>OX104119.1:40791303-41379726 GCA_944474755.1 Limnoperna fortunei
TTTCTCATCTATATCATGGCGTCCAGTTTTTATTGGGGGAGGAAGCAGGAGTACCCGGAGAAAACCCGGGACCTGCAGTAGAAAAACTGGCAATCCTTGTCAATTAAGATTGGAGTCGAGTACACCCTGCCTGCAGTGAGCATTGAACCCGCAATCTCAGTGCTGACAGACCACGTGATCAATAGTAGACGAACTACCTTAACCACTCGGCCACTGAGGCAAATTTTTCATGTTAAATTGTTTGCAATAAATAGCAAGCATTATATTTTCAAAGGAAAAAAAGTGGTCAATAACTCAGTAAAGTATGAAGCAGATGTCCTTCATATAAATCAGAATTTTTTTAGAATGTTTGCTGGACAGTTTCAAAATAAAAAGGTTTTAAAATGGTTGTTACGGTTTGCAAGTACTTTGATAAAGGATTGATGATTTATTACTGGTAAACGTCCAGCAAGCAATATTTCAGCCATATTAAGGACGTAAACATTTGATAAAGGAACACAACAGGCAAACAATAATGGAAGTTCAATGCAGGTCTTTTACGATTTTTCACAGGTATTGTATTTAAATGTTAACTTAAATTTCTCAGATTGCTTTTTAAGATGCATGTACAAATGAAATGAAAATATGAAAAGAAAATTGGAAGTTAATGCAGAAAACAAAAAATCGAAGAATGTGTCCATGGGACACAGATGCCCCGGCTAAATGAAGTCCCAAACAGGAAGTAGTTGTCCGACAGGTCTGAAAGTCGCTTAGGACGTACAACTTGTGATACTGAACCACCCTGCCAAATTTCAAATTGTTCTCATGTAGGGTTTCTGAGAAAAGCTTGATGGAAATTCTTTCGGAGGTACTGACGGACATGAGTAAAACTTAATGCCCTCCGACATGTCGTCGCGGGGCATAATTACTGCTTCTAAATGGATAAAATAAACGAGTTCGAAAATGTAAAAAACAGCATTATTACATTGACAGTGATGAAATACTGAAATTTCCCAGCGAAATAAATTCCGGTAAATCACATGTGAAATAAATTCAGTTCTTTCACTCCCTGGAAGTGACAGCACAATGTGTGTCCTTAACAACATTGCTAAGTTTTCGACGATATATTCAATATTCGTCAATGTAATAAACAGTATAATCAATAACGCATCATGAATATTGAAAATATGATCAATCGTGCCTAAACAAATTCAGATTAAACTCATGTGTGGAACAAGTTTTGTGCACTTGTGTTTATGTCATACTTTCTACGGCACTCGTGATCACATTTTATTAATATTCACTCTGCACAATTGATTATCCTATATAAAAAAACATTCAGAATATAATTTTAAACTTAGGTGTAATTATTCCCAGTATTTTTGTTGGAGTAATCATGTGCACTAAAATAAAATAAAAATGTCATAAAAGATACCAAAGACTTAAAATTTCAGCCAGATGAATGTTTCATCTAATCAAGATTCATCAGTATAAATTCATGATTATTGTCACCATCTTGAATACTCTGAGACATGGAAAAAGCAACAATAGCGCATGGATCAGGGCCAAAAATATCACATGGAAACCTTTTCAAATATATGACACTGAATCTGAGCCACAAATACTGATTTACATATACAGAAATAATTATGAAAATGTCTATATAAATAAGTCTTTCAGAACCCGATACAAGGCAAAACAATAGAACCACAAAATGAAAATGGTTAAGAAAATTTATACCTCGTAGCTTGAACATGTCTCATTATTTTTACCTTTAAGTCCTTGTCTATCTGCTGCCATTCATCTTTTGCTAAATCACCAGGTTTGGCTAAAGGTACTTCTTTTCTCAAGACTCGACTGAAATCACATGTGATCGTTTAATTATTTCACAGTAAACAAAAACAAAGATGTAAATTAATATTCCAGATATGACCTGTGTTTATTGTTACCTTTTGGGTCTTGACTATGGTTACGAGACATATTTTATTCGATTCGCTACATACCACTACACATGAGTGGGAGGGAAAGATGGGAAAATCTCAGACACTCAAACTAAAAGATTACTGTCTCCAACATGGCTCTGCTGAACCAAAAGAAATCTTTATCCATGCAGGTGTCTGAGATTTTCTCTTCTAGCCCTCACACCGGTGTTTGATTGTATTTCTCACTATATAGCTACCGGTAATTCCTTTACAAAAAAACAGTGCTGTTCTGTAGGAAGATGTCAACAAATAGAGTTATCTACCTTGAAAGAAATATCCAGTGTTTTTTTTTGCATAAACGTTTGTTTTGATGTGTTCTATCATATTGTGGCATAAATTTGGTTGTGGAAGCTCAGATATGTTTTTTTCATGTTCATATTTAAAGAGGCTGAGTAAACCAACACAACACAAGCAAATATTTATGATGTCACAACACATTTTTACGAGAAAAGGAGCATGAAATTCTTATCTCACCCACTGGTTGAGATAAGGATATCTCCACAGGGTAAAAATAGGTACCATGCTGTCTTATTATTGAAAAATTAGACAACTGCATGACCACGAAAATGTGCACAATTTTGCAATTGTCAGTGGTCAGTGCATTTTCCCTGCCATAAATCACCATTATAATAATGATGTCTACCTGTACTTTAGAATACCTGTGCATATAGATTAATGTTGGTTTTTATTTCCGAGATCAAATTATCCATCGAGACAATAAGATCAAGGAAATAAAACCAACAGTCCTAGATTTTTATAGGATTTTGAGGGCTTTAGTCACTTTTGAAATAGCACTGAATAAGCATCTGCTCAGAAGCATTCATTGAACTGGGGACATGTGACTACATCTACAGTATAAGAAAGTATATTCTTTCAATTGCAGCTAATGTATTTCTCAAAGACATTGGTTTAACTAAAATATTCTTATAAATTTGAAAGAACTTTAATTTTCAAACTAATTTAAATGTTTGTTTTATTTTTTATGAAGGGTCATTGGATCTAAATTCTTCTTATTGGTCACTTGGTAATAAGACGTAACCCCGAAATAAACAAATTTTGAATAACTCATTTGAAACATATAAAACTTATGAAAATTTAGTTAAATACACAAGATCTTTGCAATTTTTATTGGTATTACATAATAAATCAAAAGAGGAAAGTCTATGCGCATCAGTACGATCTATACTACCAGTATCTTTTTGTTGGTTTATTATCATTTAAAAGGAGCAACACTTCAATGGATTAACGGTAGAAACATCTACACTTGCTGTGATCACAGGATGATGTGAAATCATCTGATTTACTGTTGAATAGATTGGTGTTATAAATATGTCGTTTACACTTTGATAGAATGAATTTTTAACGACAATATTTTTATTCTTGTTGGGATTCGAGGGACTAAAGTGATTTAGGAATCCATCGTCAGTTTTTGAAATGATTTTGCTAAATACTATTTGCCAAGTGGAGTACGCTAAAAAAAAATTTGTAAGTGCTAATCAGCTGTGTACAATACATACAATGCAGTCTTTTTTGTTTAAAGGATCATCAGCCAAGTTGAGAGGTATACACAATAAGTAAAATAGGTAAAAGTTTATTAATTGAATCACTTGTAAGAATGTTTCATTGGATGGGTATTATATATTGCCAGTTGTGTTATTAAGAGAGTGTGTGCACCATTATTATCCATATAGATATAAGAAAACCAGCATATATCAGATGTTAATATCAAAATGATTTTTAATATTTTTGTTGATGTGTGTTTATACAAATTTGCTAGATTTAATACCTATGGTTTTTATTTAAAAAACATCCCCGACATCTCGTACAAAAAAAAAATATAATATGCAGGTGAAATGCTGAAAAACTGTTCTAAAACATGAAAGTACTACCTCTTTGGATTTAACTTTTCGATTCTTTCCTCACATGCCTTCTCCAGATCAGGATAAAACCCTTCATCACCAGATCTGCAATAATAAACCAGTTGATAACCTTCTGGTAACCAGATTACAGTATGTTATTGTTTAAGTGATCAGTAAATAATAAAAAAGACCGTGAATAAAATTGTGTCAACCTTTAACCTTTACTATGGAATAATTTTGTAAATAAATGTCCCCGTGCCATGTTTACATAGATAACATAATAATTTTCAATCACCAATGTTTATTAATCTATTGATTATTTCTGTGTCGTATACATCCAGTTAGAAAGTGTTATATTTAATTTAATTATTTAATTTACAAAAAAGTTTGCCATGCACACAGTCAGCATGTCAGACAATAAATCATGTTTGGAAATAATCCGAGAATCCTCTTCCGTCCAACGCTTTTTTAGACTTTGAAGGGAGCGCTCCATTGACAAAACAGCGGATTTGCTACACCGGTCTGAGCTGGCACATTTCACAATCTCCCAATATTATAATCATGTTTGTGTGGTATATATAAATCACTTTTCAAAATATTTTTCTTTGTAAAAATCATCATCTTAACTTTAATCAAGCTTATTTTACTCGTTTTCATCACAACCCCAAAAATTAATGTAAAATGGCGGAAAGTATGGGTGTTATGAAAAGGCTAGTAGAAATGGACATAAAATTAGCTTGATTGAAGGTAAGATGATGATTTTCGTGGAGAAAAATATCTTAAGAAGCAATTTATATATGTGTTTTCTGCACCTGTTTTCTTAAGTTTCATTTAATTAAATACTTCAAGAATAAGAATGTGTCATTGTCTGAAACGATGACCACACAAATTATAGGTGGCGCTGTATAGAGCATGAACAATTTACATATGGGAACTATTTGTGTAAGAACAATGACATTAAGGCTTTTATCATTCATCTGAAGCATGCTTATATACTGTGAAGATGAACATAAACTATCAAATTAAGATCATAATCAAAGCAGTAAATTATAATAAGAACTGTTCAAGAAAAATAGCAAAGAAAACCGACCGAACAACAAGAGCCAAAAGTCAAGGGACAGTTACAAATCCAGATATAGACAAAACGCAACACAAAAACCAAAAACACAAAAACAGAAAGAGAGTAACCTGAACCCAATAAAAACCATGGGTGCACTCAGGTGCTCCGGACGAGTAAGCAGTGCCTGCCTCTAATTAGACACCCATCAAGTTACTCATTGTCATATCTAGGGAAAAGTCAAATCCAGGAATAGGAATCACGACCTATGACTCAGCAAACATGTCAGATCGTATTTGAGATTGTATTTCAAGATTATACAGTACACTGGTTAATGTAATAAATAGGCTCCCCAATCTAAACTATTTTTCACAAGTGTATGTTGGCAGCTACAGGGTAACTGCAGTAATATCCTTGTACTCACTAGTACATGTTAGCACAGGCTCTGCAACCTTCCCCAAGATATATATAACCAGTTAATGGTGTAATATAACACTCTTTAGTCTACCCGCCCGAGTAAATTTTGAATACTGTGAGGTCATAGATAAAATCTATTGTTTAATGTCAATCAATTCTGACTATCCATGTATGTAGATGTACTTACATTTACCACTATTTCAGGCTAAGTTAATATATATTGATATAATTTATTGCCATAAATAAGAAAAAAAGCAAAGAAAACTGACCGAACAACAAGAGACGAAAGTCAAGGGACAATTACAAATCTGAATATAGACAAACATATATACATAAAGCAAAACAAAAACCAAAAACACAAAAACAGAAAGTGAGTAACCTAAACCCAATAAAAACCATGGGTGCACTCAGGTGCTCCGGACAAGCAAGCATTACCTGTCTCTAATAAGACACCCGTTGAGTTACTCATTGTCATGTCTACGCAAAAGTCAAATCCAGGAATATGAAAGACTACCTACCACTCGGCGAAAATGTCTGATTGCATTTGAGAGACTAATTTCCTATAACGATCAATTAAGTCATGGTGACGACCATAGAACTTCAGGTGAGATAAAATCAACCTGGGTTTAACAAACCCTTGTTTAAGAAGTTTAGTATAGTCAACAGAAGTGATCGGTCTAGAACATCGGAATAAGCGGCCAATTTTTGCCAATTTCCATGCATGTTCAAGATGATCATGCAATAATATAAATTATCGCTATTTTGCAGTATTTTTCTTTGATCTTTATTTGTGGCATTATCCCATCTTAAATTACTCTACAAGACTTTGTTAAGTAAACAAAGTGACGTCATAATGTTACAATACAGCGATAAACAGATTATTTAGGTTTTCTTAAACTCAATATATTTTCGCGCCATATCTCAAGACTGATGCCCTTCGATGAGATAAGGAAGAGAAAATGCATATCGTTTCAGAAAACGTAAATAATCTATAAATGTCACTTTCATTCAAACTTGGCTTTAATATTACTGAATTTTGAGTTTTACAGATTAGGTTGTACATGAACTTCATGTTATAAACACATATGGAAGCAAGCCCCTTTCAATATTGTGTCCTAAACTTGAAGTTTTCACATTGGTTACTCCAGCATCCTCCGGGATCCCTAAATGAAAGCTTGACACTTTAGCTCAGACATAAATAAAACTAGTATTAAACAAACAAAAAATCAATATTTTGCTGAGTCTGTCAACACATTTTTATGCAATTAAATCTTGTGGGTTTTTTTCGTAGATTGAGTTTTCCTGCTGAAGGTCAGGGTTTATCATGTGGTACTTCAGCTTCCTCCCCGCCCCCAATAACAACTGAATGTCACGATGTAGCTGAATGTGGCATTAGTAAAAATTAGTGAAAAACATGTACTACCTGAGGAGATATGTATTACCTGAGAAAATAAGTATTACCTGAGGAGATATGTATTACATGAGAAAATAAGTATTACCTGAGGAGATATGTATTACATGAGAAAATAAGTATTACCTGAGGAGATATGTATTACATGAGAAAATAAGTATTACCTGACGTAACATATTATTACCTGAGTATTTTTAGAATTTTCTCCAGTTCTTTTGTGTCGGTACATTTCTCTATATAGGTGTAATCCAGGTGTGTCAATGGTATGTCATATTTCTTTGTAGATTCTGCCTGGAACAACACATTGTCGCTGATGGTAGACATGATGATTCTGTAAATTTTAAAATATTTAAAGATAAGTATTTTTATAAATTACAAGTACATGCAATTAAACACTTTTTATTCACCGTTTTTTTTTAAATTAAACATTTTTGATTACATGTACATGTAAATCACATCTCAAGTGGATTTAGCTTTTTCCACCTGTCCACAGTGGGCTCCACACCAACTTCCCCCCATGACAGTCCAATGAGTGGGCTCCACAGAATAATTAACCCTTCCATAGTGGTCTCCACACTAGCATCCATAGTGGACCCAACAGAAACATTCACCCGTCCAGTGGACTCCACACAAATATCCACCCATTCACAGTGGGGTCCACAAAAATGTCCAACCATCCACAGTGGACTCCACACATATGCCCACAAATCCACAGTGGGTTCCAAACTAATGCCCATTGAGCTCCACACAAATGTCCACCCATCCAAAGTGGACGCCACTCAAACAAACACCTGTCCACAGTGGGCTCCACAGAAATGTCTGCCAGTCCACAATGAACTCTTTACAAACATTTAACCATCCAAAGTGGATTCCACAAAAAACATCCACTCTACTTTGACCTCGTATTTTGTACAAAATACTTCAATTTATGTTGCTTCGGTGTGTCTTCATTTATACCTTGACATCGCTCGATATAAAATATTGACAAATATTATGTTCAATCAAGTTCTTAATCATACAATAATCATATATGGATAATTACTTGTATAGGATAAATATTGCATGAATAGAAACCAATTTTGTGGTATCCATCTCAAAACCATATGGCTGATTAGTGTCAATTCTGATTTCTTGTTATCGTCTTGTGGCCTAACAAGACTGTAAGTAACTAGTATTATAGAAACTTAACTAACAATATCCCTTTAGTGATACTGGTCCTAAGATGGCATGCTGAATAATAAAGAAAATTTGGCCTCAGTCATTATTGAGGCTTCTACATACAATTTTTCGTGGCAGATGAACAAATTAATTAAAAACCAAACACCCATGTCCCAATTAAAAGATGTAAATACAAAAGAAAAACAAAGACCTAATTTACTGGTGATAAATACCAAAAACATAAAACAATATTTAAATTATGTATGTCCTTCATCAATATCCTAGATTTCTATTGATTCAAACCATGTCTGATCACATACATGTAGAATCATTCTTTGCATTTATCAATGAAAATGGAAGCCATGAAGAGCATGTGCTTCCTTTACAGCATCCAAAGTAAACAAACAATGCGGTATGATTTAAATCAACAAAAATACATTGTGTACGAATAATATCAAATACTCTGCATTTTTTTAAATGAAATAAAATGTAAATATAAGAATTTTATGCATAATTTTGAAGTTTAATTGACGTATAAAGTTTTATCTGAAATAAAGTTAGTTGCTTGTCATTCAGGGTTCACTACAGAAAGAAATTCAAGGGTGGAGGAACCGTATTCGTCAGACATGTCGATTCCCTAATACCATATGAATGCAAAAAATATATATATAAATATTCACCATATGTTTTTAATCTTTTTTATCCAGCATCCTTAGATTGTAAATGTTCAACAAATATTATTCAATAAATTAATTTCTTTCCATATTTGTGAATAGATTAATTAATTGAAGAGCTTACAAAACTTGTCCTACACCTTATCAGTCTTCCCATTGGTTGATAAAAGACAATTTTGTGTTTCCTTGCAGTGTAATTTGGGATTGAATATGGGTTGTTATCTTTTACATGGTGAAAACACTCTATCCTTGACACTTTTAATATTTTCTAAAGAAGTATTTGATTTCTATGTCCATAATAATTGTCTTTTTAAAAGAAAATTTCAGTACTTCGATAAAAAAAATTGTTCATCCAGAGACATGCAAGTATATGTCTCTGGTGCAACTGAGCTTGGATTACTGAAATTAACATAACAGAAGAATTGCTGTTTATTATTTTGTGACTAAATTGATATTATAAGTTTAATTCTTGTTTATATCCGTTTTTATTTATGATGTAGACTGAGGGATCCATGTAACGCTTCTAGATGCATATTGTACGCATGTTTTTAGTTCTTGCCACACCATTTCAACACCAAACGCATCCCTGTTCGCATAGGTTAAAGCTATCGTATGCGTAAGGATTTCTGTCTAGTTTGTTCCGTCTCCGATGCGTTATTAAATATTCTCACAAATGGTGATCGATATGTTACCTGTGTTTCTTCATCTGATTCTCCACAAGTAACAATCACTCGGGCGGAAAATATGCTTAATTAGGATGTTTATTTAACAATAAACGTGTCAGGGCTTATGGTCACCCTTTATAGTTTAAAATTAAGCGATGGTAATACTCTCGTGGTTTAAAAAGTGAAACCGGGAATGTTGACAGTTGTATTATGTATGTTAATTGAGTTGTGGCGTACATGGATTTTAATGTGGCGCTTGGAAATGACATGTGGCGGGAATTATCTTGAATTTAGCATGTTTAGTAAAGCTTTCGATACCGTCCGCCACGAGCGATTGCTAAGTAAACTGTATGATCTCGGTATACAAGAAAATATTTTGGACTGGATTAAAAGCTTTCTGTCGAACAGAACCCAATGTGTACGGTTGAACAACATTAAATCAGCATATTCTGAAGTAATCTGCGGAGTATCCCAAGGTAGCATTCTGGGTCCGGTCTTATTTTTATCATTTATTAACGATTTACCAGATACTGTAACAGGACTAATCAAAATATTTGCTGATGATTCCAAAATTTACTCTACTATTGAGGATGATCAACATCACCAAAACCTTCAGGATGACATAGATAGATTATGTGACTGGTCTAGGAAGTGGAAGCTCTCATTCAACCTATCAAAGTGCAAAGTACTTCATTTTGGAAATAACAATGAACATCATAGATACACTATGCTTGATAACCATAACAACTATACTTAAATTGAGCCAGTTCAACAAGAAAAAGATCTTGTTATTACTTTTGAGCAATGCTGCATAATCTTAAATTCGAATGTCATATTAATAATTGTGTCAGTAAAGCTCAGAGAGTTTTATCCCTTATTGACTATATGGAGGAAGACATGTTTATAATACTATATAAATCAATAGTCCGTCCTTTACTAGAGTACTCTACATCAGTGTGGTCACCATACCTTAAGAAAGACATTAGAAAATTACAACAAATTCAGTGTCGTGCTACCAAACTTGTTCCTACTTTATGAATATTAGTTATGAAGATAGGCTAAGAACTTTGGGTTTACCAACCTTGGAATATAGACGAGACCATTACAATATGATTCATGTTTTCAAAGCTCTACATGGTATAGACGATATTAAGTGGCAGAATATGTTTTCCTTATCTGAAACTCCTACCCCTGGTCATCCTTATTAATTACAAAAGAAGAGATGTAACACGACTCAACGTTTTAACTCTTTTTCATTATGTGAAGTTGACAAATGGAACAACCTATCCAGAAAGACTGTATCTGCAACATCCGTTAGTATATTTAAAAGCCATCAAAACGAAGAAAGTTGGAACCAAAGAAAATTTAATCTATCCTAGCGTGCAACCCACAAAAGTTATATCTATACAAACCTAAATGAGAGGCGGCTACAGAAGTCTTAGGACTTAAATTTTTTGCCGCACAGATCCAGTAAGAGTATGTCAAGTGTTGACCGAAGCACATTTTCATCATGAAGCACTACTGCTGCATTTCTGATGAAAATGTGCTTCGGTCAACGCTTTCGTACGTCTTTAAAATTTCTTCGGTCAATGATTTCATACGTCCATGAAACTTCAAAAGAATGCATTCAATTCTTAAATAATAACATGACCATGTCCCATGCCGATGGCATGTGTCCAAAGAAATTCTCAGTCATGTTGGTTGTCACAAGAAAATGTATTATTGAAGATTATATTTAAATAAAATTACCAGACGTGAGATTTTTAAATTTATGTCACGATATAATGAGGTTTTTTAGGTTTGGACTTCCAGCAAGTTCTTTCAGGATCCAAGGAAGCTTTTGAAGTAAATTTATAGGAATGAAATAAGTTTCATTACAAAACGAATTATGTCATTAATTTTGTCAAATATTCCGATATTTAAATAGTAAAAGCTGTATTGCCATACTACTATAGAAATAAATTATCTATATTTTTTTATTAAATATTAGTTGTTATCAATCCGAAAAAACAAGGATTCATATAGTTCGTTATTTCTTTTCTACTATAAATATTAGTGATGACATAAAATGGCGACCTCCTGTTGGAGCGGATCAGTAAAATATAAGAGCTTATAAATTTTATCGAGACCTATTTATTCTATTGTAAAAACTTACTAACTGGTAATACTTATACCAATGCATGTGTTTGAGATACCTGTTTAAAAATATGAAACCCGTTTTGTGTTTGTTTCTGTTTAGTTTCACTTTTCTAACTTATGGTAAAGAGACTCGAGGTACTATAGATTCTTGTATATAGTCAGTCAAAATCAACTGAGCAAAACGAGTACTTCCTAAGCCCACTTTATTCGCTAGCCTTATAATCTAGAGATCATCTTGTTCAAACACCAGTCGTGATTGATCCATGTTATGTAACACAGTTGACTGTACTACTCCGAGAATCGTCTGGCTCTGCTCGACTGCTGTCCAACGCTTTTTTTTAGATTGATGGGAGCGTAGGACATCAGAGATCTCCATAGACAAAATAGCAGACTTTGCGACACTGGTCTGAGTCAGCATATTTCACAATCGCCCGATGTTATAAACATGTTCGTGTGGTTCAACAATATATAAATTTGTTCTCTAAATATTTTTATTCACGAAAATAAAAACCTTAACTCTAAGCAAAATAATTTAAATCTGTTTCTTAGCTCATTTTCATCACTGCCCCTACTTTCTGACATTATGTTTTAACAGTTGAATGTTAACTTCTGGAATTCTTCAGATTTTGAAGATAAGCAAAGCATTATGGGAGCTGATTAATGCAAAGGAAATGTAATTCATGTTTACCCATTCGTCCACACTGTTTTCGGTAGTATGTCAATCACAATGAATAATTAGCTATTTTGTGGCAGAAGAAAAATCGTTTATCACTTGATATTTGTTTAAAATGAAAGTGAATGTATGAAAGATGGGGTTGTGATTAAAATGAGCTTAGAAAAGGAGTAAAATTAGCTTGATTGAAGTTTAGATGATTATTTTCAATAAGAAAAATATCTATACTACAAGTGAACGTATTTTGGCGAGGGTTGTTTGTGTGACAAATGAAAACTGCTTACCGCGTATGGTTTATCTTATGCTTCTTTTGTAGATCAAGAAGGATACTTTTTGAAATCAACAATTATTTCCGTGAGATATTTAGGGTTTTGAAATAGGGCGGTTTTCAAATGTTAAAATCTTGGTAAAGATTAAACTATTCCTGTCAGAGGTCAGATGTTCTGCCCTCACCCTGGTTTCTGTCCCAGTAAAAACTGGATGCCATGAAATAGTAAAAAACCAATATATTCAATAAGAAAAATATCTATACTACAAGTGAACATATTTTGGCGAGGGTTGTTTGTGTGACAAATGAAAACTGCTTACCGCGTATGGTTTATCTTATGCTTCTTTTGTAGATCAAGAAGGATACTTTTTGAAATCAACAATTATTTCCTTGAGATATTTAGGGTTTTGAAATAGGGGGGTTTTTAAATGTTAAAATCTTGGTAAAGATTAAACTATTCCTGTCAGAGGTCAGATGTTCTGCCCTCACCCTGGTTTCTGTCCCAGTAAAAACTGGATGCCATGAAATAGTAAAAAACCAATATATTCAATAAGAAAAATATCTATACTACAAGTGAACGTATTTTGGCGAGGATTGTTTGCGTGACAAATGAAAACTGCTTACCGCGTATGGTTAAGCTTATGTTTCTTTTGTAGATCAAGAAGGATACTTTTTGAAATCAACAATTATTTCCGTGAGATATTTAGGGTTTTGAAATAGGGCGGTTTTCAAATGTTAAAATCTTGGTAAAGATTAAACTATTCCTGTCAGAGGTCAGATGTTCTGCCCTCACCCTGGTTTCTGTCCCAGTAAAAACTGGATGCCATGAAATAGTAAAAAACCAATATATTCAATAAGAAAAATATCTATACTACAAGTGAACGTATTTTGGCGAGGGTTGTTTGTGTGACAAATGAAAACTGCTTACCGCGTATGGTTTATCTTATGCTTCTTTTGTAGATCAAGAAGGATACTTTTTGAAATCAACAATTATTTCCGTGAGATATTTAGGGTTTTGAAATAGGGGGGTTTTCAAATGTTAAAATCTTGGTAAAGATTAAACTATTCCTGTCAGAGGTCAGATGTTCTGCCCTCACCCTGGTTTCTGTCCCAGTAAAAACTGGATGCCATGAAATAGTAAAAAACCAATATATTCAATAAGAAAAATATCTATACTACAAGTGAACATATTTTGGCGAGGGTTGTTTGTGTGACAAATGAAAACTGCTTACCGCGTATGGTTTATCTTATGCTTCTTTTGTAGATCAAGAAGGATACTTTTTGAAATCAACAATTATTTCCGTGAGATATTTAGGGTTTTGAAATAGGGGGTTTTTAAATGTTAAAATCTTGGTAAAGATTAAACTATTCCTGTCAGAGGTCAGATGTTCTGCCCTCACCCTGGTTTCTGTCCCAGTAAAAACTGGATGCCATGAAATAGTAAAAAACCAATATATTCAATAAGAAAAATATCTATACTACAAGTGAACGTATTTTGGCGAGGGTTGTTTGCGTGACAAATGAAAACTGCTTACCGCGTATGGTTTAGCTTATGTTTCTTTTGTAGATCAAGAAGGATACTTTTTGAAATCAACAATTATTTCCTTGAGATATTTAGGGTTTTTAAATGTTAAAAACTTGGTAAAGATTAAACTATTCCTGTCAGAGGTCAGATGTTCTGCCCACACCCTGGTTTCTGTCCCAGTATAAACTGGATGCCATGAAATAGTAAAAAAACCAATGATTCAACTCTGAGATTGTGGGTTCCAGTCTCAATGCGGGCAAGATGCGCTTGACTCCAATTTTAATTGACAAGGATCGTCAGTTTTCCTACCAAAGGTTTGGGGTTTTCGCAGGGCATTAAACAACATTCAAACAAACAAACAGTCAAAACCAATGAAAGTTACAAAAAAACAATTGAACAAAAACATTTGTTTATTAAGCAGAAATTTATAAAATCATGTACATGTATTGTAGCACTCCAGATAATATCAACGTAATTAGTTGTCACAATATTAACATGATTAAGAAACAATGAAATGCTACAAAAAGATTAAATTATATTGTTATGTTTTTGGTTTCTTTTCAGAAAGCAATGTCTTTGAAACCAAGAAAAGTTGACTTTGACACTACATGGTGTGTTCTGCTAGAAACAGTTAAAAGTGTGATCACTTGTGCCAAGGTTGAAAGAACAACATGGAATGATAGATTCTCATATCCTTTAGTTTGCTGATAACCTATAAAAAGAAATCAGAGGTCGCGTTAACGCCAAATATTGCGTTTTTTACGCAATTTAAAAAAATTCCACGCAAAAATATTAGACCCTGCGGGCAAATGCACGCAAGGATAGAAAGAACGAATTGTAACTGAAACAGGGTTTAGTTAATGAAATAGTAAAATAAATCATTTTAATTTGGTTGTAACCTCTTTTTTGTTGGTCAAAAAGTTGCCGATACAGTGTTTTTTATCTTGATTTTAAAGCCAATGTCGGCGAAACAGTTGCATCAAGGAATTTTGTTTTCGTATATAAATAGAAATGGTTATGATGAAAGTAAGGGAATTCTCCAAATGTATTATCGGAGAATAAAAATTAAAGATCGCAGATTGCAACTCAGAACTGATATGAACCGAGCTGTTGTTCCTTTTAAATATTCAAATTAAAATTTTATTTGTTCAAATAATAATGTTAAACATTTTGAAATCAGCTGATGTAGTTCTTACGAAATCGGATGGCATGTTTAAACACACTTTCTGAGAAAGACCCCTATAATAATTATTTATATCAACCAATCAGATCTTTACAATGGTCAATACACAACATTTTCTCTCGTTGAATAAAACAGTGAAGACGATATTGCATTAATTTAATATTGAACAATCAAACCTTTAAAAAACAAAAGTGGCATTAAATCCTGTTATTAAACATAGAGGAATTGATATTATTTTCTTGTTTCACTATATTGTTAGATGTATGTACACCAGAAATTTTAAACTTAGCCAACCCATAGCAGCAATTTCAGTGCCATCTTAAGTACATTATATGTTTTACCGGAACATTAACACAGTGATACTTGTAGGAATGTTTTATGGTGAGTCCTGGACTCATCACTTGAAAATGGTGAGTCCCACATATTGCAGACGAGTCCAGCTACATGTGTAAGTGCTCGCATACACCCGTTTTCTATTATGGCCGACCCATTAAATGTCTTTTTATAAATAGATATAATATGGCTTACTAGTATGTTTATGCCATGCTATTTTATATTAGTAGTAGTTGAGTATGATTGAACAGCAATCATTACTTGAAACATGCTGATGTTTGCCCATTAAATAGAGACTTTTGTCTTACCTGTCTCATCTTGGAATTGAATGTCAGATGCTGACATTAATATTTCTTCCAAACAACTCATTTTGCCCCCCCCCCCCCCCTTTTTTTAGCTCACCTGACCTGAAGGGTCATGTGAGCTATTTGCCATCACTTGGCGTCCGTCGTTGTCGTCGTCGTTAACTTTTCTTCAAAAATCTTCTCCTCCAAAACCACTGAAGGGATTGCTTTGAAACTTTGCACACATCATCAGTAAAATGTCCTCTACCAAGTTTGCCCAAATCATGGCCTCAGACCAACCAACATGGCCGCCATGGCTAAAAATAGAACAGGGGGTCAGAATACAGTTTTTTGCTTATAGTTCAAAAAGTATAAAAGATACAGGAAAACCGAACAGACCTTCCTTCTTCAGCATCTAAAGCTCTACAAAACACTCCATAGTGTCAAAGTTGTATGATGACTCCTTGTAGGAGTTATTGCCCTTTAATTGTCAAAATTGATGATTTTTTGCCATTTTTGCCTCAAAATCTTGAAAATTATGTAGAACTAGAGAAAAAGTTAGCATTGCTTTAATTGTTCTGCTCTATGAGATCTACAAAAATGACTTAAGGGTCAAGATTGTCTGATTAACCGTTTAAGAGTTATTCCCCTTGAACTGTTTTTTTTAATCGGTTTTAATTGATCAAATTTCCTCAACCAAGTTTGTACCAACCATGGCTGCAGATTAACCAACATGGCCACCATGGCTAAAAATAGGACGGAGGGGGGGGGGGGGGTAAAATACAGTTTTTGGCTTAATATTTAAAAAGTGTAACAGATACAGGAAAACCGAAGAGACATGCCTTCATCTGCATCAAAAGCTCTAAGAAACTCTCCATTAGGTTGAAGTTGTATGATGACTCTTTATAGGAGTTATTGCCCTTTAATTGTCCAAATTGATTATTTTTCACATTTTTGCCTCAAAATCTTAAAAATTATTAGAACTAGAGAAAAAGTTAGCATTGCTTAATTGTTCTGCTCTATGAGGCTACAAAAATGACTTAGGGTCAAGAATTGTCTGATGAACCGTTTAGGAATTATTCTCCTTGAACATTTTTTTAATCAATTTTACTTGATTTTAAAAAATCTTCTCCTCTTTAACCAATGAAAGGACTGCTTTGAAACATTGCACACATCATCTTTAGGACGTCCTCTACCAAAATTTTGCAAATCATGACACCTGACTACCTACATAGCTACGTTGGCTTAAAATAGAAAAAATGAAAAAAGGGGGGGGGGGGGGGGGGGGTGGGAGTCGAGAGTTTTCGACTGATAGTTTAAAAAGTATAACAGGTACAGCAAATTTGAAGTGAACCTCCCTTCTCCCTCTAAGCATCAAAAGCTCCTCCTTATAGGAGTTATTTCCCTTAAAAGGTCAAAATTAATGCTTTTTGCAGAAGTGTTGGGCAATTCCTTATAGCAACAAAAAGCTGGATAAAAAGGGTTGTTTGGTTTCAGGTTCAGGTGAGCGATACAGGCTCCTGGGAGCCTCTAGTTTCAGATCCTAGTCTATAGCAGATTATCATATTGATATATACAAAAATTAATAGTTTATTAGATAACTAATCTAATGTTCATATTGACGATATCTTGTAGCTGTCAAGAATTCTTTACTTTTTAAAAAAAAATCATAAGAAGTGCAAGGTTCCGACCATGCATTGAAATTTGAAACCAGGAGTGTATTATCAATGCTTAATTTTAACCATAAAGACGGTCCATCAACACTGAACGTTTATTGTTTAATTAAAATCTTAATTAAAGCATATTTGCCGCCAGAGTTATTGCTACCTGCTGAGAATCGGATGTAACAGGTAAGTATCGATCGCCATTTGAAAGAATATGTAATAATGCATCAGAGACGGAATTGACATGACGGAAATTCGTACGCATCCGACAACTGATTCGGACGCATACAGCCGTACCCGTACTGGGACACATTAGATGTTAAAAAGGTGCGTCCAGAACTGAAAAGACACGTACAATATGCATCTAGACGCGTGCGAGGATCCCTGATTAACAGTAAACATTTTTCTTTTCTTCATCCTTTAATATGCATTGTGACTCTAACTTGTACCTGGATTGCCAGTTTTCCTACGGAAGGTCCATGGTTTTCTCCCCGGGAACTGCGGCTTCCTCTCCCAACAAAACTGGACGCCATAAATATAGCTGAAAAGCATCATTCAAACAAACTAACTAACTTGTACCCGTATTTTCCAATTTCTTAGAATCTGTATGATATGAAATAAGAGTTTGTTATAACACCTTAACATTACCTACAGATGTATATGCCCTGTGTGTAGCTTGCCCTGAGCCATTGAGTGACAGACTGTATACAGAAACCAAACAGTTCCTTGAAAACCACGTTCAGCATCTTTATCAAGTTTGTACTTATAGAATTCTGACAGTATAAATTAAAAATTGCTTTCAATACATTTGAAAGAAATCATTTAGGAAAGTTGTTTAATTTGACTTGAGCATAACAAATAAAATACATTCAATTATTGAGACAGCCCAGTTTCCAAGCTGTTTATATTTAATACTAAAATATATGCATGACCAATTTATTTACTGTTTTAAAATCAGACTACCTTTACTAAAAGTCACACCCCTGTGTTCTCAGTTTTTTGCTTGCATTTTTTTATCATTACAAATTGTACCTATGTACATGTATTACGAAAATTCAATAGAAAAAATTTTCACACGGTATCCTGCCCATATTTGCCTTTTTAGCTCACCTGACCCGAAGGGTCATGTGAGCTATTGCCATCACTTGGCGTCCGTTGTCGTCCGTCGTCGTCGTCGTCGTCGTCGTCGTCGTCGTCGTTAACTTTTCTTCAAAAATCTTCTCCTCAAAAACCACTGAAGGGATTGCTTTGAAACTTTGCATACATCATCAGTAAAATGCCCTCTACCAAGTTTGCCCAAATCATGGCCTCAGACCAACCAACATGGCCGCCATGGCTAAAAATAGAACAGAGGGGTCAAAATACAGTTTTTTGCTTATAGTTCAAAAAGTATAACAGATACAGGAAAACCGAAGAGACCTTCCTTCTTCAGCATCTATAGCTCTACCAAACACTCCATTGGGTCAAAGTTGTATGATGACTCCTTGTAGGAGTTATTGCCCTTTAATTGTCAAAATTGATGATTTTTGCCATTTTTGCCTCAAAATCTTGAAAATTATTAGAACTAGAGAAAAAGATAGCATTGCTTAATTGTTCTGCTCTATGAGGGCTACAAAAATGACTTTACGGTCAAGATTGTCTGATAAACCGTTTAAGAGTTATTCCCCTTGAACTGTTTTTTTTTATCGGTTTTAATTGATTTTTTAAAATCTTCTCCTCTGAAACAACTGAAAGTACTGCTTTGAAACTTTGTACACATCATCTGTCAAATGTCCTCAACCAAGTTTGCACCAACCATGGCTGCAGATTAACCAACCTGGCCACCATGGCTAAAAATTGGATGGGGGGGGGGGGGGGGGCGGTAAAATACAGTTTTTGGCTTATATTTAAAAAAGTGTAACAGATACAGGAAAACCGAAGAGACAAGTCTTCATCTGCATCAAAAGCTCTACGAAACACTCTATTGGGTTGAAGTTGTATGATGACTCCTTATAGGAGTTATTGCCCTTTAATTGTCGAAATTGTTGATTTTAGCCATTTTGCCTCAAAATCTTGAAAATTATTAGAACTAGAGAAAAAGTTAGCATTGCTTAATTGTTCTGCTCTATGAGGGCTACAAAATTGCCTTAGGGTCAAGATTGTCTGATTACACGTTTAAGAGTTATTCCCCTTGAACTGTTTATTTTAATCGGTTTTAATTGATTTTTTTCAAATCTTCTCCTCTGAAACCACTGAAAGTACTGCTTTGAAACTTTGTACACATCATCCGTCAAATGTCCTTAACCAAGCTTGCACCAACCATGGCTGCAGATTAACCAACATGGCCGCCATGGCTAAAAATAGAATGGAGGGGGGGGGGGTAAAATACAGTTTTTGGCTTATAGTTCAAAAAGTATAACAGATACAAGAAAACCGAAGAGACATGCCTTCATCGGCATCAAAAGCTCTACGAAACACTCCATTGGGTTGAAGTTGTATGAGGACTCCTTATAGGAGTTATTGCCCTTTAATTGTCAAAATTGATTATTTTTGACATTTTTGCCTTAAAATCTTGAAAATTATTTGAACTAGAGAAAAAGTTAGTATTGCTTAATTGTTCTGCTCTATGAGGGCTACAAAAATGACTTAGGGTCAAGATTGTCTGATGAACCGTTTAGGAATTATTCTCCTTGAACATTTTTTTAATCAATTTTAATTGATTTTAAAAAATCTTCTCCTCTTTAACCCATGAAAGGACTGCTTTGAAACATTGCACACATCATCTTTAGGACGTCCTCTACCAAAATTGTGGAAATCATGACACCTGACTACCTATATAGCTACGTTAGCTTAAAATAGAAAATGGGGGGGGGGGGAGTCAAGAGAGTTTTCGACTGATAGTTAAAAAAGTATAACAGGTACAGCAAATTTGAAGTTAACCTCCCTTCTCCCTCTAAGCATCAAAAGCTCCTCCTTATAGGAATTATTATGACTTTTGCAGAAGTGTTGGGCAATTCCTTATAGCAAAGAAAAGCTGTATAGAAAAGGGTTGTTTGGTTTCAGGTTCAGGTGAGCGATACAGGCTCCTGGGAGCCTCTAGTTTATTTACATGTCACAAACCGTCCTTGACTTTTGCTACAAGAATTTAACATAGTAAGTCAGCCATTTTTGTTTCTAAAGAGACCTTGCGTTGTTTACAGTCATACTACCTTTGCTAAAAGTCACCCCGCCCCCCCCCCCCCCCCCCCGTGTGCTCACTAGGAACTGTATCCATAAAGACAGATAATTCGTTATTATTGCCAGTGTGAAAACTGAATGATGTATTCTTTGTTATAGAATGTAATAAAAAATGGAGAGGAAAGTTATTTAAGTCAGTACCACAAATACTGGGAGGAGTATAGCAAAGGATCCGGATTTCTTAATTTGCTTTATGGGTAAGGTATTTTCTTCTATATAAATCTTAATACATGTATATTTCTACAGTAGAACCTGCTTAATCCGACACCTGAGTATTCCTACATATTGTTTTACTGTGATCCCAAGTTTTTTTTCAAATTGTCATCAATACTTCTGTATTCCGGCACTGCAGGTTCCATGATCCGATGTTAATTTGATGTCCTAATCAGATAATTACTTATTAAAAAATTGTCATATTCCAGGTGGTGCCTTGGTGGCCAAGTGGTTAAGGTAGTTCGTCTACTAGTGATCACGTGGTCTGTCAACACTGAGATTGCGGGTTTGATTCTCACTGCAGGCAGAGTGTACTCGACTCCAATCTTAATTGACAAGGATTGCCAGTTTCCTACCGCAGGTCGGGGGTTTTCTCCGGGTACTCCGGCTACCTCCCCCAATAAAAACTGGACGCCATGATATAGCTGAAAAATTGCTGAAAATGGCATTAAAATACCAACAAACAAACAAACAATCATAATCCAGTTACTTTAATTGATCACTTCTGTCAAGCATGTCAATTACCTTTGTTAAATAAGCAGACATTGTCTGCAACACTCCAACTCACACAACTGTTATTCATGAGCTTTAAGGTTGCGACGACACGAAATTAGCCTTTGGTTATTTATCCATGAACAACAGTTCCTTTCACTCTTCATATTCAATAAATTAGATTACCAGTCTGAGATTTGGACGATTTGACCAAAATAGAAAAACTATATTTCAACTGAAGAAACTTACGATAGAGAATTGGAACAAAAAATTGAATTGAAAGCAGATAATTTAATAGAAACAGAAATTAGTCAGACGAGTCACGACGATGATAATTTCAACAAGACAGCATGGTTTATAATAGTTCATCCCATGCTTATGAAATGCTTTTGTGCATATTTCAGCAGGCAGGACAATTCACAATGGAGAAAGACAACGAATATCTTTTTACAATAGAACATTTAATCTTGGTGACCGAAAGAAAAATTGTGCTAAACAAACTTAGCCGCAGACGACACCATTAAGGCTTGGACACATTCTTTAAAAGCTGTCAAAACGATATAATGAATTAAAGACCAATAAATTTTTGTAAATGTTTTTTTCATTATTTTGTTCAATTTTACTTTGATATGCCAGATGAGAAAATCTATATCACTCTACTGTCGTGATATGGATATATTATTGTTAGTTTCTAAGGGTAACATGATGTCACAATTCTACAAAACAGTGATAAACAGATTACTGTTGGTTTTACTTCTTCAATCCCATTATTATAAGATAAATTCAATCTTAGATAAAACCAACATTATTCTATATTTATTGGTTTCATTGAATCAGTAATTGTATTAATAAAGTGTCAGTTATGTTTATTTTGATTATGTTTACGTGAATTTATCAGTTCAGCAAACGTATAACATTATACTAAATTATATCACCGACTAAATCACATGTTTAACTGTTGATAAAAAAACTTGAGTATTCCGTCACCTTGTATAATCTGAGATTTTTTTACTACACAGGTTACACTATTCCAATAAAAATTCTCATTTGGTTAAACATATGTATCAGAATATTGTAGTTGCCATGGAGACAAAAAATGCAATGCTCTGAAATGAATAAAACCAGAAGAGATTAAAAAACCTGACAAAAATGGAAACATGGCCGACAAACATCCAACAGGCAGCATTTCTACTATGTATATTTAGATCAAAGGAGATTTTGGTCATAAATTAAGATGATTTTTCTTACTTATGGGGGTTTTTAACGTCCTTGACAACCGTAAAACGGTCTCGCATGGACTTTGATGATTTTAACATTGGTCTGTGCAGATGTGGATGTTCTAATAAATATATTTTTTTTTTTACTACAGCTACCTTAACACAACTTTTATAAAGAAACAGAAATACAGTGAGGCTGATCTGAGTTATGGTGGATTCTCTGTAGAATCGGCTGATCAGAAGTTGGAAATAGGGGAGGTAATAAGTAGTTTTTGTCTTTACTTAGTGATTAAACAAATTTATTTGTTTTGATAAATTCAGAATTAAAGCGAGAATGATGTGGGTGTTGCTGTTAGTATGCAGTTGACAACGAAAGGTAAAGATAGATAATTCATTGTTAAAATCACTGTTTGCTACCTTGAGTGTTCTATGCTCATGGGAAATATATTAATTCTAACATTATGACAGTCAAATAAAAAGAAAATCCTGTACACTGGATATTTCCCACCTTGAACAAGGATGGTCAAAGTGCATGATTATATTTGCAGTAGGTGAGGAGATACACCCTTGTTTTTCATTTCAATAAAGTTTTAAACCAAAACAAAAATATTTAATACAAAATTTAATAAAAAAATATTTTTTTATTAAAATTAATTTTTTTTTTTTTGCTTTAAAACTGTATTCAAGTTAAATAATCATTGTTTATCTAAAATTAAGTATGTATTTTGTCAAAATCTGAAAATTTAGCGATTGATACAACCTGTGTGTTACAAAACCTTGTATCTATATATGTGATACAAGATGTACTTTTGTCGGATCTTCTTTTTGACGTCATAATGAATATTATAACCAATAATTCTATATGACAGTGATGGTGACTCTCATTCTATTAATGAAATGTGACGTCATAATGCGTGTGACATTATGGACTATATTTTATGCAAAAATGCCTCGTTGAATATTAAAATTCTAAAATTTAAAACATTCAGTTTTATTCTGCATTTTTTATACTTCTTAATTTTAGATAAACTTATTACATATATTTATGTGCAGGTACAACTACGTGTATCACGTCTCGACAGTTGCATATATTCTGTATCACAACTCGACGCTAGATCTCTCATTGTGATACGAATGTACACAACTGTCTCGACGTGATACAGGTAGTTGTACCTACACATAATGTATGTAATGTGTATTTACATGAATGAGTTACTATTTATTATTTGAGATGTTAGATTTTTTATCAGATTTTGAGCTACTTGAAGAATGACATTATTTCTGTAGTCTTTTAAAAAACTGGTTAAAGTGTGATGAAATGAATCCATAACTTCATATAAACTGTTCAGAGGAAGATACCTGTGATTGGAACACACATAAAATTCTGTATTTTTGCAATGAGATCCCAGGTACATTAGCTTCAGTCAAGCTCCAAATTAGCATGATTTGTAACAATACATCTTTTTTTACATATTTTTGTGAAAGCACATACAAATATCCTTTTTTTTGTGTTTCAGCTTGCACTTGATACATGGAAAAGATATATGATAGAACCATTAAAAGATCCAATCGTCAAATTAATATTATTTGACATTAAAAATGACAGAATGGGACGTACCGTCCATCAAACTGTTCTACACGGTGTAATTAATTCCTTTGTCAATGTTGAAGAATATAAAAAGAAACATCCACTGCAACTCTATGAAGAAGTTTTTGAAGCTCCGTTCAAATCTGAAACTGGGGATTATTATAGAGTCGAGGCTGCCAAGCTCAAAGATGAATGTAATTGCTCAGATTTTATGGAAAAGGTAATTAAGGATTAACTACAAAAAATATTTTCTCCATCGAGGGATAACAAAATTTCCGTTTTTCACATTGTATAATCCGCGTAGCGGATTATTTTAAATGTGCACAACGGAAATTTTGTTATCCCTCGATGGAGAAAATATTTTTTGTAGTTAATACTTATAAATAAATTCAAACAATAGAATAAACTCAACAATTTTATTTTTGTAACTGGACATTTTTGAAAAAAGAGATCAACACAAAAACTGTTATTTTCCCGTGGAGCAATATATGACGTCAAATGGCGCATGTCTCCATGACGATCAAATTTGTTTTCCATCCTCTGATAGAAAATATTTTCCAGCCAATCAAAAGTCAGTATTCTCGCAAAATTTATTTATTAAAAAGTAGAAAAAAACTGTGAGTAATGCTCACTAACTGATACCCTTTGCTCCCCTCTCCCCCCCTCCCCATCACTATATACATCAACACCCCACTGTAAGTGGAGGATATAAATATCTTGTGCAAAAGATAACAGCTTAATATTGCACAGATTTCTAGGAGAACGCCTATACTAATATGGCATGCAAAAGTCATAAAAAACAATTATTTCATAGAGACAGTGAAAAAATATGGCTTGCAAAAAGTAATAACTTAAAATTGATCAGATTTCATGAAAAAGGTAAATAAAAATATGGCATGCAAAAAGTAACAACTTAAAGTTGTTCAGATTTCATCAAAAAGGTAAATAAAAATATGGCATGCAAAAAGTAACAACTTAAAATTGCTCAGATTTCTTGAGGAAAGTAAAGATATGACAGAGCTGATAATATGTCCTGCATTATGAACATCAAATTAAGAGGTAAGGCTGGAGTTATTTTCTATAAATGTTTAAACACAAAATATTCCAATTGCCGACAAATGGCATGAAATACTCCTGCTTTCAAATCATTGTGGTTATCTTGCATGATTTTAAACACCTGGAAATAAATTAATTCAGATTTTTTTCAAAATTCTTTTAAAACACAATTTTAACATAACTGGGTGTCTTTTTGCAGGTTATTTTAAAATTAGACAATGAAGACTTTAGAAGTCGGAAATTTTTACATCCAAGCTCTTATAGTAAAGTGACACATGAATGTCAACAGAGACTGGTAGCTGATCATTTACAGTTCTTACATGGGGAATGTCAAGACATGGTCAGATTGGAGAAAAGGAAAGGTAAACAGTCTTAAAGAAACATTTAATGTGAATTACTTATCACCTGGGGTGGGGGTGGGGGGAGGGGCATTTTTGGCAGAGTGGTTATGGTAATTTCTTATATATTGGTCACCACCCAACGGTGTGTCAACACTGCGTTTGAGAGATCTTGCCTTATTCTCGCAGGATTTGCTAGACTCCTGCCATAATTCTTTTGTAAACATTCAGTTTTGTTCTGCATTTTTTATACTTCTTAATTTTAGATAAACTTACCGGTATTACATACATTTAAATGCAGGTACAACTACCTGTATCACATCTCGACAGTTGCATATATTCCTTATCACAACTCGACGCTACATCTCCCATTGTGATACGAATGAAAGGCTTGAAAGTTTTCTGCCTTATATCTGGGGTTTGCAGCACATACTCTGACTTGATTCCACAAATAAAAACTGGACACCATGATATATAACTAAAAAAGTAATGAAAGAGGCTTAAAACCTATTCTAAAAAACAGAAAAACTTACCTTCCAGAACAATTTTTTTACCTTAACTTTTATAAGGTAGAATGGAGAATTCCATTAAAAAGTCTATGTAAGTGTAAAGCGATTTGTTTAATGTATGGTCATAAATAATCATATAACAATTAGAGTGAAAACTTTTAAGTAATTGATGGTGCTGTTTGATTTATTTGTAATGCAATAGTCACTAATCTGGCTTAGATAAATTACTTAGAGCAACACAAAGAAAACCATCATCAGTGCTACAACAGCAGGTCACATGACCAGTGACTGTTATTTGGTTTGGCTTTGTTGAATGTAAATGTCTAGAATCCAGAAACGGGAAAACTTGTCTTGAGATCTTGCAAGGGAGACAACTGAAATTATGGTCACTTAAGACAGGTGGTCTTTATATGCAGGTCATTTAACAAAAAAATGCACTACACCGAGATAATAAATTTAGAAATAGATTACTGCAAGCAGGCTCTGTGTGAATTAGAATATGGTAAGACAAACCTGTCTAAATAGTTTGATATTCTGTCTGACATTTGGTTAGTGAACATGAAAAATTATGTCGGACCGAATCCAAGTTTGACACACCGGTCATTTCAAATTCAATTGTTACAACAGTTCGAACTTTAGCTGCCCTACCAATAATTGTATTATGATTATAAAAAGATATGGGATTGATTGATATTTTATTGGAATATGATTCTCAATGGTAAGAAAGTTAGGAAACAATCTTTTATACAACCAGTAATACTGCAAATGGAACTGAGAGTCTTCTAACTCCAGAATCAAAGACGGACATCTGATCTGGAAATCAATCAAACTTCGTTTAACCAAAGGTGAAAAACATCGGATTTGTCCATAGGACCAACAAATTTCGCCATGTCTGACTTAGACCTTATAGATGTCAATGTTTTATATAGGTCGATAGCGGTGTATGAAATGAAGACAAGTATAAAGTCTGACCATGTTCTAATTCACTTAAAGCCCAATTGCAATAATCTATTTCGATTCTGATATGTCTAAAAATTTGTTTTAAAATTTCTTAGCTACTCCAAGGGACACTTTAAATAACCATATTTGTTTTTGAAACTCAATTAGACCTACATGTACATGTATCTTTAAACTGCATGCTTGTAAAGCTAATAAAATTTACATAAAATTTTGCTGAATATACATTTCTCTTGAGCATAATAATTAATAAAAACTGTTGTTTCAATTTGAAATTTTTTCAGTTGAGCTTGTAATGACATCGGAATTCTTACCGTGAAGTCAAAGCTGGCTCTTTGCTTATTAGAAACTTAATGTGTTCTCAAAGCGCATGAAGGACGCGATATTAGAACTCTTTATAGACCAGTTTTCCTTTTGTAGCGGTATATTAGACTGAAAGTCACTGCCATACAATTCTTTGTTTTATTGCAGATTTATCAAATATGTACCAGCTATTAAAACCTATCCATGGAGGTCTTGGAGTCCTCATTCAAGAGGTTGAAACACATATAAAAAATTGTGGTTTAGAGGCAGTGAAAAACCTCAAAGGCGACAATGTAAGTACAACAAGTTATACTAGTATTTTTCCATGTTTCCATCAGTATAGCGGAAAAATATTGTATCTGTATGCATATGTTAATTAATGGGTAACAGGCTTGGTACATGTAATATTTGACCTGTCAGGTATCTTTAGGTAGTTTGCATTCTATCCGGGTGTTTTTCGGGTGTATAGAATTCTTATCACTGTCTATCTGCCGCTTGAATTAGTAAACTCCAATTTTTGTTGTATACAGTAGAACTTCGATAACTCGAACTCGCTGGGGTTGCCAAAAATAGAGCTATTAGTTGTTCAAGCCACCGAAGTTGGACAACCTCCGGAAATGTATCTGTTACGTACCGTTACAGATTTTATTTAATTTTCCTACACGCGGTATGGTTGCTTTTGGGAACTAAAATTCTTTTTGAATGTATGTAGATGTTTATTTCATAAATTTTGACACAAATAAAGTTATAATAGTTTGTGAAATTGGAAATTTCTACAACACTTATTATGTACTTCTGTTGATTGCGTAAAAACTAGTTTGTACACGGTATATCCATCGCAGTTAATATTCACCATGTATGGATGCAACATTTGTATAATGTCCATACAATTGTATCAAATGCTAAGAATGTAGCAACGATAAAGATATCTTCTTTCCCTCAGAATATTGTTGCATATTATGTTACACATGTTTGTTTAATATAACTGCCCAGCCATGCCCAGCATTATGTGGCTGAAATAATTGCTTACTTGGCTTTAAACAGACAGAATACATTCCCTAACTACAGTGCCTTGATTATTTTACAGATACCTGGACAGTTTGTAGAGTCCATATTAGAGGTCCATGGCAAATATACAGAAATCATCAAAGGAGTATTTAACTCTGATCAACAGTTTGTTGGTGCTTTAGATAAGGTAAGCAGTACACAAGTCTGGTAAGTCTGCCAGATCGAAGGTAAGCTGTACACAAGTCTGGTATGTCTGCCAGATCAAAGGTAAGCTGTACACAAGTCAGTCTGGTAAGTCTGCCAGATCAAAGGTAAGCTGTACACAAGTCTGGTAAGTCTGCCAGATCAAAGGTAAGCTGTACACAAGTCTGGTATGTCGGCCAGATCAAAGGTAAGCTGTACACAAGTCTGGTATGTCTGCCAGATCAAAGGTAAGCTGTACACAAGTCAGTCTGGTAAGTCTGCCAGATCAAAGGTAAGCTGTACACAAGTCTGGTAAGTCTGCCAGATCAAAGGTAAGCTGTACACAAGTCTGGTAAGTCTGCCAGATCAAAGGTAAGCTGTACACAAGTCTGGTATGTCGGCCAGATCAAAGGTAAGCTGTACACAAGTCTGGTAAGTCTGCCAGATCAAAGGTAAGCTGTACACAAGTCTGGTAAGTCTGCCAGATCAAAGGTAAGCTGTACACAAGTCTGGTATGTCGGCCAGATCAAAGGTAAGCTGTACACAAGTCTGGTAAGTCTGCCAGATCAGAGGTAAGGTGTACACCAGTAAGTCTGTTAAATCTGCCAGATCAAAGGTAATGCATTTTCTCGTCATCCCATCTCGGGGCTGGCTTCCTTTGATGAGTTAGGGACAAGAAAATGCATCTTGTTTCAAAACACAGAAGATATTGTCAGTTTAATTCGATGTTGGGACCTTGGTGGCTGAGTGGTTAAAGTAGTTTGTCTACTATTATTTCATATCAGTAAAATTATGTTTGTTTCAATTGGATAAAACATGGCCAGCTGGTATTAATTAATCTGCAGCAATTTGACATGAGGGCATTATCACGTCGTCATAACACCCACGGGCGTTAGTGTCGTGGTAATGCCCTCTCCAATTACATGCTAAATAAAACAATTTTTAATTTATAAAAAAAAATATATGTACATGTACAACCTAAATGAGGAAAAAATGTCATAAAGTTTAGAAAACTAACAGTGTATTGTCTAAAAATGCCAAATAATGATACATTCAAATCATACAGCAAGTAGCTACAAATAAATAATACAGTCTTAAACACATGATTTCTTAATTCTTCAATAAAATAAATATAATAGTTGCTTATATAGCTGGCATTGTCATGATACTTGACAGAACTCGGGACAGTGGTATTGCCTTTAACATTGATAATGCCCTCGCCTTTGCCTCGGGTATTATCAATGTTTCTGGCAATACCACTCTCCCTTGTGCAGTCAATATATCATGACAATGCCCTCTATATAAGCAACTGTTGTATAATTAATCATGTGGGCTGTCAACATTGAGATTGCGGGTTCAACTCTCACTGTGGGCAGGATGCCCTCGACTCCAATCTTAACTGACAAGGGATTGCCAGTTTTCCTGCTGAAGGATGGGGTTTTCTCCTGGTACTCTGGTTTCTCCCACAATATAAATGCCATGATATACATGAAAAATTGCTGAAAGTTTCATTTGATAACATTCAAAAAACATTAATTCGATGTCATGCTTTTATTTTTCAGGCATGTGCTGCTGCAATTAATTTCAAACAAAATCCAAAACATGGCTGTAAATCTCCCGAGTTGGTAAGTGACATGATAAAAATCATTTAGGGATATTTACTTGTCAGTCTTATTGTCAAAATACAATGACCTGTCAGGTATTTTCTACCTATTGGTAAACCAATTCTTAATACAGATAACAGCTGTTTAGAAAACTGCTTCAATCTATTTTCTTTAAAGCTCTTCATAAGTGATAGCTTGGACATTTAAATTGCAGCTGCTCATGTGTGACTCAGTTAATTTTAAACTTCTAACTTGTTTCATCAACATTGTACTCTATAGCTATCTTCCAGATTAGAAGTTTGAAGTTACCCGAGTCATGCACGAATAGCTGCAATTTAAATGTCCAGCTCTTTCTGATTAAGAACTATTAAGAAAACAGATTGAAGCAGTTTTCTAAACAGCTGTTATCTATTTTTGGAATTGATTGAGCAATAGGTAGAAAATACCTGACAGGTCATAGTATTTTGACTATAAAATCATGAGTGTTTCAAATGGTTGTTATCTGCAAGGACTGAAGTCAGTGGAAATATTTTTTGGGTTGCACAAGTACATGTACAAACTTGGTATAGTATGGTGAAGCCAGTCAGATAAAAAGATAATACTCCTTCTGTTTACCAGGCTTACACTAGAACAGTCAGTATTCCTCAAATTATACAGAAGACAGTGCCCATTTTGTGCAATCAGCTCATACAGTTTTTAACCTGGATGTCTGAAACTTCACTTAATGATTGCACACATTTGCACCTGCTTTTATGTTTTTGTTCTAAAATATTCTTCCAATTTTTCCAGACTTATGAACCTTGTCATCATTCTGTATATTTTACAGAATACAGAACTTTTCGTGCATTAAAATCCTAGTACAATTTTCCACATAGTCCCCAAACTTTCTTCTAACTACATTGCAAACCATTAATTAATTTTGAATTTATTTAGGCATGTGCTTTTGCAACCTTGTTATAAGACTTTGGCGTTTTTTTATTATACAAGTTATTGAAAATTTGACAGGCAACAGATCTCAGAATTTTCACATGTTTTGAATGGACAAGTTTGTGTCTCTCGAAAGAAGAAATATCTAGGATTAATAGGTTTTTACATGATGCTTTATTGAAGAGTGAAAAGACTGAAATTCTCATACAAGTGAAAGAAATTCCAGATCTTCACTAAATGATGAGTGTAAGAATCTACTCTGGCAAATTTTAATCACGTGAGTTTCACATGAAATTCACGTTAAAGGAGCAAATTAAAGTGAAATTCACCTGAATATTTTCACGTTAAGTTCACGTTAATTTCACGTGAAATTCATGTTAAATATACTTCACATGAATTTCATGTGAAGTAAATTTGCCTGTGTATTTCTTCTGTAAAACATACTTTCACATCGCAATATCCTATAGACTTTAAATTGTCGAATATCAGTCATTCAATCAGAACCACAGAAACAAGAACGTTAATAAAAAACATTGTTATGTTACGTAACAACCTTCTTGTTTCTGTCATTTTGATTGGTTATTTTACCAATGACTGACACAGTCTCCTGCACCTGTCTGTCATTGGCTGTCTGCCATAGCAAGTGAACAAAAACAGAAGAATGAGTTATTGACACTTATTTAAACCTATAATGGCTTAATATTTCCATGGAGACTATCCGAATGTATCATGTGTTCTTCATGTTTTCTTTATTCCACAATATTCATCTGTTCCAGCTTTCCAGATACTGTGATAATTTACTAAAGAAGAGTTCCAAAGGTATTTCTGAGAATGAGTTGGATGATAAGCTGGCCAACTGTATAACAGTGTTCAAATACCTTGATGACAAAGATGTCTTTCAAAGGGTAAAATTTAGATACAAGTACTGGTACACCTAAATGGCTAAAGTGCCACTTTTTGTAAAATTTAGGGTAAAACGGATTAAAATGAGGAAAAATGACATATTTTGTTGTTAGTTGTTAGCCTAATTTTAACCAGCTTTCTGTGATATTAGCCATCTGATTTGTTTTATTTCTTTGCCCTAATTTCAGCATTTCTTCGCTAAAACTTACCATTTTGTGTCAAATACATGACTGACTTGAGTGACAGATCCAGAGTATAATCAAATATTTTACTTTCTTTTAAATACTCAATACATGAGCAAAGTCGGTTATTTCGTATAACCTAACTTGGTATTTCAGCACATGACATGACATGATTATTACGTCATAATAAGATGTATTGATGATGTTTCTATACATGAATTCTTCCGCAAACAACAAGTGACGACACTAAAAACATTGAATTGCGAATATTATTTGATTACTTGTAAAATATTGTTCTCGTTATTTCCTTTTTACTATGGAATTTAAAATATAAGGCTTGTTTTCAATTGTTGGTTAGATTATTGGATATAAACGACTTCAGATCAAGAGTATAATCAAACAATCAATAACATACAGCCATTAGTAGGAATAGATGTCTATCGAGTCATAGATATTCAGAATGTTTTCTTATATTACATACTCCCTGGTGATGTGATTTTAATATTTACCTTCTGGTCAGGTGTTCAGTCTATATCATGGTGTCCCTTCTAGGCTCAGTTCAACGACTATTTCACATAATCTAAGGAAATTTATTGTCTATATAATCTTAAATTTAAACCATGCTTCATTACAAATTCTTTGAGGACTGGAACATGTATGAATTTGAAGTCTGCAGCATTGTTATGTTAAAGTGATGCCATTTTCTTTACAATGACACTACAGGAAGAACCCCAATGAAATATTTTTACATCAAACTGTACTATTCTCACCTCAATAAAAAAGAGGTAGAAAAACTATGTGTCTGTGTGTACATATCTGTTTACAATAGACATGCTGTTATAAAAGAAGTGGGGCCTCACTTGCCAAGTCGTTAAGGTAGTTAGTCATTTGCTATTGATCACATGCCATTCAACCCAGAGTTTGTAGGTTCGAGTCTCTCACCAGGTAACGTGTACTCCACTCCAGTCGTAATTATCAGGATTCACAGATTTCCTACCAAAGGTCAGGGGGTTTTCTCCTGGTACTCTGGCTTCCTCCAACATTAAAAATTGGATGCCACGAAATAACTGAAAAATTGCTGAAAGTGGCGTTAACACCATTAAAACAAACAATAAAAAAAGTGTTAACTGAATATTGCTACATGTAGATAAATTTGTTGTTGCTATTTTCAGTTTTATTCCAAAATGTTAGCGAAACGTTTGATTTATATTCAATCAGCCTCGATGGATGCAGAAGAAGCCATGATCAACAAATTAAAAGTAAGTTAATAAATTGAAATAATTTAATTAACTTTGTATGCTAAAATTTGATTGGCCAAAGGATGAACCCAGGTTATATGATATGAATTGTATTGTTCACATGGCCTAGTCTTATACTGTTAAAATTTAAATATTTCATTTACTTCGTTGCGATATTTTTTTATTTTTAAAGAGTCATGTATTATCATTAAAGTTAAGCTATAATGAGTATTTGTTTCACAACCAGCAGACAACCCTATATCCCCAACCCAGATATTTGGGCTTGTATTTTTTCCTTGTCGTGAGGTGTCCTTTTATAACTAAGACTTGTGAGGTGTCCTTTTATAACTAAGACTTTTATTTGCAAAATTAATTGTCAATACACCATGTGTCTTATTAGCTTTAGCAAATGTTACCTAAAACATGTATGACATCAGATATACATTTCCTTTTCTCATTTAATATAATCTTGCTGACGTTCCTTTCTTGCAAAAATGAACATATTAACAAAAACTCGAAACAAAATAAACATGGATGAACTCTTTCCTTTAGTAGCAAACTGGTCACCTAGTCTTAGAAATCCAGGGGCCCAACAGTATAGTTAGGGTCCAGGTTTTTTCAGTGCAAGTATGAACCATATGATCCTATGTATACTTTTGATTATACCACATGTACATGAATTCAGAATTTGACATTGTTACTACCTAAATTTGATTAATGTGTAGAAGTTAGTCGGGTGTTTTAGTCTGTCGAAGCACATGTATTTTGTTTTCTAAAATTAAGATTAATATAAGAATGAGACACTTAAAAAAATGACAATTTTTATCTCAGAATTTGGAAACAATAAAGGGGGTTATAAGCTTCAAGGTCCTAGAAAAACATCCAAAATAATAATTTTTATTATATTTAAATCTTTGTAGTTGTTATTTCAACAAAAGCAGAATTGTAACTGCAAATTCCAATACCGTTCATATCTTTTCCGTTAACCAATGGAAACAAAACTTACTAGCAATATTGTATGTATGGTCCTCTTTAAAGTTAATTGAAAATTACATGACTTGGTTTAACATAAGGGAAATACCATCTTCATTGCCTATATAATCAAGTGATACAGGCTCATAAGAGCCTCAGGTTATTGTGTATGTCAGATGAACATATACATTAAATTGGCTGCTTTTTATACCTTCCCCCGTTTCCATGGAAGCATAAAATTGTGTTGTATGTCCAATTGTTAGATTTATCTCACTTTAACAAGAGGCCTCAATGGCTGAGTGGTTAAGTCATCTGCTGTTGTTGATTACCTTCCTGTCAACACTAAGGTTGCTTGTTCAAGTCTTACTATATCCCCTACTGTATGCTTCTTCAACTGGTACCTTAAACCCATCCAATCCTACATGTATTTCTGTATATCAGCTCTGTGTTGACAACATCAAATGGAAGATTTGTATTTGTAATATCAATTTTCTTTCCAGCAAGCATGTGGCTACGAGTTTACAAATAAACTTCACCGGATGTTTACAGATATGAACATTAGTACAGGATTAAATAATGACTTCAGTGAATTCCTAACAGGACAAAATAAAAGTGACCTTGGTGTAAACTTCTCTATATCTGTTCTTCAGGTAAGTGTCCATGGTATATTGAGTATTAGACTATAACCTGTTATGGGAGACCTGACCATGGTGTTAACTTCTATATATCTGTTCTTCAGGTAAGTGTCCATGGTGTATTGAGTATTAGACTATAACCTGTTATTGGAGACCTGACCTTGATGTTATCTCCTCTATATCTGTTCTTCAGGTAAGTGTCCATGGTATATTGAGTATTAGACTATAACCTGTTATGGGAGACCTGACCATGGTGTTAACTTCTCTGTATCTGTTCTTCAGGTAAGTGTCCATGGTATATTGAGTATTAAACTATAACCTGTTATGGGAGACCTGACCATGGTGTTAACTTCTCTGTATCTGTTCTTCAGGTAAGTGTCCATGGTATATTGAGTATTAGACTATAACCTGTTATGGGAGACCTGACCATGGTGTTAACTTCTCTGTATCTGTTCTTCAGGTAAGTGTCCATGGTATATTGAGTATTAGACTATAACCTGTTATGGGAGACCTGACCATGGTGTTAACTTCTCTGTATCTGTTCTTCAGGTAAGTGTCCATGGTATATTGAGTATTAGACTATAACCTGACATGGGAGAGACCTCTGTTATCATATACAAACCTTCTGTTATGAGTCATTAATTAGGATTTTTCATTTTCCTTTTGTGAAAGGCTGCTTATTCGAGAAGGTTGCTTTGCAGAGGTGGGATGGAGGTCTCTTTTTAATGTAATGGCTTACCGAAAACAGGATCCCTTTCTCTAGAACATGTTTATCTACCAAGTTATATGTAATTAATTTACAATGCTACATGTATGATGTAGAGTAGTTTTTTTGCCGCCTACTTGCCCTATACAGCTCAGGTGGATTTTAGCTGGTTTTTTGCCGCCTACTTGCCCTATACAGCCCAGGTGGATTTTAACAGGTTTTTTTTTTGCTGTCTACTTGCCCTATACAGCTCAGGAGAATTTTAACAGGTTTTTTTACTGTCTGCTTGCCCTATACAGCTTAGGTGGATTTTAGCTGTTTTTTTTTGCCGCCTACTTGCCCTATACAGCTCATGTTGATTTTAGCTGGGTTTTTTGCCGCCTACTTGCCATATACAGCTCAGGTGGATTTTAACAGATTTTTTTGCTGTCTACTTGCCCTATACAGCTCAGGTGGATTTTAGCTGGGGTTTTTTTGCCGCCTACTTGCCCTTTACAGCTCAGGTGGATTTTAGCTGGTTTTGTTTTGCCGCCTACTTGCCCTATACAGCTCAGGTGGATTTTAGCTGGGGTTTTTATGCCGCCTACTTGCCCTATACAGCTCAGGTGGATTTTAGCTGTGTTTTTTTTGCCGCCTACTTGCCTTATACAGCTCAGGTGGATTTAACAGGTTTTTTTGCTGTCTACTTGCCCTATGCAGCTCAGGTGGATTTTAGCTGGGTTTTTTTTGCCGCCTACTTGCCCTATACAGCTCAGGTGGATTTTAGCTGGGTTTTTTTTGCCGCCTACTTTGCCCTATACAGCTCAGGTGGATTTTAGCTGGGTTTTTTTTGCAGCCTACTTGCCCTATTCAGCTCAGGTGGAATTTAGCTGGGTTTTTTTTGCCGCCTACTTGCCCTATACAGCTCAGGTGGATTTTAGCTGGGTTTTTTTGCTGCCTACTTGCCCTATACCGCTCAGGTGGATTTTAGCTGGGTTTTTTTTGCTGCCTACTTGCCCTATACAGCTCAGGTGGATTTTAGCTGGGTTTTTTTTGCCACCTACTTGCCCTAAAGCTCAGGTCTGTCCACAATACACAGTGGGCAGTCTTCCAGTATCTACTCAGTGTGGCTTATCTGTATTTTTACAATACATTATACTTTGAAGACCTATAGCAAAGTAAAAGGAAAGGTCCTAATAGACATGAGGTGAGCACTGAGATATGTTTGACTGTATTTATGATATAAGATGCTCTGTATTTTTTCTTGTTGAATTATTCGGGCCCCTTAGTGGCAGATGCCCGATATTGATGAGTCTGTCCGTACGTCCGAAACTTATTGTGTCCACACTTATAACTTTTTTATATTTTGAAGTAGGCTTTTATAATTTGGTATGTAGATAGGTAATATCACGGCAATGTGTCACTTACCATGGTTAATGACCTTTGACCTTTAATTTTAACCTCAAGGTTGGCGGGGCCAACTGAGATGGATACAACCTTACTGATATCTAGTTTCTTCTACCAACTTGGTACAAAAGTGGCTAATTATAATTTTGTTATGCGACGATAAGTCGGGGGCATATTAATTTACCCCTGTCCATCCGTGGGTCCGTCCATCAATTATAATTATCATTGTTTTTATTTTTAATTTTATCCCACTGGAGAATCATCCCAGTCAGTAGTCGAACACTTTAACCAGTACATCATGAAGTGATATACTTAAATGAACATGTTATCATTCTTCTGTTTTAGGCTGGTGCTTGGCCGATTGGTCAAAGCAATTTACCAACATTTGCAATACCTCAGGAGTTGGAAAAGAGTGTTAGAATGGTAAGATTTGTCAGTCTTCCAGCTATTTTTGCAGTGGAAATCAACAATTATTGAATGTGGTATCATGTAGTTTTTACATGGTGCACTGGGGGGCCTCTGTGGCCGAATGCTTAAGGTAGTTGAATATTGTTTAACACCCCTTTCAGCAATTTTCAGCTATATCAAGACGTCCAGTTTTAATTTGAGGAGGAAGCCAGAGTACCCAGAGAAAATCCTGGCCTTCTGTAGGAAAACTGGCAATCCTTGTCAATTAAGATTGGAGTTGAGCACATCCTGCCCGTAGTGAGAATAAAACCCGCAACCACAGTGTTGACAGGCACGTGATCAATAGTAGATGTCTAACTACCTTAACCACTCTTCCACTGTGGGCCCCTTATTCATGGGAAACTGACCTGCACTTTGCTATTTACGAGTACATCATTGGAGTTTATACAATATACTTATGACAAAAACACAGCATAAACAATAAAAACACTTTTTAAAAACAAACAATAATACAAATTTAATTCAAGCTTTATGATTTATTGTGAAATTTATTTGACTGAAAAGATGAAGTATTGATATGTTGGTTATGTTGACTCATTGCTTAATATTTCAGTTCGAGACATTTTACAGTGGTAAATTTAGTGGAAGAAAACTGACCTGGTTACATAGTTTTTGTAATGGTAAGTTAAGGAACATTTGTAGCCCACTTAGGCCACAGGTTCATGTGAGCTTTTGCCATCACTTGGTGTCCATCATACCATGTCTGTTGTCTATAAACTTTCACATTTTAATTTTCTTCTTGAGAAATAATTTCCAGAATTAAAAGAAACTTGGCAGAAATTTTCCTAACAATGTCCCTTCTGAGTGTTGTTACTTTAGTGATGATTAATTTACAAACATGGCAGCCTGGCCAATTTTTGTTTATGGACATTGAAAAGCTTCTTCTCATGAGTTGCATAATTGAGGTCAAAATTTAGTAGAATCAGTGTGAGAAATTACTTTTTGGGTCAATTTTTCAAAAATATATGATCTTCTATGAAAGTAGTAGTCTAAATATTTTGTACATTGGTACAAATGGTGTCTGCAAGGTCCTCTATGAAGATCCTTATTTTGTCTTGATATGATGAAAAAAAAATGGTTACCATGGGCATTCTTTGTTTCTGATTGGCTGAAATTTGTTTAATATTCTTCTCTGAAAGTACAAGTCAGAATGGTTTGTATCTTTTTACAATGATATACCAAATAAGTGGGTTTTTTTTCGTGTGGGGAAATTTAGCATTTTTGTTAAAAACTGTGGGAGTTTATTTTTGCCAAATTGAATTTTAACTGCCCCTAATCGGAATGGATAGCGCTATCGTTTTTCCTTATTTTTCGCATGTTTTTACTTTTACCGCGAATAAAGAATTAAATCACAGTGAAAAAACCATGTATACAGTATGTGAGATCACTCATTTCATCTAGATTGGACTAAAAACATAGCCACCATTGGCAATCCTTAGGATTGGCTGACATTTTATAAATCTTCTCTAAATGTGTCAAGTCCAAATGAATTGTGACATATTGAAATATAATAAGTCCTTAAAGGTTAATTGATAACGTCCTTATTGCTTGCTTACTCAACTTTCAAGATTTCCAGCATAAATCATTTTTGTTTGAAGTCTATTAAGGAGGTGAGGGATGCAGTCCCACTGGAGTTTTTTCTATCTATCTATTTGTGTAAATTGTGTGCTTCCATTGTTTATTTTTGTATATGACAAAAATTTCTTCTGATATCAATTTCATCTGCACTTGCTAATCTAAGTTCAGGGTTAGATATAAAAGTGTTGTAGCCTGCCCTTCAACTAATATAAGATAGCTGGAATTACTTAAAATGTCAAATTTAGTCTTTAATTGGCAGATTCTGCTCCAAATTTTCAGAAAAATCAACTCAAATTTGAACCATAGTTGAATGTAAGGATATAGTTTAACATGGAGTTTTCTGTATAAAGAACCAAGTTAAAAACCTTCTATTCAAAATCCACTTAACTAGTTTAATTGTAATTTTGTTTTTGATAAACCTTAGAGGGTCTCTTTACCAAGGTATATGGTAAGCAATAGCCAATAACAAAAATTAAAAAATTCTTTAAATAACTGATTCCATTAAAACAAGCTAAAATTGTAACTTGTTGGGATTAAACAACAAGTCTCAGGAAGCAGAGCGGTTAAACATTATCTTATTTAAGCTCACTTGGACCGAAGGTCCATGTGAGCTTTTGCCATCACTTGGCGTCCGGCATCCAGTTTAAACTTTTTCAAAAAATCATCTCCTCTGAAACCAATGGGCCATTTTTTTTTCAAACTTGGCCACAATCATCCTTAGGGTTCCTTGTTTCAAATTTTTACTCGGGGTGTTGATCAAAGGATAAAGATGGCCACTGTTACTAAAAATAGAACATGGGTGTCAATGTACATTTTTCCTCAATATCTCAAAAATTATAATAGCTATAGAGAAACACACTGTTACTTCAAATTGATCAGCACATGAAGGTCTGATAATAGTGTGAAGAGTGTAATGGCTTCCTGTAGGAGTTATTGCCCTTTAATGACGATTTTTGACAAATTTTTCAGTATTTACATGTACAATATAACTTGAAAACTATAAGAGATGAGTGAAATATAAGTCATACAATTCACTTTATTGCTCAGAAATTGTCAGATGACTCCTTATATGAGTTATTGCCCTTAAATGACAATTTATTATTAAATTTTCCGTTTTTGTCCTGTAACTTAAAAACTAACAGCTAGAGTGAAGCTGTAAATGGCAAAATAATCAGCAATATTCATTTAATTGGTCTGAAATTGTCAGATGTCACCTTATAAGAGCTATTGCCCTTTACTGATGATTTCTTAGGAAATTTTTCATTTTTGTCCTGTAACCTATAACCTATAGCAGCTAGAGTGGAACTGTAAATTGCAAAAATGATCAGCAATACAAATTCTAAAATTCACTTAATTGGTCTGAAATTGTCAGATGAATCCTTATAGGAGTTATTGACCTTCAATAATACAATTTGGTGAAATTTGTAGTTTTGCTCTGTAACTTACATGCCATGACTGCTCAATTCAATGTGTTAATTGCACAAAGGATCAGGAAAGCAAGGCCTTGCTTAGTCTAAAATTTTTGATGACTCTTTATAGGAGTTATTGCCCTTTAATTATGAATTTGGTCAAAATTATCAGTGTTTATGTTATAAATTAAAGTCTATAACACCTAGAGTAAAATTAGAAATTTTTTTTAAGTAAAATTTACTTTTATTAAATAAATACTTACCACTATAAATTCTGAGATACTCCCCTAGCGACCTTGACACAGCAGGAAGATAAACAATAATTCTTGAAACATTCCCCTCAAACCGGATATCCTATCTCTTAGTACCCTATTTACCTCATTCCATTTCCCTAAGACTATGGGATGAAGGGGAGGCAGGGTGGGACCTATAATTTATAGTGGTAAGTATTTATTTAATAATTAACACTCAGTTAAAGCTCATGAAGTTAGAGCTCTTGCTGCCTCCTGGACACTTTTTAATTCAGCTATTTCTGAAGTTTTATCCACAGGTTTTTGGAGGTGTCAAAATTCTTTCACCTCTTTTCACCTTTGGTCTATGCCTAAGCAGACAATCTTTTCTCTCTTGGACCTATAGTGGCAGCTCAACAAATTAATTTTCCTTTAGTTTCCAAGAATCAGGGGATTCAGCTGTCTGTTAGATTCTGAATTTCTCAGAATTTATAGTGGTAAGCTATTTATTGATATAAAATTAGAAATTTTTCTAAGTAAAATTTACTTTTTAGCTCACCTGACCCAAAGGGTCATGTGAGCTATTGTTATCACTTTGCGTCCGTCGTCGTCGTCGGCGTCTGTAAACTTTTTACATTTTAATCTTCTTCTCTGAAACCACTTGGCCAATTGAAACCAAACTTGGCCATAATGTTCATTGGATGGACCTTTACAAAGTTTGTGTTTTTTATTTTGATTGGTAAACCAATATGGCCGCCACCTCAAGACTTAGTTTAACATAGGACCCTATGGGAAAAAAGTTAAAAAGGGCTTCTTCTCTGAAACCGTTTAACCAATCAAAACAAAACTTACTAGCAATATTGTTTGGATGGTCCTCTATAAAGTTTGTGTTTTAGATGGGAATTGGAAATTCAAAATGGCCGCCACCGCAGGACTTAGTTTAACATAGAACCCTATGGGAAAAAGTTTTAAAAGGCTTCTTCTCTGAAACCGGTTAATCAATGGAAACAAAAACTTACTAGCAATATTGTTTGGATGGTCCTCTATAAAGTTTGTGTTTTTTATGGCAATTGGAAATTCAAAATGGCTGCCACCGCAGGACTTAATTTAACATAGGACCCTATGGGAAAAAGTTTGAAAGGCTTCTTTTCTGAAACCGGCCAACCAATGGAAACAAAACTTACTAGCAATATTGTTTGGATGGTCCTCTATAAAGTTTGTGTTTTTTATGGCAATTGGAAATTCAAAATGGCTGCCACCGCAGGACTTAATTTAACATAGGACCCTATGGGAAAAAGTTTGAAAGGCTTCTTTTCTGAAACCGGCCAACCAATGGAAACAAAACTTACTAGCAATATTGTTTGGATGGTCCTCTATAAAGTTAATGTTTTTTATCCCAATCGGAAATTCAAAATGGCCACCACCGCAGGACTTGGTTTAACATTCAACCCTATGAGAAAAAAGTTTAAAAGGGCTTCTTCTCTGAAACCGTTTAACCAATCAAAACAAAACTTACTAGCAATATTGTTTGGATGGTCCTCTATAAAGTTTATGTTTTTTATGGCAATTGGTAATTCAAAATGGCCCCTACCGCAGGACTTAGTTTAACATAGGACCCTATGGGAAAAAGTTTTTAAAGGCTTCTTCTCTGAAACCGGTTAATCAATCGAAACAAAAACTTACTAGCAATATTGTTTGGATGGTCCTCTATAAAGTTTATGTTTTTTATGGCAATTGGAAATTCAAAATGGCCCCTACCGCAGGACATAGTTTAACATACGACCCTATGGGAAAAAGTTTTTAAAGGCTTCTTCTCTGAAACCGGTTAATCAATGGAAACAAAAACTTACTAGCAATATTGTTTGGATGGTCCTTTATAAAGTTTATGTTTTTTATGGCAATTGGAAATTCAAAATGGCCACCTCCGCCGCAGGACTTAGTTTAACAGAGGACCCTATGGGCAAATAAAAAAAATCTTCTCTATACAACTGGTTAACCAATGAAACAAAGCTTTCTAGTAATATTGTTTGGATGGTCCTATTTAAAGTTTATTGAAAATTACAGGACTTACTTTAACATCAGGGAAATGCCATCTTCCTTGCCTATAAAATCAGGTGAGCGATACAGGCTCTTAAGAGCCTCTGGTATTAAATAAATACTTACCACTATAAATCATCCCCTAGTCTTAGGGAAATGGAATGAGGTAAATAGGGTATTAAGAGATAGGATATCCGGTTTGAGGCGAACATTTCAAGAATTATTGTTTATCTTCCTGCTGTGTCAAGGTCGCTAGGGGAGTATCTTATAATTTATAGTGGTAAGCTATTTATTGATATAAAACTGAAAATTACTAAATTAACTAAAAGGGCAAGGCCTACAAATCATTTAATTCCAGAAATTGTCTGATGGCACCTTATAGGAGTTATTTTACTTAAACACAATTTTTGAAGAAGTGTTTAGTTTTTGCTCAGTAACTTAAAAGCTATATCAATTAGTCTGAAACTGGAAATTGCAAAAATTTAAATATTGTTGAAGTCATTTGTGTTCCAGGTGAGTGATTACAGGCCCCTGGGAGCCTCTGTAGTTTTTTTTATATTTGTGAAAAATGTGCAGATTATGTGTATTGAAAAATATAAAAATCCAGATCAGCCTCTTCTTGGAGTACACTGACAATATGGTATACATGTATTGAATTTGTGGATATCTTCCAGTGGCAATAACCTATGACCTTTCACCTTGAAAGATGTTAACAATCTATTGTTTTATCCAAAATATTTATGAAAGAAACTTGTCTGTAATATATATCATTTTCAATGTATTTTTTTAATTTGCATATATGTTTACAGTATTATACAATCTCCATGAAATTTTGGCTGCTATAAATTTATTGTATACATATATTATTATATTTCAGGTGAATTGAAGTTTAACCATTTAAAACGTCCCTATTTTGTATCGATGGGAACATTTCATATGGCAATTCTTTTGTTATTTAATTCATCAGACACATTAAAACTTTGTGATATTATGGAACATACAAAATTGTCGGAGTCAGAGTTAAAAAAACAGCTACAGACATTAACGGAAACTAAAATTGTTAATTTAGAGGTGAGTGCTTTATTTCTATTTTATGTACAAATACAGATTAAATATTTTAATGCAATTTTTTGACAGGTTGCACAAAGTGCTAACCCGGGTTATAGTATGGTGAAGGTGGGTTTGCAGGGAAAATAGGGTATCTTTTGTGTAATCTACTCCTGCAGTTTTCAAAACAGATCTCTAAAACTTCACAGAAAGATTGCACATGTATTGAAGTTTTGCACCTGCTATTATGGAATTTTTTAAGGATCTTTTTCCTAATTTTTCAGACTTGGGAATTTTGTCATATTTCAGAACATTTGCAGAGGGCAGTGCCTATTTTGTGTAATCAACTCCTCCTACATTTTTTTTACACAAACCCAAAACCTTCTTCCAACAAATTGTAAACCATTCCCTTTTTATTACAGCACTTGCTTTCTAACCTGACCATTTCCGAATTGTGCTATTTTTATGTATTTTAGATTAGATTTATTAGCCAAACGTTCAAAATATATCTGTCGTAACTAAGGGTTATGCTTGCAACAAGCTACCATGTTGATATATTCTTCAAATCTAGAAGTTCAGGTAATAATAGGGATAGGAAATTAAAAGACCATCTATCCTAAAGGGATAACAAATTTTAAGACTACCCATCATAAAGGGATAAAAAAATTTTAAGACTACCTGTCATAAAGGGATAAAAATTTTTTAAGACTACCTGTCCTAAAGGGATAAAAAATTTTAAGATCACCTGTACATTGTACCAAACCAACTGAGGATATATGTATGAAAGACATTATACTTGTTCTTGGTTTTTGAGGAAACCTATGTTGTACTTCTAGGAATGCCATGATATAGCTAAAAAATTGCTGAAAGTGGCATTAAACATCATGCAAACATATATAAAGCAAACATGATACCTTTTGGGTGAAAAAATGTTTTGTAAACAAGACCCAGCTATGTGAAATAAAGTTCTGCGGAAAAATATACATTCAATATGGTTAGAAAGTTGACAAAACAAAACAATGATGTTTATTTGTATTTTCAGGGAGGTTCATCTTTAGAGAGCACTCTTACACTAAATTTAAGTTATAACAATAAGAGAACGAAATTCAAGATAACATCGTCATCTCAGAAAGATACGCCAACGGAAATTGAACAGACTCACAATGCAATTGATGAAGACCGGAAGATGTATTTACAAGCAGCAATAGTCAGAATCATGAAAGCACGAAAAATCCTTAAACACACCATGCTGATACAAGAGGTAATATAACAAAATCTATATGGCCCCTGTAGCCAGGTGGTTAAGGTACTGATCACACCCTGCCAACACTGAGGTTAGGGGTGTAATAACAAAATCTATATGGCCCCCTGTAGACAGGTGGTTAAGGTACTGATCACACCCTGCCAACACTGAGTTTAGGGGTGTAATAACAAAATCTATATTGCCCCAGTAGACAGGTGTTTAAGGTACTGATCACACCCAGCCAACACTGAGGTTAGGGGTGTAATAACTAAATCTATATGGCCCCTGTAGACAGGTGTTTAAGGTACTGATCACACCCTGCCAACACTGAGGTTAGGGGTGTAATAACAAAATCTATATGGCCCCTGTAGCCAGGTGGTTAAGGTACTGATCACACCCTGCCAACACTGAGGTTAGCTGTGTAATAACAAAATCTATATTGCCCTGGTAGCCAGGTGGTTAAGGTACTGACCACACCCTGCCAACACTGAGGTTATGGGTGTAAGCCTCAATGCAAAAGGGTGTGCTCCACTCAAACCCAAACGAACAAAGGATTTCCTCACTGTCTACCCAGGCTTACATCCTGAATAAAATCTGGACACCTGGACGTCATGATATAACTAAAAAATTGCGGCAATTGCCGTTGAACTTGATTTAAACAAACAAGCTTAAAAGGTCTATAAATAGTTGATGTAGTGGGTGGAATATAAGAAATATTCCAACTTTATCATTGATATCATAAAACATCAACAAGAATCAATGACTGGTAATATAACTCTAAATAAATTAATCAATTTCAGACCATTTACAAAAAATGACAGTCACATGAATATCTGAGGTGGAAATCTAATGAGACCCTAAGCCGCAAAGACCCCAAGGCCTCCACGAATTATTTCCACCCACAAAGTATCTAAATATCTTTAAAGGAAAATTGTTTTAAAATATATACCAGTACATTCAGGCTTTTGGGGCCTCTGTGTCCGAGTGGCTAAGGTAGTTAGTCATCTGCTATTGATCACCAGTGTTTCAACACTAAGGTTGCCATTTTGAGCCTGATTTTGGGCAAGGTCAGCTGAACTGAAATCACACTTGATGAAGAATGATGGCTATTTGTCTGTTGAAGGTCAAGGGTTCTCAGCTGATACACCTAAGGTACAAACTGGATAACATAAAGACAACCCTCTTTACAACGACCATGTTAGTTTCCCTCCAGCATTGACATTAAACTGAATTTGCTGTTGTAATGAATTTGTATTTTTGTACTTGGATTATCTCTCTTTTTTATTTACGTCTATTGAAAATCGTTCAAGTCTGCTCAATACCCATGCTTAATAACAAAAAATAATAAAATGCTTGTTTTCTTGCCAATATTTAATTAAAAACCTTTTTTCTTTTTTTTAACAACGAAGAAAAATGTAAATTATTTGTATTTACATTAGACCGATTTTCGGTAGTTATCCTATTTCTGATGTGCCGCTTCAATCTTAACAGACTCATAATTAAGCCAATAATTTTATGAAATATTTGAAGATTTAAATATTAAATAGCCTTTGACACCCTTTTAATGAAGCCATATCCATGTTATCGATTAGTTTTGTAACGGAAATGTCATGCACGGTTAATCACGCAATAGCAACAGGTGTTCCTCGTGCAATCAACCGTTAGAAAAATCAATTCTATGGACAGAGATAATTTTTTACAAGTAAATCTTGATAATTTGTCGTTATAACGAATTATTTTATGCTTGCTTTGGTATATTTGTTACCGACATACGCAGTCGGAGTCGGAAACCTAATATGTCGTTGTATCGAGCATTAACAACATGCGGACATGTTTGTTCCCACAGAAATTCGGTCGGATGTCGAATATTCCGTTAAATCGAATGTCGTTGTAACGAGGGTTCACTGTAGCTGAAAAATGACAGAAGGTGGCATTAACACAGCATTAACACAATCTCCACACAAAGGATTCTGGGTATCCTACATCAACCACAATTACCTCTGCCACACCCATTGGTGACACCATGAGAGATATCTCTCGTGGGGGATAAGTCTCTCCTACACACGCAGTCCTTTTTTTAAGTAAAACCGTATCAAAAGTGTATAAATAGACTATATAAAAATAAACAAGATCTCTTGTATTTTTTTTGCTAACATCGGTCTTGGGTTTACAAACATTGTTTCAGGCGGAAAATGTAGTCCTGCAGTAGGGGTTGACGTTTGAGAACCAGTTATGTTCTCTGTTCCTTGTGAGTGGCATAAACGTTCTGATATATTACCTTGTTCATATTTTTGTTTTTCAGGTGATCAGTCAAGCACGTGCTCGGTTTTCTCCAAGTATACCCATGATCAAGAAGTGTATAGAAGCCTTAATTGACAAACAGTATTTAGAGAGGACGACTAATTCTTCGGACGAATATAGTTATGTGGCATAATGCATCATCCGATTGTGATAAAACCATTGTGATTCTCTGAAACAAGTGCTACAAAAAAATATAGGTTGAATTGTGCTGCAATTGGGAAAAGTGGGGAAAGGGTACAGGCTATTCCATTAGGATTTTGTAGGAATAGATTGTTTTATTTTTGGGGCATAGTTGTGGGACATGGTTGGACAATTTTGGACATTAACCCTTTCTGTCAAGCAATAAAAAACTATATTGGTTGTGGCCAGGGTACTGGGGCAGTTCACAGAGCTAGACCCACGGTTACTGAACATGCTTAGGACGGGAGACAGGGTGCAGGATTTTTGGGGAGTCGCATGTACCTTGCACATCAAATACTCTTTCTGCAATGTAAACATACCTTGTAACCCTTAAAAAGTCCAAATTCTCAGTCCCCACCAAATTCTTTTGGAAAAGCAGTAATATCTGGCCGATTGGTCCTTTCCATTTCCCCTTTCTTTATGGTTTCACTCATTTTCATCAATCTTGTTTGTGTGTCTATCTTTGAACTTCCATCCTTCCCTCCCTTAAAATTTTAATGGAATAGCCCAATAAAAAATGTACGTAAATGTGAAGTTCTGTAAAGAGGACAAGTTTAGGTTTAGTGAACAAATTGTACAGAAAATGATAATTAAATCTACCCTGTTATACATAGTTTGTGCTTTGTCCCTTCTTCTACCCACATTTAAACAAATCTGTTTTAATCATTCTGTAACAAATTTTTCTGTTTGACAAGTTGCCATGGTAATAATTATGAAGTATAAATCTAATCCAGATCAGAGATTGATTGTTATGTATAGATTGATTTTTTGTTAATATCCTCGTTTCAGAGGAACATCGTTCAGATTGTCTACCGGCACTTCACTGAATGTTTATAGGTCCTGTTTGACCTGTATATAAAGTCTATATTTTAGCATTAGAGCAGGAATTGTTTTTGTCAATTAGCATGGGTTTTTAAAAAAAATTTGATTTTTGATTTAAAGGATAGAATCTATTCTGTGTGATGCAAATTCACGGTGCTGTCGTGAACAAAAATTTCTTGTGGTTTCTGTGCTAAGTCAGAAAACACAAATTTGAAAAGAGGGGGGCAGACAAATAGCAAAATAAATGCACTAATTACTAACATCTAACATTAGTATCATTAGTTAACTAATTGTGTACTGTAATTATTTGAGTGAGCATTGTACACAAAACGTCAATAGGTCAAAGTAACATCAATGGAAGAATATTAAATTGGGTGGGTACAATACATCAGTGTGTATTATACACAGCCGTGTATGGTAGTTGATTTAAATTAAGTGGTAATCATGTTGATGAATGATTTCAATGTTGATGAGACATGTTTTGAGTGAATGTCTATGTCAGAATGGGCAAAAATATGTAACTCACATTAGCAAACTCATTCATTTTCAGAAATAATCATTTGAGGGTCATTTGGCAAAAAATAATTCCTTATTCGGTGCTTTTTCTTGCTAACTTCCTTCAAAAATCTTTGTAGCAAATTAGCTGTTTGTCCTAGCTCATATGACAAACCTATCACAAGTTCAGTTGTCTTAAGACAGGATTGATTTTTATCAATGTGCAATTATTTTTTCATTCGTCCCATGACTGATTCAACTACATTTTCTATTTGAAATAAATAGCCAAGAAAAAAATAAGCCTCTTTTCAATCATAACTCTTCAATATTCTCAGATAAAAAAGAAAGAAGGCTTCTTTTTAGACAATTGAATGTCTCTTGAAGATTTTTTTTTTAATTATTCATACCAAATATTTGTTTACATATGGCAAAATGTCTCAGTAAAATTCTATTTTGGAATCTTTGTAATGGGTAGACATGATGTTAACTATATAACTATGTATATTATTTTGTTTCCATTTAAAACCAAGAGTTGTAAATCATGTGATACAAGCTTGAAATTGTTCATTTTATTAAAAATTTATAAATCAGTCTAGATTTTCTTTTGTGCCTGTAACCAATGGTAACCATAATCAGTCAATAGTTATGTAATTGGTTATGTATTATATTCAATTCGTGGGTGGGTATTATACACAGTAAGGCAGAAAGGTTGAAATTGAATTAAATCCATAGCTAGATTAGGTATGTATCATACAAAAATGATAATTATACACAGACAATTACGGTATGATAATTTCAGTAATTATACATTTATATGAAGCAGTAGTGTACGAAACTGTTTTGACTGGAATTTCAAATTGACAGGAAAAATACAACATACCCATCATCACCATTTTAAATATTATACTAATTTCTGAGTTACTAAAGTTTGGGGGCTTGTTGGCTGAGTGGTTAATTTAGTTAGTCTACTATTGATCATGTGGTCTGTCAACACTGAGGTTGCTGGTTTTATTCCCACTGCAGGCAGGGTGCATTCGACTCCAATCTTAATTGACAAGGATTGCCAGTTTTCCTGCCACAGGTTGGGAGTTTTCTACAGGTACTCCGGCTTCCTCCACCAATAACAAGAGGCTTGTAGCAGCCTCTAGCGCTCACATGATTTCCAGGCAATGAAGACGGCATTTCCCTGATGTTAAAACTAAGTCCTGTAATTTTCAATTTCCTACTGGCATAAATAACATTATCTTTGTGAAGACCATCCAATAAATCTTGCTGTCTGGTTTCAACTGGTTCAATACTTTTAGAAGCTATTTTAACATTATCCTGTAGTTTTCAATGTTAGATTAATTCCTACAAGCGCAGCCATCGTGGAATTTTTATCAGATAGGGAAACATAAACTTTCAAGAGAACCACCAGATGAAGAATGTTTCAGAAAAGAGGGCATTTGACAATAGAGTCCTTTGTTAAACTTGGTCTGAAATAATGATGGTGGCCATTTTTACTGTCTTGCTAGCATAAATAATTTATAGAGGATCATCCGATAAATATTCCTTATAACTTTAGTTTCAATTGGTTAACTGATTTTAGAGCAGAACAATTTTAAACTTTATATAGAACCATCAAATGAATACTTGTGATAAGTTTGTTTCTATTGTTAAACAGGTTTTAGAGAAGAGGCCTTTTTAAAACTTTTTTCCTATGTCAAACTCAGTCCTGCGGTTGTGGCCTTTTAAAAATTTCATTCGGCATAACAAACTTCATAGAGGACCATCAAAACAATATTGCCAGCAAGTTTTGTTTCATTTGGTTAACTGGTTTTAGAGAAGAAGTCTTTTACAACAAATGGTGCGTAGCAGTTGAGCAAAGGAGACTTGTAGAAGTCGATTCTTCAGACTTAAATCTTCCCAATGCATCAATCTTGTAATCTTTTGTTTCAATTGGTTAACCGATTTCAGAGAAGAATTCTTTTTAAGCTTTTTCACATAAGGTCCTATGTTAAACTAAGTCCTGCGTTGCAGCTATTTTGAATTTCCGATTGGCATAAAAACATTTAACTTTTTTTTACCTTTTAAAGGGAATAACCCCTAAAAGAGGTCATCTGTAGACTACGGTCCAATGGAGACTTAGAGTTTAATGAGCAGAACATGTAAGCAAGCCACAGCTTTTCTCTATCTGAAATAGTTTTCATACAATAACAAAAAAACCCATGACTTTTGAACTTAAATAAAGGGGTCATAGGACAACTTCTACCTAATGGAGACTTTTGTAGAACTTTTGATTCAGAAGAGAATAAGATCCGTCAGATTTTTCCTATTTGTTATAGTTATTGAGTTATAAGCCATTGAAAGTGATTTTACAATATGTTCTATTTTTAGTAACAGCGGCCATGTTTTTATTGGATCCATTCAAAATGAGGATCGTTTGTTGCCAACATGCCATATATCATTCTTGCAAAGTTTAATTCAAATTGGTTCAGTGGTTTCAGAGAAGAAGATTTTTTAAATTATTTACCGACGACAGACGTCGACGGACGACAGACGACGACGGACGCATAGTGATGGCATAAGCTCACAAGGCCTTTGGCCAGGTGAGATAAAACTTGCTGAATGTGGCATTTAACACCATTCAAATAAACAAAAATACTAAAGTTTGAGTGGATTAGCGTTTTTCAATTTATCTACAGTGGAAGTGAGGAGCTTTTTCGAACTACCATGGAAATATAGGATCTTACATTGGTACGAGTGAATTATAGAGATTGGAGAAATTGGATTATCGTTGAGTACTTCTGTATTGTTTATGATGTCATTATTTTTGTTTAAGAGGTTATTATTTTAAATCTATCAACACATGAGAAATATATTTTTCACACTGAATATTATGTAAAAATTAGAGAATTTCTTTTCCTGTATCGCAAAACATGTGGGAAAAATCCTCGGAAACAGATAAGGGTATGTTCCATGTTTGATAAAAAAAAAGAAGAAATGTTATGAAAATGGGTAGACATGTAGAAAAAATGGAAATCCACAGGTCCTGTAGGTGGTGTAGTATATCATATATATGAAGTGATTTTTTCAAGCAAAAACTTGAAAAACTGTGAGCAATGCTCACTTATTTCTTTTTTTTTTCTATGGGAAACCCCAAATATCATTCTGAGCAAAATGTTTAATATATCAGGTGCACAATTGCACTATGGGACAAAGATTCTGGGTAAGTTTCCTAAAAAAATGAGTAGTGTAGAGAGGAGTTGCGCATAGTGTAACAGACGGACGCTAAAGTGGGGGTATAAAAATGAATTAAGAATAACTATGTCGTTATTTCTTAGATAAGTATGTTCATCACAAGTAAACAGGATTGTTTTGATATGAAACCTTCTTAATGGTTCAACATGTTAATTAATGAAAGGAACCCTTTAGGGTTGGTTCCCGACAAATAATATTCAGTATGCCTTCGGAGTATACAAATATAACGAAAGATGATAGACCGGGAACATGACTAGGAACCCTTGATATGGAGTGAATTATTGTTTAATTATTTTTTTTATAAGGGATTACAGATAAATCCTTAGGTTGTCAGCAACACATGCTATACAAGGAAATTGAAAAAAAAATAAACTGGACTGATTAGAACAAAGTCTTTGTTTTTCTGTGAATGACAAGGGAGATAATCTTATTACTGAGGAGATAAACCAAACACAATTCACACAATTTGATTGGCAAAACAGCAAATAACAAAATAGTAACAAAAAATACATAACAGAAAGAACAAATAAGAGGGTATTAACTATTGGCTGAGAACATTTGCATTAAATGTGACATGGGTCATTGCATAAAATGTCACCTTGGGTTCAACCCTCCCCTTTTATTGTAAAGGCTAACACAGACACGTAGAACTATATCACACAAAAAACCACCTGTACAATGTAGGACCAACAAAAGCAACTTATTTCAACCTTTATGTTTTTTGTGTGTTATCATTAAAAAAAAATGTAACAACCAAAAGTAATTTTAAATAATTATATATAGCAGTGTGAAGTCAGTCTGTGCACATTTAATTGAACTTAGAAGTTTTGTGGAGAAAACTCATGAAAGTTCTGAATTTATATGTTTTGTCACAAGTTATATGTACCACTAATATTGTGCTGTTACATCACTTGCAGCAAATTTTGTAGTTATATCATGGAGTCTAGTTTTTCTGTAAAAGGGGGGGGGGGGGTAGTTGTATCACTCGGTGAAAACACACACTGTGACAAGAACACTAGCATTAGAAAAGATGAATCACTGTTACGGTATCCACCACACAGATAAACTGTGACAAGAACACTAGCATTAGAAAAGATGAATCACTATTACGGTATCCACTATACAGATAAACTGTGACAAGAACACTAGCATTAGAAAAGACGAATCACTGCTACGGTATCCACTATACACATAAACTGTGACAAGAACACTAGCATTAGAAAAGATGAATCACTGTTACGGTATCCACTATACAGATAAACTGTGACAAGAACACTAGCATTAGAAAAGATGAATCACTGTTACGGTATCCACTATACACATAAACTGTGACAAGAACACTAGCATTAGAAAATATGAATCACTGTTACGGTATCCACTATACACATAATCGTGACAAGAACACTAGCATTAGAAAAGATGAATCACTGTTACGATATCCACTACACAGATAAACTGTGACAAGAACACTAGCATTAGAAAAGATGAATCACTGTTACGGTATCCACTATACACATAAACTGTGACAAGAACACTAGCATTAGAAAAGATGAATCACTGTTACGATATCCACTATACACATAAACTGTGACAAGAACACTAGCATTAGAAAAGATGAATCATTGTTACGGTATCCACTATACACATAAACTGTGACAAGAACACTAGCATTAGAAAAGACGAATAACTGTTACGGTATCCACTATACAGATAAACTGTGACAAGAACACTAGCATTAGAAAAGATGAATCACTGTTACGGTATCCACTAAACAGATAAACTGTGACAAGAACACTAGCATTAGAAAAGATGAATCAATGTCACGGTATCCACTATACACATAAACTGTGACAAGAACACTAGCAGTAGAAAAGATGAATCACTGTTACGATATCCACTATACACTTAAACTGTGACAAGAACACTGGCATTAGAAAAGATGAATCACTGTTACGGTATCCACTATACACATAAACTGTGACAAGAACACTAGCATTAGAAAAGATGAATCACTGTTACGGTATCCACTATACACATAAACTGTGACAAGAACACTAGCATTAGAAAAGATGAATCACTGTTACGGTATCCACTATACACATAATCGTGACAAGAACACTGTTACGGTATCCACTATACACATAAACTGTGACAAGAACACTAGCATTAGAAAAGATGAATCAATGTTACGGTATCCACTACACAGATAAACTGTGACAAGAACACTAGCATTAGAAAAGATGAATCACTGTTACGGTATCCACTATACGCATAAACTGTGACAAGAACACTAGCATTAGAAAAGATGAATCACTGTTACGGTATCCTCTATACACATAAACTGTGACAAGAACACTAGCATTAGAAAAGATGAATCACTGTTACGGTATCCTCTATACAGATAAACTGTGACAAGAACACTAGCATTAGAAAAGATGAATCAGTGTTACGATATCCACTATACCTATAAACTGTGACAAGAACACTAGCATTAGAAAAGATGAATCACTGTTACGGTATCCACTATACACATAAACTGTGACAAGAACACTAGCATAAGAAAAGATGAATCACTGTTACGGTATCCACTATACACATAAACTGTGACAAGAACACTAGCATTAGAAAAGATGAATCACTGTTACGGTATCCACTATACACATAAACTGTGACAAGAACATTAGCATTAGAAAAGACGAATAACTGTTACGGTATCCACTATACAGATAAACTGTGACAAGAACACTAGCATTAGAAAAGATGAATTACTGTTACGGTATCCACTAAACAGATAAACTGTGACAAGAACACTAGCATTAGAAAAGATGAATCAATGTCACGGTATCCACTATACACATAAACTGTGACAAGAACACTAGCATTAGAAAAGATGAATCACTGTTACGATATCCACTATACACTTAAACTGTGAAAAGAACACTGGCATTAGAAAAGATGAATCACTGTTACGGTATCCACTATAAGCATAAACTATGACAAGAACACTAGCATTAGAAAAGATGAATCACTGTTACGGTATCCACTATACACATAAACTGTGACAAGAACACTAGCATTAGAAAAGATGAATCACTGTTACGGTATCCACTATACACATAATCGTGACAAGAACACTGTTACGGTATTCACTATACACATAAACTGTGACAAGAACACTAGCATTAGAAAAGAAGAATCACTGTAACGATATCCACTATACACATAAACTGTGACAAGAACACTAGCGTTAGAAAAGATGAATTACTGTTACGGTATCCACTATACAGATAAACTGTGACAAGAACACTAGCATTAGAAAAGATGAATCACTGTTACGGTATCCACTATACAGATAAACTGTGACAAGAACACTAGCATTAGAAAAGATGAATCACTGTTACGGTATCCACTATACACATAAACTGTGACAAGAACACTAGCATTAGAAAAGACGAATAACTGTTACGGTATCCACTATACAGATAAACTGTGACAAGAACACTAGCATTAGAAAAGATGAATCACTGCTACGGTATCCACTATAAGCATAAACTGTGACAAGAACACTAGCATTAGAAAAGATGAATCAATGTCACGGTATCCACTATACACATAAACTGTGACAAGAACACTAGCAGTAGAAAAGATGAATCACTGTTACGATATCCACTATACACTTAAACTGTGACAAGAACACTGGCATTAGAAAAGATGAATCACTGTTACGGTATCCACTATACACATAAACTGTGACAAGAACACTAGCATTAGAAAAGATGAATCACTGTTACGGTATCCACTATACACATAAACTGTGACAAGAACACTAGCATTAGAAAAGATGAATCACTGTTACGGTATCCACTATACACATAATCGTGACAAGAACACTGTTACGGTATCCACTATACACATAAACTGTGACAAGAACACTAGCATTAGAAAAGATGAATCACTGTTACGGTATCCACTACACAGATAAACTGTGACAAGAACACTAGCATTAGAAAAGATGAATCACTGTTACGGTATCCACTATACGCATAAACTGTGACAAGAACACTAGCATTAGAAAAGATGAATCACTGTTACGGTATCCTCTATACACATAAACTGTGACAAGAACACTAGCATTAGAAAAGATGAATCACTGTTACGGTATCCTCTATACAGATAAACTGTGACAAGAACACTAGCATTAGAAAAGATGAATCAGTGTTACGATATCCACTATACCTATAAACTGTGACAAGAACACTAGCATTAGAAAAGATGAATCACTATTACGGTATCCACTATACACATAAACTGTGACAAGAACACTAGCATAAGAAAAGATGAATCACTGTTACGGTATCCACTATACACATAAACTCTGACAAGAACACTAGCATTAGAAAAGATGAATCATTGTTACGGTATCCACTATACACATAAACTGTGACAAGAACACTAGCATTAGAAAAGACGAATAACTGTTACGGTATCCACTATACAGATAAACTGTGACAAGAACACTAGCATTAGAAAAGATGAATTACTGCTGCGGTATCCACTAAACAGATAAACTGTGACAAGAACACTAGCATTAGAAAAGATGAATCAATGTCACGGTATCGACTATACACATAAACTGTGACAAGAACACTAGCATTAGAAAAGATGAATCACTGTTACGGTATCCACCATAAGCATAAACTATGACAAGAACACTAGCATTAGAAAAGATGAATCACTGTTACGGTATCCACTATACACATAAACTGTGACAAGAACACTAGCATTAGAAAAGACGAATAACTGTTACGGTATCCACTATACAGATAAACTGTGACAAGAACACTAGCATTAGAAAAGATGAATCACTGTTACGGTATCCACTATACACATAAACTGTGACAAGAACACTAGCATTAGAAAAGATGAATCACTGTTACGGTATCCACTATACAGATAAACTGTGACAAGAACACTAGCATTAGAAAAGATGAATTACTGTTACGGTATCCACTAAACAGATAAACTGTGACAAGAACACTAGCATTAGAAAAGATGAATCAATGTCACGGTATCCACTATACACATAAACTGTGAAAAGAACACTGGCATTAGAAAAGATGAATCACTGTTACGGTATCCACTATAAGCATAAACTATGACAAGAACACTAGCATTAGAAAAGATGAATCACTGTTACGGTATCCACTATACACATAAACTGTGACAAGAACACTAGCATTAGAAAAGATGAATCACTGTTACGGTATCCACTATACACATAATCGTGACAAGAACACTGTTACGGTATCCACTATACACATAAACTGTGACAAGAACACTAGCATTAGAAAAGAAGAATCACTGTTACGCTATCCACTATACCCATAAACTGTGACAAGAACACTAGCGTTAGAAAAGATGAATTACTGTTACGGTATCCACTATACAGATAAACTGTGACAAGAACACTAGCATTAGAAAAGATGAATCACTGTTACGGTATCCACTATACAGATAAACTGTGACAAGAACACTAGCATTAGAAAAGATGAATCACTGTTACGGTATCCACTATACACATAAACTGTGACAAGAACACTAGCATTAGAAAAGATATGTCCCTGCTACGGTATCCACTATACAGATAAACTGTGACAAGAACACTAGCATTAGAAAAGATGAATCACTGCTACGGTATCCACTATAAGCATAAACTGTGACAAGAACACAAGCATTAGAAAAGATGAATCATTGTTACGGTATCCATTATACGCATAAACTGTGACAAGAACACTAGCATTAGAAAAGATATGTCCCTGCTACGGTATCCACTATACAGATAAACTGTGACAAGAACACTAGCATTAGAAAAGATGAATCATTGTTACGGTATCCACCATACGCATAAACTGTGACAAGAACACTAGCATTAGAAAAGATGAATCACTGTTACGGTATCCACTATACACATAAACTGTGACAAGAACACTAGCATTAGAAAAGATGAATCACTGTAACGGTATCCACTATACAGATAAACTGTGACAAGAACACTAGCATTAGAAAAGATGAATCACTGTTACGGTATCCACTATACACATAAACTGTGACAAGAACACTAGCATTAGAAAAGATGAATCACTGTTACGATATCCACTATACACATAAACTGTGACAAGAACACTAGCATTAGAAAAGATGAATCACTGTTACGATGTCCACTATACACATAAACTGTGACAAGAACACTAGCATTAGAAAAGATGAATCACTGTTACGGTATCCACTATACACATAAACTGTGACAAGAACACTAGCATTAGAAAAGATGAATCACTGTTACGGTATCCACTATACAGATAAACTGTGACAAGAACACTAGCATTAGAAAAGATGAATCACTGTTACGGTATCCACTATACAGATAACCTGTGACAGGAACACTAGCATTAGAAAAGATGAATCACTGCTACGATATCCTCTATACACATAAACTGAGACAAGAACACTAGCATTAGAAAAGACGAATCACTGTTACGGTATCCACTATACACATAAACTGTGACAAGAACACTAGCATTCGAAAAGATGAATCACTGTTACGGTATCCACTATACAGATAAACTGTGACAAGAACACTAGCATTAGAAATGAAGAATCACTGTTACGATATCCACTATACACATAAACTGAGACAAGAACACTAGCATTAGAAAAGACGAATCACTGTTACGGTATCCACTATACACATAAACTGTGACAAGAACACTAGCATTCGAAAAGATGAATCACTGTTACGGTATCCACTATACAGATAAACTGTGACAAGAACACTAGCATTAGAAAAGAAGAATCACTGTTACGATATCCACTATACAGATAAACTGTGACAAGAACACTAGCATTAGAAAAGATGAATCACTGTTACGTTATCCACTATACAGTTAAACTGTGACAAGAACACTAGCATTAGAAAAGATGAATCACTGTTACGGTATCCACTATACACATAAACTGTGACAAGAACACTAGCATTAGAAAAGATATGTCCCTGCTACGGTATCCACTATACAGATAAATTGTGACAAGAACACTAGCATTAGAAAAGATGAATCACTGCTACGGTATCCACTATAAGCATAAACTGTGACAAGAACACTAGCATTAGAAAAGATGAATCATTGTTACGGTATCCACTATACGCATAAACTGTGACAAGAACACTAGCATTAGAAAAGATATGTCCCTGCTACGGTATCCACTATACAGATAAACTGTGACAAGAACACTAGCATTAAAAAAGATGAATCACTGCTACGGTATCCACTATACACATAAACTGTGACAAGAACACTAGCATTAGAAAAGATGAATCATTGTTACGGTATCCACTATACGCATAAACTGTGACAAGAACACTAGCATTAGAAAAAGATGAATCACTGTTACGTTATCCACTATACAGATAAACTGTGACAAGAACACTAGCATTAGAAAAGATATGTCCCTGCTACGGTATCCACTATACAGATAAGCTGTGACAAGAACACTAGCATTAGAAAAGATGAATCATTGTTACGGTATCCACTATACGCATAAACTGTGACAAGAACACTAGCATTAGAAAAGATATGTCCCTGCTACTGTATCCACTATACAGATAAACTGTGACAAGAACACTAGCATTAGAAAAGATGAATCACTGTTACGGTATCCACTATACAGATAAACTGTGACAAGAACACTAGCATTAGAAAAGATGAATCACTGCTACAGTATCCACTATACACATAAACTGTGACAAGAACACTAGCATTAGAAACGATGAATCATTGTTACGGTATCCACTATACACATAAACTGTGACAAGAACACTAGCATTAGAAAAGATGAATCACTGTTACGGTATCCACTATACAGATAAACTGTGACAAGAACACTAGCATTAGAAAAGATGAATCACTGTTACGGTATCCACTATACACATAAACTGTGACAAGAACACTAGCATTAGAAAAGATGAATCACTGTTACGATATCCACTATACACATAAACTGTGACAAGAACACTAGCATTAGAAAAGATGAATCACTGTTACGATGTCCACTTTACACATAAACTGTGACAAGAACACTAGCTTTAGAAAAGACGAATCACTGCTACGGTATCTACTATACAGATAAACTGTGACAAGAACACTAGCATTAGAAAAGATGAATCACTGTTACGGTATCTACTACACAGATAAACTGTGACAAGGACACTAGCATTAGAAAAGATGAATCACTGCTACGGTATCCTCTATACAGATAAACTGTGACAAGAACACTAGCATTAGAAAATATGAATCACTGTTACGGTATCCACTATACACATAAACTGTGACAAGAACACTAGCATTAGAAAAGATGAATCACTGTTACGGTATCCACTATACAGATAAACTGTGACAAGAACACTAGCATTAGAAAAGATGAATCACTGTTACGGTATCCACTATACACATAAACTGTGACAAGAACAATAGCATTAGAAAAGATGAATCACTGTTACGGTATCCACTATACACATAAACTGTGACAAGAACACTAGCATTAGAAAAGGTAAGTCACTGCTACGGTATCCACTATATAGACAAACTGTGACAAGAACACTAGCATTAGAAAAGATGAATCACTGCTACGGTATCCTCTATACACATAAACTGTGACAAGAACACTAGCATTAGAAAAGATGAATCACTGTTACGGTATCCACTATACACATAAACTGTGACAAGAACACTAGCATTAGAAAAGATGAATCACTGTTACGGTATCCACTATACACATAAACTGTGGCAAGAACACTAGCATTAGAAAAGGTAAGTCACTGCTACGGTATCCACTATATAGACAAACTGTGACAAGAACACTAGCATTAGAAAAGATGAATCACTGTTACGTTATCCACTATACAGATAAACTGTGACAAGAACACTAGCATTAGAAAAGATGAATCACTGTTACGTTATCCACTATACAGATAAACTGTGACAAGAACACTAGCATTAGAAAAGATGAATCACTGTTACGGTATCCACTATACACATAAACTGTGACAAGAACACTAGCATTAGAAAAGATATGTCCCTGCTACGGTATCCACTATACAGATAAATTGTGACAAGAACACTAGCATTAGAAAAGATGAATCACTGCTACGGTATCCACTATAAGCATAAACTGTGACAAGAACACTAGCATTAGAAAAGATGAATCATTGTTACGGTATCCACTATACGCATAAACTGTGACAAGAACACTAGCATTAGAAAAGATATGTCCCTGCTACGGTATCCACTATACAGATAAACTGTGACAAGAACACTAGCATTAAAAAAGATGAATCACTGCTACGGTATCCACTATACACATAAACTGTGACAAGAACACTAGCATTAGAAAAGATGAATCATTGTTACGGTATCCACTATACGCATAAACTGTGACAAGAACACTAGCATTAGAAAAAGATGAATCACTGTTACGTTATCCACTATACAGATAAACTGTGACAAGAACACTAGCATTAGAAAAGATATGTCCCTGCTACGGTATCCACTATACAGATAAGCTGTGACAAGAACACTAGCATTAGAAAAGATGAATCATTGTTACGGTATCCACTATACGCATAAACTGTGACAAGAACACTAGCATTAGAAAAGATATGTCCCTGCTACTGTATCCACTATACAGATAAACTGTGACAAGAACACTAGCATTAGAAAAGATGAATCACTGTTACGGTATCCACTATACAGATAAACTGTGACAAGAACACTAGCATTAGAAAAGATGAATCACTGCTACAGTATCCACTATACACATAAACTGTGACAAGAACACTAGCATTAGAAACGATGAATCATTGTTACGGTATCCACTATACACATAAACTGTGACAAGAACACTAGCATTAGAAAAGATGAATCACTGTTACGGTATCCACTATACAGATAAACTGTGACAAGAACACTAGCATTAGAAAAGATGAATCACTGTTACGGTATCCACTATACACATAAACTGTGACAAGAACACTAGCATTAGAAAAGATGAATCACTGTTACGATATCCTCTATACACATAAACTGTGACAAGAACACTAGCATTAGAAAAGATGAATCACTGTTACGATGTCCACTTTACACATAAACTGTGACAAGAACACTAGCTTTAGAAAAGACGAATCACTGCTACGGTATCTACTATACAGATAAACTGTGACAAGAACACTAGCATTAGAAAAGATGAATCACTGTTACGGTATCTACTACACAGATAAACTGTGACAAGGACACTAGCATTAGAAAAGATGAATCACTGCTACGGTATCCTCTATACAGATAAACTGTGACAAGAACACTAGCATTAGAAAATATGAATCACTGTTACGGTATCCACTATACACATAAACTGTGACAAGAACACTAGCATTAGAAAAGATGAATCACTGTTACGGTATCCACTATACAGATAAACTGTGACAAGAACACTAGCATTAGAAAAGATGAATCACTGTTACGGTATCCACTATACACATAAACTGTGACAAGAACAATAGCATTAGAAAAGATGAATCACTGTTACGGTATCCACTATACACATAAACTGTGACAAGAACACTAGCATTAGAAAAGGTAAGTCACTGCTACGGTATCCACTATATAGACAAACTGTGACAAGAACACTAGCATTAGAAAAGATGAATCACTGCTACGGTATCCTCTATACACATAAACTGTGACAAGAACACTAGCATTAGAAAAGATGAATCACTGTTACGGTATCCACTATACACATAAACTGTGACAAGAACACTAGCATTAGAAAAGATGAATCACTGTTACGGTATCCACTATACACATAAACTGTGGCAAAAACACTAGCATTAGAAAAGGTAAGTCACTGCTACGGTATCCACTATATAGACAAACTGTGACAAGAACACTAGCATTAGAAAAGATGAATCACTGCTACGGTATCCTCTATACACATAAACTGTGACAAGAACACTAGCATTAGAAAAGATGAATCACTGTTACGGTATCCACTATACACATAAACTGTGACAAGAACACTAGCATTAGAAAAGATGAATCACTGTTACGGTATCCACTATACACATAAACTGTGACAAGAACACTAGCATTAGAAAAGATGAATCACTGTTACGGTATCCACTATACACATAAACTGTGACAAGAACACTAGCATTAGAAAAGGTAAGTCACTGCTACGGTATCCACTATATAGACAAACTGTGACAAGAACACTAGCATTAGAAAAGATGAATCACTGCTACGGTATCCTCTATACAGATAAACTGTGACAAGAACACTAGCATTAGAAAAGATGAATCACTGTTACGGTATCCACTATACACATAAACTGTGACAAGAACACTAGCATTAGAAAAGATGAATCACTGTTACGGTATCCACTATACAGATAAACTGTGACAAGAACACTAGCATTAGAAAAGGTAAGTCACTGCTACGGTATCCATTATACACATAAACTGTGACAAGAACACTAGCATTAGAAAAGATGAATCACTGTTACGGTATCCACTATACAGATAAACTGTGACAAGAACACTAGCATTAGAAAAGATGAATCACTGCTACGGTATCCACTATACAGATAAACTGTGACAAGAACACTAGCATTAGAAAAGATGAATCACTGCTACGCTATCCATTATACAGATAAACTGTGACAAGAACACTAGCATTAGAAAAGATAAGTCCCTGCTACGGTATCCATTATACAGATAAACTGTGACAAGAACACTAGCATTATAAAAGACAAGTCACTGCTACGGTATCCACTATACAGATAAATGCACAGCATGGTACCATACAATCCAGTGTCGATACCATACAATCCAGTGTCTACCTATGCCCTACTGATCACTGTATTGCTGGTACAATATAATCCAGTGTCTACCTATGCCCCACTGCTCACTGTATTATTGATACCATATAATCCAGTGTTTACCTATCCCCCAATGCTCACTGTATTATTGATACCATACAATCCAGTGTTTACCTATGCCCCACTGCTCACTGTATTATTGATACCATACAATCCAGTGTTTACCTATGCCCTACTATTCACTGTATTATTGATACCATACAATCCAGTGTCTACCTATGCCCCACTGCTCACTGTATTGTTGATACCATACAATCCAGTGTTTACCTATGCCCTACTATTCACTGTATTATTGATACCATACAATCCAGTGTCTACCTATGCCCCACTGCTCACTGTATTATTGATACCATACAATCCAGTGTCTACCTATGCCCCACTGCTCACTGTATTGTTGATACCATACAATCCAGTGTTTACCTATGCCCCACTGATCACTTTATTATTGATACCATACAATCCAGTGTCTACCTATGCCCCACTGCTCACTGTATTATTGATACCATACAATCCAGTGTCTACCTATGCCCCACTGCTCACTATATTATTGATACCATACAATCCAGTGTCTACCTATGCCCCACTGCTCACTGTATTATTGATACCATACAATCCAGCGTCTACCTATGCCCCACTGCTCACTGTATTATTGATACCATACAATCCAGTGTCTACCTATGCCCCACTGCTCACTATATTATTGATACCATACAATCCAGTGTCTACCTATGCCCCACTGCTCACTGTATTATTGATACCATACAATCCAGCGTCTACCTATGCCCCACTGCTCACTGTATTATTGATACCATACAATCCAGTGTCTACCTATGCCCCACTGTTCACTGTATTATTGATACCATACAATCCAGCGTCTACCTATGCCCCACTGCTCACTGTATTATTGATACCATACAATCCAGTGTCTACCTATGCCCTACTATTCACTGTATTATTGATACCATACAATCCAGTGCCTACCTATGCCCTACTATTCACTGTATTATTGATACCATACAATCCAGTGTCTACCTATGCCCCACTGCTCACTGTATTATTGGTACCATACAATCCAGTGTCTACCTATGCCCTACTATTCACTGTATTATTGATACCATACAATCCAGTGTCTACCTATGCCCACTGCTCACTGTATTATTGGTACCATACAATCCAGTGTCTACCTATGCCCCACTGCTCACTGTATTGCTGGTACCATACAATCCAGCGTCTACCTATGCCCCACTGCTCACTGTATTGTTGATACCATACAATCCAGTGTCTACCTATGCCCCACTGCTCACTGTATTGCTGGTACCATACAATCCAGCGTCTACCTATGCCCCACTGCTCACTGTCTTGTTGATACCATACAATCCAGTGTCTACCTATGCCCTACTGATCACTGTATTGCTGGTACAATATAATCCAGTGTCTACCTATGCCCCACTGCTCACTGTATTATTGATACCATACAATCCAGTGTCTACCTATGCCCTACTGATCACTGTATTGCTGGTACAATATAATCCAGTGTCTACCTATGCCCCACTGCTCACTGTATTATTGATACCATACAATCCAGTGTCTACCTATGCCCTACTGCTCACTGTATTATTGATACCATACAATCCAGTGTCTACCTATGCCCTACTGATCACTGTATTGCTGGTACAATATAATCCAGTGTCTACCTATGCCCCACTGCTCACTGTATTATTGATACCATACAATCCAGTGTCTACCTATGCCCTACTGCTCACTGTATTGCTGGTACAATATAATCCAGTGTCTACCTATGCCCTACTGCTCACTGTATTATTGATACCATACAATCCAGTGTCTACCTATGCCCTACTGCTCACTGTATTGTTGGTACCATACAATCCAGTGTTTACCTATGCCCTACTATTCACTGTATTATTGATACCATACAATCCAGTGTTTACCTATCCCCCATTGCTCACTGTATTATTGGTACCATACAATCCAGTGTCTACTTATGCCCCACTGCTCACTGTATTATTGATACCATACAATCCAGTGTCTACCTATGCCCTACTATTCACTGTATTATTGATACCATACAATCCAGTGTCTACCTATGCCCTACTGCTCACTATATTATTGGTACCATACCATACAATCCAGTGTTTACCTATGCCCTACTATTCACTGTATTGCTGGTACCATACAATCCAGCGTCTACCTATGCCCCACTGATCACTTTATTATTGATACCATACAATCCAGTGTCTACCTATGCCCACTGCTCACTGTATTATTGATACCATACAATCCAGTGTTTACCTATGCCCTACTGCTCACTGTATTATTGATACCATACAATCCAGTGTCTACCTATGCCCCACTGCTCACTGTATTATTGATACCATACAATCCAGTGTTTACCTATGCCCTACTGCTCACTGTATTATTGATACCATACAATCCAGTGTCTACCTATGCCCCACTGCTCACTGTATTATTGATACCATACAATCCAGTGTCTACCTATCCCCTACTGATCACTGTATTGCTGGTACAATATAATCCAGTGTCTACCTATGCCCCACTGCTCACTGTATTATTGATACCATACAATCCAGTGTCTACCTATGCCCTACTGATCACTGTATTGCTGGTACATTATAATCCAGTGTCTACCTATGCCCCACTGCTCACTGTATTATTGATACCATACAATCCAGTGTCTACCTATGCCCTACTGCTCACTGTATTATTGATACCATACAATCCAGTGTCTACCTATGCCCTACTGATCACTGTATTGCTGGTACAATATAATCCAGTCTCTACCTATGCCCCACTGCTCACTGTATTATTGATACCATACAATCCAGTGTCTACCTATGCCCTACTGCTCACTGTATTGCTGGTACCATACAATCCAGTGTCTACCTATGCCCCACTGCTCACTGTATTGCTGGTACCATACAATCCAGTGTCTACCTATGCCCTACTGCTCACTGTATTGCTGGTACCATACAATCCAGTGTCTACCTATGCCCCACTGCTCACTGTATTATTGATACCATACAATCCAGTGTCTACCTATGCCCTACTATTCACTGTATTATTGATACCATACAATCCAGTGTCTACCTATGCCCCACTGCTCACTATATTATTGATACCATACAATCCAGTGTCTACCTATGCCCTACTGCTCACTATATTATTGGTACCATACAATCCAGTGTCTACCTATGCCCCACTGCTCACTATATTATTGATACCATACAATCCAGTGTCTACCTATGCCCTACTGCTCACTGTATTATTGATACCATACAATCCAGTGTCTACCTATGCCCTACTGCTCACTATATTATTGGTATCATACAATCCAGTGTCTACCTATGCCCCACTGCTCACTGTATTATTGATACCATACAATCCAGTGTCTACCTATGCCCCACTGCTCACTGTATTATTGATACCATACAATCCAGTGTCTACCTATGCCCTACTGCTCACTATATTATTGATACCATACAATCCAGTGTCTACCTATGCCCTACTGCTCACTGTATTATTGATACCATACAATCCAGTGTCTACCTATGCCCTACTATTCACTGTATTATTGATACCATACAATCCAGTGTTTACCTATCCCCCACTGCTCACTGTATTATTGATACCATACAATCCAGTGTCTACCTATGCCCCACTGCTCACTATATTATTGATACCATACAATCCAGTGTCTACCTATGCCCTACTGATCACTGTATTATTGATACCATACAATCCAGTGTCTACCTATGCCCTACTGATCACTGTATTGCTGGTACAATATAATCCAGTGTCTACCTATGCCCTACTGCTCACTATATTATTGGTACCATACAATCCAGTGTCTACCTATGCCCTACTGCTCACTATATTATTGATACCATACAATCCAGTGTCTACCTATGCCCTACTATTCACTGTATTATTGATACCATACAATCCAGTGTCTACCTATGCCCTACTGATCACTGTATTATTGATACCATACAATCCAGTGTCTACCTATGCCCTACTGTTCACTGTATTATTGATACCATACAATCCAGTGTCTACCTATGCCCTACTGATCACTGTATTATTGATACCATACAATCCAGTGTCTACCTATGCCCTACTGATCACTGTATTATTGATACCATACAATCCAGTGTCTACCTATGCCCTACTGTTCACTGTATTATTGATACCATACAATCCAGTGTCTACCTATGCCCTACTGATCACTGTATTATTGATACCATACAATCCAGTGTCTACCTATGCCCTACTGATCACTGTATTATTGATACCATACAATCCAGTGTCTACCTATGCCCCACTGCTCACTGTATTATTGATACCATACAATCCAGTGTCTACCTATGCCCTACTATTCACTGTATTATTGATACCATACAATCCAGTGTCTACCTATGCCCCACTGCTCACTATATTATTGATACCATACAATCCAGTGTCTACCTATGCCCCACTGCTCACTGTATTATTGATACCATACAATCCAGTGTCTACCTATGCCCTACTATTCACTGTATTATTGATACCATACAATCCAGTGTCTACCTATGCCCCACTGCTCACTATATTATTGATACCATACAATCCAGTGTCTACCTATGCCCTACTGCTCACTATATTATTGGTACCATACAATCCAATGTTTACCTATGCCCTACTATTCACTGTATTATTGATACCATACAATCCAGTGTCTACCTATGCCCTACTGCTCACTGTATTGCTGGTACCATACAATCCAGTGTCTACCTATGCCCCACTGCTCACTGTATTGTGAATACCATATAATCCAGTGTCTACCTATGCCCTACTGCTCACTGTATTGCTGGTACCATACAATCCAGTGTCTACCTATGCCCCACTGCTCACTGTATTGTGAATACCATATAATCCAGTGTCTACCTATGCCCCACTGCTCACTGTATTATTGGTACCATACAATCCAGTGTCTACCTATGCCCTACTGCTCACTGTATTGCTGGTACCATACAAGCCAGTGTCTACCTATGCCCCACTGCTCACTGTATTGTGAATACCATATAATCCAGTGTCTACCTATGCCCTACTGCTCACTGTATTGCTGGAACCATACAATCCAGTGTCTGCCTATGCCCCACTGCTCACTGTATTGTGAATACCATATAATCCAGTGTCTACCTATGCCCCACTGCTCACTGTATTGTGAATACCATATAATCCAGTGTCTACCTATGCCCCACTGCTCACTGTATTATTGATACCATACAATCCAGTGTCTACCTATGCCCCACTGCTCACTGTATTGCTGGTACCATACAATCCAGTGTTTACCTATCCCCCACTGATCACTGTATAGCTGGTACCATACAATCCAGTGTCTACCTATGCCCCACTGCTCACTGTATTATTGATACCATACAATCCAGTGTCTACCTATGCCCCACTGCTCACTTTATTGTTGATACCATACAATCCAGTGTCTACCTATGCCCCACTGCTCACTTTATTGTTGATACCATACAATCCAGTGTTTACCTATCCCCCACTGCTCACTGTATTGTTGGTACCATACAATCCAGCGTCTACCTATGCCCCACTGATCACTTTATTATTGATACCATACAATCCAGTGTCTACCTATGCCCCACTGCTCACTGTATTGCTGGTACAATATAATCCAGTGTCTACCTATGCCCCACTGCTCACTGTATTATTGGTACCATACAATCCAGTGTTTACCTATGCCCCACTGCTCACTGTATTGCTGGTACCATACAATCCAGTGTCTACCTATGCCCCACTGCTCACTGTATTATTGATACCATACAATCCAGTGCTTACCTATCCCCCACTGCTCACTGTATTGTTGGTACCATACAATCCAGCGTCTACCTATGCCCCACTGATCACTTTATTATTGATACCATACAATCCAGTGTCTACCTATGCCCCACTGCTCACTGTATTGCTGGTACAATATAATCCAGTGTCTACCTATGCCCCACTGCTCACTGTATTATTGATACCATACAATCCAGCGTCTACCTATGCCCCACTGATCACTTTATTATTGATACCATACAATCCAGTGTCTACCTATGCCCCACTGCTCACTGTATTGTTGATACCATACAATCCAGTGTCTACCTATGCCCTACTGATCACTGTATTATTGATACCATACAATCCAGTGTTTACCTATCCCCCACTGATCACTGTATAGCTGGTACCATACAATCCAATGTCTACCTATGCCCTACTGATCACTGTATTATTGATACCATACAATCCAGCGTCTACCTATGCCCCACTGATCACTTTATTATTGATACCATACAATCCAGTGTCTACCTATGCCCCACTGCTCACTGTATTGCTGGTACAATATAATCCAGTGTCTACCTATGCCCCACTGCTCACTGTATTATTGATACCATACAATCCAGTGTTTACCTATGCCCCACTGCTCACTGTATTGCTGGTACCATACAATCCAGTGTTTACCTATCCCCCACTGATCACTGTATAGCTGGTACCATACAATCCAGTGTCTACCTATGCCCCACTGCTCACTGTATTATTGATACCATACAATCCAGTGTCTACCTATGCCCCACTGCTCACTTTATTGTTGATACCATACAATCCAGTGTCTACCTATGCCCCACTGCTCACTGTATTATTGATACCATACAATCCAGTGTTTACCTATGCCCCACTGATCACCGTATAGCTGGTACCATACAATGCAGTGTTTACCTATCCCCCATTGCTCACTGTATTGTTGGTACCATACAATCCAGTGTCTACCTATGCCCTACTGATCACTGTATTATTGATACCATACAATCCAGTGTTTACCTATGCCCCACTGATCACTGTATAGCTGGTACCATACAATCCAGTGTTTACCTATCCCCCACTGCTCACTGTATTATTGGTACCATACAATCCAGTGTTTACCTATCCCCCACTGCTCACTGTATTGTTGGTACCATACAATCCAGTGTCTACCTATGCCCCACTGCTCACTTTATTGTTGATACCATACAATCCAGTGTCTACCTATGCCCCACTGCTCACTGTATTGCTGGTACCAGTCCATAGTTGAGAAGTCTAAATCTTTGACTTATGTTTGTACATAAATCTGCCATTTCACTAATTTTCAAGATTTCAGTCTCAGCTAACGTAAACAGTTTCCTTTTTTCATTTTTATGTAAACCTTTCTGCAGCAATAACTAGTTTTCCAGACTATAGGACTTTGGGCCTACTTGTACAGCAGAAAATATAGAAAATACATAATTTTAAACTCAACAAAACTGACCTAATGCAGTACATGTAGGACAATTTTCATCTCATTTATTTTTATAATAAAGACACAAAATCATCCATCAATTTAAGCAGCAAAGGGTTTCAATTTGTCTCATTTATCCAAGAATAACTCGCATAAGAGCAATAACCAGGATGTACATTAATTATATAGAAACAAATCTGATGTCATGTTTATTAACAAATTGTTTACAAATCTAGTCACTGTCACAGTGTTTGGAACATGCCATGGCATTGGGAATCCCCTTCTGAAGAAAATGCAAACCCCATTTTTCTACAATTTAAGGTCAATTGTCCTAAGAGGTCTTAAAAATACATGGTTGGAAATCTGCCCGTCTGTTCAAAAGCCAATACAATATAAAAGTATGGTTGGGCTTATGACCTCCTGCATTCTTTTGTGCTGCTTATGAATATTCATGCAATATCACTCACCGAGATAAAGAGTAGGTGTTGCTAAATAATTGTTTGTTTGTTTTAATGGGGTTAAACACCACTTTCAGCAATATCATGGTGTCCAATTTTTATTGGGGAGAAAGCCGGACCTTTGACAAAAAAAACTGACAATTCCAGGCAAATTAAGTTGCAGCCAAATGCACCTGGCCGCAGAAAGACTTGAACACACAACCTTCAAGTGTGACATGGAGGGTGATCATTTGTAAATGTCATAAACACTTGACTACTGAGGCCACTGGTGGAGTTCAAAACAAGACATTGTAAGATTTAGTCATAATTTATTAAATGAGTTGCACTCTTTCTGATAAGACATACACTGAGAGGTTTTATAAACCATGTCTACGTCACCACTAATGAAGCTTCACATTACACATCTCCTATATTTACACACCAGGTGGCAACATGTATAGAAGGTCGTGACCCTGATTTCTTTACATTCAATTTAGATAAACTGGCACATTATAACATGTAAATTTATATATTTAAGAATGAATGACAAATGTGATATGATAGACAGTTTTTGTTCATCAATCAAAAACAATCTACAACACTTAATTACCACAGGGAGGTCTTTGTTTCAGTTTGTAATTTTGATGTATTAATTCCCATAAACTTTCAGAACATCAAAAACTAAATTTAATTTGTATTACAATTTTTAAAGACGTCCACATAGTTTAGTATACTAATCAGAATAATTTCAATTTCCCGCATCTTGTTTAAGATCCAAAAACAATAATACCCTGTGTATCCTTGTTTCTAGTATTACTAGTACACGTTACATCAAGTATAAAAACAGTTGACCTTCTGACCTCCTATACATGGCAGCGACTAGATTATCAATGAAAGGTAATTAACATACATGTATATCTCAAACTGGAAGAAATTTGTCAGAAGTTCCCATCTGAGAGATATCACTAAATAAGAAAAATACATAATATGTATTCATTTATGCACCATACTTGTACATCATCACTCAAGAAAAATCAGTTTTTACAAAATAATCTCTGACACAAAATTGTCCAGAATGGTTCTTTGGGTCAATAAATAATAATTTCCAAACTGAAACATTTTTTTCAGTTGCTACGAAAATAAAATATAATCTAGAAAAAAAGTTCTTTGGAAATACAATCCTACTTTTTAACAAAAAAAGTGTTATTTTTAACACAATTATTTGTAGAAAATACAACCACTTGAAATTTTTTTTTAATTAGGAAAAAAATATTTTTATCATATTAAATGCATAAATTAGAATAATGTCTACCTACATCATTTTAGGTCTTGTACTAGTTACTAGTTGTTAGCAATGTTAAGTTATCTCCCCTGACAATTTATTGTCTCCCCTAGAATATGATAATGAATATGTAAATGAACTACTGATATTAATACTCTTGTTATAAATGCTTGAAAGCCATGTAAAATGGGTGTAAAATACTCATTAAAAAAGGACCCAGTTTAAAAACTGATCAAGTATGACTAGAAATTGAAAATAAAATATTTCAAAACATTTTCATTGTCAAATATTCTACACAATATATAAAAATGTATCTAAAAAAACATTCACAAGATTGTTCATTTCGGTTAAAAGACCAAAGAGACTCGAGGATAATAAAATTGTATAATGATTAAATGCTTTAAGGTATCCGACCCATAACTGAAGTCACCGTTTAATTTTATTTTTAGACCAAGAAATGCAAATTTATTTACGCAATATATTACTAATTAATGATAAAAAGTAAATATATTGTTTTACTTTGAGTCAATGTTAACAGTTTTGAGAAAAAATTTAGTTGCTCAAATAGTAGTTCCGATGTTTGCCGAACATTACCGAAGTCTTCTCCATTGACAAACAATGGACATCCGGGACACCAAATATGATCACGTGGTCAATTATGGGTCGGATACCTTAACTGAGAAATTTGGCATCTATCAGATAAAATAAATATGTTAAACTTGCACAAACTGCAGAGCATTTCTGCTGACTTCACATGAAATATGATCAATGAATTACAAACATCATGTAATTTGGTAGATACCAGTATGAAATTCAAGATGGCTGCCACTGCACGGCATATTGGGGTAAATGCTGTTAGAACCTTTTTCAGAAAGGAATTTTTTAGAAATATATGAAGAACAGAAATTGCCAAAAAAATTTAATTGAACCAAATATTCATGTTACATGAGCTGAAATTTACATTTATCTGTAATTCACCATTTAAAATCTTTAAACAATTTCTAGAAATAAAACAAAAAATAATATGCAAGTTCATTAAAAAAATCATATAAAAATTAGACTGAGACAGATCATTCAGTAGCACTAATTACTGGATATAAATAGGACAAAAATTCCCTACTTTCATTTTTCAAATAAATCAGCTTCAAAGAAATAATTGTGCTTGTGTTTTTTTTTTTAATTCATTACAGCTATGTAGTAAACTTATAATTTATGGTGATGCTTTTGAAGAAATACAGAAGATGTAAAAAATTGTTCAATTTTTGTGAAAAGAACTGTGAATCATAATTTCTGATGTCAAAAATCAAGGATGTTACAAGTTATAAAACAACATTCTGATGTCTTGTATAAATCTGTAAAACATTTTGGCTTCATCTTTCTTAAAGAAACACACATAAAAAAAAATTAAATAAAAAATACTGTGAGATGTCAACTGTGCTCTTATCAGGTCCGTTCCTGGAATTTACATATTTAATGGAGTTATCTACCCTCTAATATTCTAAATAAATATTTTGCAAATTGATTTCGACACTTGAAAAATTATGTCCCCTTGTAGACAATTTTGATAAGTGAATTAAATTACATATATATATATATATTCTTTAACAAAACAACATTTATTGGTATAAACTAACAACAAAATTATAGAAATGTAAGAGCTGACTTATAAAATAAAATTTGTGTAACATTCAATGAAATGATGAAGTTCACATTTTTCCATCAGAAAAAAGAACAGACCAAGGTTTCACTCTATGCACTTAAGATTCTGATCAAGCATAAAACATGTTGACAAATTTCTTCACAATTCTGATACTTAGCTACACGATGCAGTGTTATATATTGGTAGCAAACCTGCACCTGAAAAGGCAAGGTCAGAGGCTATAGGTCGTTCCTTAGCCTTCAAGTTCACACCTGCCTTTAATACCATGTCTGCCTGACAATAATCTAGAACTAAGAACATGAACAATACAAATTTCACTGGTATAATACAAGACAGCAGTTACTGATTAGTCAATTGTGTATCTAAGCTCCTTTTAGGGGGAGGTGGAGGGACTTTCTTAGGAACACCTCCACCGATCCCCTCTAACAGTTCCGGTGGAGGGAGTGGTAGATCATTTATATCCAATAGACCATCATATTCATCCATGTTTTCATACAGAGGGTCAAAATTTGGCACAGAACACAAATCAGCACTAGAAGTTTTGATTTCACTTGAAAGTCTTGTGGTTTCACTACGTCGGGGTGGTGGAGGTGGCATTGCTTTATTGCTTACCCCCGAAATTGGCCTTGGAGGCATAGGTCCATTGGGAGACGTCACTCCAAGTTCATGTGAATTAGCACCATTGTATCTTTGTGTATTTTTTTGACCACCTTCCGGTTTTGGCAGAGTAGCCGGTGGTACCTTACCACACATTTTTTGAGGTCTTTGAGATAATTCTGACAAAAACGGTAATTGCTGTGGCGGTTGATGACGATGATCATGTGACGAGACAGATAATTGCATTGACATGTGACTATGCGGCGAATGTGAAATTCCATAATTGTCAAATATTGCACTTTGGGTCCCTCCTACTGAGGATTGTGGAATTATTGAACAGTTCGATGTTGGCATTGAAGCCGACATAACTCTCTGCTGACCACCTTGACGAGTTTGGTCAAAATGTCCAGAATATTGTGGTCCACTGGTTGTCATGGCATTAAAATGGTGTCCATCTGGAGAATACAATGTTGGGGATAGTATTGGCTGCACGGTTTGTGAATTGTACGTCTGATTACTGCAGGATAATGGTGAAGGCTTTTGTTTCGTTCCAAGAACATTATGTGTTCCAGACTGTTGGTTGACCATTGGTTGTACCATTGGCCCAGACTTTGGTCCACTCATATCTGGACCAGTTTTGCGTATGTTGCTCATTACCCCAGCTTCTGTCCCAACGTAACGATTTTGTAACAGTGGCATTGCAGGGGGCATAGGCACACAACTACGAGGTGTGGATGGTGAAGACTCTGCTTCTGAATAATTAGATGGCATAGACGATGGCGGTTGAATCGATGGAGGGGCAGGAGATGGTGGTGTGGCAAAATCTGTTGAGATGGGTGGAGATATCTCCGATGTGATAGGATGAGACAGTGGTAAAGCATTCTGCGGAAAATGTTTCGATACTGGCGGCGGAGACATGACTGATGGTGGAATTGTTTGATATATAGACTTGCTCGACACAGGAGGTGACATAATGGGAGGTGGACCATGTTGATAAATTTTGTGAGATTGTCCAGGTGGTACAGGGAAGTGGTCCTCCATACTGAGGTTGCTGTAATGGCTTGAACTGGAACTTGAACGTAAGTGTGCCATCACATCTCTTTTCACCAAAGGTGGCGACATCATCCTTTGTGTGGGAGGCGGAGGAGGTGGTGAGGTAAGCCTCTCCCTCATGTTACATATTGCAGACTGGGTTGGAGGTGGAGGGGGTGGTGGGGTTGATAGCCGTTCTCTGTTTGGTGTAGGAGACATAACTCTATTGGGGGGTGGGGACATTGGTAAATTTGACATCACTGGTGTGTTAAATTTGGTCGATTCTTCAACTGATTGGTGAGGCCTGCTTGGAGGTGGAGTTTGTGGCCTTTTATAGTTCTGTGTAGATTGCACTTGTTTATTGGGTGGTGGAGGTGAATTTGTTCGATGAAAGTCATTTACTAATTGCTGGCCATGCACACCTATTGATTTGTCATTTTGAACAGCTTGTATTCCTTTGTCATTTAGTATTGCTTGTGAGCGCACTTTTAATTCCCTGGAACCATCTGACCCTTTTCTTTCATGATGAACTTCTGGTATTCCCTTCTCACTTGAAATTACTTGAGAACGTACTTTCAGTTCCCTTGAACCATCTGAACTTTTCCTTTCATGTCGAGATTCCTTAACACTTCTTTCATTAGAAACTAACTGAGAACGAGTTTTTAATTCCCTTGAACCATCTGAGCCTTTCCTCTCATGTGTATTCTCATACACTGGTTCTTTATCTGCAGAAATAGACTGTGAGCGCGTTTTCAATTCTCGAGATGAATCAGAACTTTTCCTTTCATGCCGATTTTCCTTCCCTTCTCCATGAATCATAGGAGCAGATTTCCGTCTGTCTCTTTCCGTAAAACTTTGAGAATGCACAGGACTTGTAAGTGACGATTTACGTTCATGTCCATATGAATCACATGAAGATATACTACTTCCATCCATTGAGTGCTGGTACATCTCCGACATATGTCTTGTTGTCTCTGTAGTTAAAGGAATTTTAGCTCGCATTTTACTTGCACGGGAGCCAGTCATGAATCGACCTTCTCCGCTAGATGTTGAGTCTTCGCTCGATTCCGTAGATGAACTCGTTATAGAATCACGATGTCTTAAAGGAACTATCTCTTCACCTTCGGCATTGATAACCGAATGTGTATTGCTAAATGACACACGCTTTACGACTGGTCTTTGAACCTCGTACATACTTTGTCCTGTCAATGAGGATTTCCTTTCATGACTGGAAGCTACTTCTAAACACGTCACTTCATCCAGTGATTCACATATAGTTGTGTCACTTCCGGTGCTGTTTCGTACTAACGACGAATTCTGAACGTGAACAATAGAATGACGAGATCCAGGTTCTGGCATAGATAAACGACTATCTTGTAAACTACCACCAGGATTTAATTCGAGACTCTCGTCGAATATGTCTGGATCAGACACACTTGTTCTCAGATCCCGTGTATCCCAGGCAGACACCTCGGTCCGTAATTTTTCGTAATTCTTCTGCAACTGCTTCCCATACTGTAAAAAGTAAAAGACGAAAATGACAAAATAAACTATTTATTTCTCAGATTCATTTACTTACTTTTTATTCCAGTTTTAATTAGGTTCAACTAAACCGCTTCAATGAATTATTTATTTTAATTATATTCCTATTCTTCATATGTCAATTTTAAGTACAGATAATACAGAAATGCTTTATATGAGACCATAATTTGTGACGAACATTCTACTGGGTTCTATTGATATCCACCAACTATAACTAGTGTTTTGAAAGTAGAAAATGTTTTTTTCAGATGAATCAAGAGTTTTCTTGTGTTTCTATTTAAATCATATTTTGTGTTTGTTTTGTTGGTTTAAAACAAAGACATGTTTTTACCAATGGGTAATAAAACAAATAAACGGCTGTGTTGGAAAATTGTTTGCTTGTTTGAATGAAAATGTGAAACCAACGAAGCTGACTGTCTTGAGATAAGAATTGGCAGTTATATAATGCAATAACTGATTGTGCTCTGTACTACAATGGATTCATGGTTTGTTTGTTTGTTGTTTGAATGGTGTTGTAACACCACTTTCAGCAATTTTTCAGCTATATCATGGCGTCCAGTTTTTATTGGGGGAAGAAGCCGCAGTACCCCGAGAGAACCCCGACCTGCAGTAGGAAAACTGGCAATCCTTGTTAATTAAGATTGGAGTCAATACACCCTGCCTGCAGTGAGACTCGGCCACCAAGGCCCCTGGATTCATGGTTATTTCATAGATACCCATTTTTCCTGGCTTTAATACAACTTTTATCAATTTTTCAACCATATCATGGTGTCCAGATTTTATTGGTTGAGATAGCGGGACTAAAGAGTAAAAGCCCGATCTTCAGAGGGACGATTTCCGATCCTTGTGAATTAAGGTTCGAATCCAGCTTAAATGTTGTCAGGAACCTATCACTGAAGAGAAACTACTATAAAACAAGTGTGGATAGTATTGCTCAGGCAATATCTAGTCCCCTGCAGGGAAATACAATTTTCTAAGTCCAAATCATTGGACCAGAACAATATCCGAACTTGATCTGTAACTCATCATGGCTGACTCACATATAGTCCGAGAATCATCTGCCGCCTAACACTTTTTTTTTGCATGGCAGAGAGCTCTCCATAAGCAAAACAGCTCAATCTGCGACACAGGTCTGATTCCGCAAATTTCATCATGTCCAGATGTTATAAAACATTTTCATCCAATTAAACTATATATAATTCGCTTCTTTAGATATTTGTCTCTATGAATATAATCATCATACCTTCAATAAGGTAATTTAAGCACTGGATTAAAGTCACATTGTTGTCAGGTGACTTTTTGTTAGAAACAAAATGTCGGAATGTAAGGGTATCGATGGAAATGGACTTGTACCATCTGAATTGAAGGTATGATGATTATATTCATAGAGAAAAATATCTAAAGAAGCATATTATATGTAGTTTAACTGGACATAAATGTTTTTTAGCATCTTTACACAATGAGATTTGCCGACTCAGAACTGTGTAGCAAAATCCGCTGTTTTGGTTATGGAGAGCTCTGGGATGGATGTCCCATGCAAAAAAAAAAAATAAAATAAAAAAAAAATCACTAAACGGCAGAGGATTCTCGGACTAACTCACTTACCAAATATCAGCTCAATATCTGGAAGCATTTAGAGTATGGAAAATGTGAGAGACGGACTGAGTGAATGCAAACCTATAGTCCCTTTCGGCGAAGCAGTAGGGGACTAATAAAGAAACAATAACCATAGCAGAGCGTTACTCATCTGCCATTATTGAATGATTCTTCTCTGACCTTGACATTGAAAGCCTACCTTAGCCATTCTAATGCCCATCACCCATTGATCCAAAGCAGCTTTATTTTCCGTACAGAAATAACGGATGTATTTCGAGGTCTTTTTCTGGATCTGCGGATGCTGAAATTAAACAAAATACGTGATAAAAATGCTGTTTAGTAATTTTACTGTGATTTTATTTATTTACCATTTGCATGAAACATAGGTTCTTCGTCTGTTCTGCTGTCTATGAACAAGGAGATTTACATCCATATAATCTGATTACCGTAGCTGGCTGTGTGTAATACGCACTGATATAAAATACACGCACAATCCACGGTTCATATAAAAATAACTTTAACCCACTCAATTTCTCTAACCTATTTGACTTCTTGTGTACAATACTCAACAATGCTGTAGATGATTGTTTGTTTGAATAGTTTTAAACCCCACTTTCAGCAATTAGTCAGCTAAATCATTGCATTCAGTTTTTATTAGGGAAGTTAGCCGGAGTATCCAGAGAAAATTATCAACCTTTGGTATAAAAACTAGCAATCTTTGTCAATTAAATTTGGAATCAAGCGCAACCTTCTCGCAGTGAGACTCAAACCCACAATCTTAGTGTTGACAGACCATGTGATCAATAGTAGACGAACTACCTTAACCACTAGTCCACCGAGCACCCTACATCCATAAAATCTAAATACCATAATTGGCCATGTATAATACGCATTGATATATAATACATGTACAATTCACTGTTCATATAAAATAACTTCAACAAACTGAACTAAATTTCTTTAATCTATTTGACTACTCGTGTATAATACTCAACCAGGCTGATCACATGACCTTTTGGTAAGCAAATAAATAAGTACTATAAGTATTATACACAGCCGATTACGGTATAAAAATCTATTTCATGTCAAGAACCAAAACTATTTTGTCCTTGTCAGCATACCACTAGCCTTTTATGGCTATAAATTACTCATTCTTACTTTCAGAGCAAAACAATGGTCTGTTGGAGCATGGTATTTTTTCTTCCAGCCGAGGCCATAGTAAACGTCTACATAAGCGAACTGTACCATACATGCCAAATCTTTTGGAGCCTAAAAAAAAGAAAATTTGAGTCTACATGCTACTGATTTTTTCTGGCAAAAGGTCAAGACCTTTGTCAACTGTAAATTGAAGCATTTAACAACATCAATAGGGAGATAATGTTAATTAGTACTAGGGCCAATGAGATTTGCAGGCTAATATGATATTGAAGTGATATATCCTGTAATTTGATTGGCTAGCTTGATATGGGATATGAGACCATAATTTATGATCAAATTAGGGCACCGCATAGTTATATATTTGTTATTCAGACTTCCCACTGGATGTTGGCTTGCATTTGCTGCCTGTCCTTCAAAAATAATCTTGTGTGATGTCTGATAGAGCAAATCTACCTGCACATGAATGTCAACCAAGGACATTTTCTGACCACACCTATTAATTAATCACATCATAATAAACATATATACCTTGCTCACTTTTCCTTTAGGGTTGTAGTACAGTCCTGAGGCTCGTAAAACAAAGTAGTATTTTTTCCATGCCTTCTTTCCATCGGATTTGAGGTACATTACCCCTTCCACCTCGGGTACTTGTGAATTGCCATTAAAAAATTCCTGGAAATTATTTAACATTCGAAATTAATACCCATTTCAACTCACATGTTGCTAATATGTAACCAAACTTGATGACAATAACATGGTCTGAAATAACCTAACTAATGTCTCTAATAAAGAATTGAATGTATCCTTTTGAAGTTTCATTGACAAATGTGAGCACTGACTGAAGCACATTTGAAGAGCAGGAGCAGTTCATGATGAAAATGGGTTTCAGGGAATGTTTTCACAGGTCAATGAAACTTCTAAAGAATGCATTCAATAATTATATTTATATTTAATTACATTTTAAAAAAAACCAGGGTCCTGATTTAAATCGTGCACAATGTATTTTTCTGATTTAAATTACTCGACGTTGTTTGTTTACTGTGGATGTTGTCAAGGAAGTCCGTGTTCTTCATGGCTTCCGGTTTCATTGAGAAGTGCAAAGAATGATTCTACTTCATCTGTAACGGTTTGAACCAATAGAAATCCAGAATATTGATAAAAGAAATATGTAAAGTAAATATTTTTTTATTGAAATTAAATGTTGATAGAAGATAGAACAGAAAAAAAACTTTGTTGTTTTAATCTTACTGACATCATCAGGAAATACATCGTGGTCAATTAAAAGAATGACTTCATAATGCAGATACTTTTGGCGCTAACAAAATTAATCTGATAAAAGAGACAAGAACAACAATGTACACACCTGTAGGAGTTTGTGTCTCTGGTTAGGGGCAAGTGACGCTCCTTTCTCCGACGACGAACTGACCAATAAATATTTCTGAAATAAAACATTTAAATATATTCAAATTTATGTTTAGTGCTTCAAATGGCTTAAAACAGATCATGTCAGACATCAAATTATTTTTGTCCAGTAAATTTTTAATAACTGAAGAAGCTGTCTGACTTCAGATATGAATGGAATGATAGAATTATAATGAAGGAAAACTATGGTAATTTCATAGGTATAAATTTGTTTTATGTGGATTCATTTGTTTATTTGAATGGTGTTTAATACCACTTACAGAAGTTTTTCAGCTATATCATGGCATCTAGTTCTACTTGGAGAAGGAAGGCAGAGTATTCAATGAAAACACCCAACCTTTGGCAAATCTTTGACAATTAAGGTTTGGATTTGAGCCTGACTCGAACTCACAACATCAGTGTTGACACGCACATGATCACTAGTACTACCTTAACCACTCGGCCACCAAAACCACTTTGCCACCAAGACCCCTTTTTGTGGATTCACTGCATGTTGTTTTCACTAAATTTTGTGACTTAATTATCTGCTCCTATCATAACAACTACTGGAGTACAAATACTCCTGGTTTGCCTGACTCCGTAAAATCCGTAAAAATTAATTAGTACCCATCGAATAATCTTGAAACCAACACTTTTTAAATCTCACCTCTGGATGTCTAAACAAATCATATTTTTCCTGTCTCTCTTCATATAAAATTTTATTTTTCGAATCTCTGGTCCACATTACCATATTTTCTACAAGACAGTCATGGTCCTCCAAAATTCTCTCTGAAATAGAAAAGTATACACAAATTTCAAGACTTTTTCAAAACTTATTTCACTTCCTGTGTAAATTACTTGCCATGATGATCAGGTGATAATTTGAGCAAAAAAGTGAGTACACAAATGCAATTACAGTATGAAAATTCATATACAAATATTAAAATATTGACCAATTTTGTCCTACCTGAAAATAGACGATAGTATCAAAGTAAAGCTAAGATCTTCCAGTCACCTGTCTAAGACCGAACGAATAGTAATAATATTGTAGTGTCTGACTACCTACACTTATTGGCAGGAAACAAAAGCTTCAAACAAGTGTGATTGTCTCAACTTATATGCCCCTCCCCAATCAAATACATTCATTAAAACTTCCATTTTATTATAAAGTTTTAATCCTATGGAGACACCGTGATCCTGACAGCTTTCTACCTGACCCATTTGTTTTATAATATACTTTGTCTACAATATTTTCCAACCTTCCTCAATTCACCCTACCTTCATTAATAGGCTCCATTATAATTTTCTTTCAAAACATAATTCCATCCATTTTATTTTATTTTGGATTTAAATATTTCCTTTTGCTTCATTATATAACAACTTCCTCCGATTGTTAACGATTTACATTTTACGATTAATGAATAGGAAACAACTAAGATCAAAAGCTGCATCACTTGAAAGGGAAAACTTTTAAAATCAATATATTAATTATTATTATAATTTTTTTCCTAATAATAAATCATGACAATAAAAATCCCGTCCAGTTGTGACACACAGTTACAATTTGAAAACTTTCCTTGCAGATTTTGCAAATGATGCATCAGCTGAAATAATTATAAATTTCCTGCCATTAATAAGTACAAAATTCTAATATTTCATAATGAAAGAAAAGATAACGGAACCAGTAGACTTTTGCTTTACTCCTGTTGTTTCTTAGGTACCAGTGAATCCAGTCAATATACCAGTCCCCATTAAACTTGGGCTGATGGGAAATTGATCTATGAATGCAAACACATGTTTGCTCGTAAACACAATTTCAAAATTAATCAAGAACATTTTAGGGGTCCAATATTTTTACTTTTTTTTCCTCATATGCAAGTTTTAGTAATTTCAGATTTAATTGAAAAAAACACAGTAATTTCAACATTTATACAATCTCCTGTAAATATGGATTCAACCAATACTTGAGACTTAGAATGAAAGATGCTTGAAGAATGAAAATATTAAATTTTCTATAAAGTGACCATGTGTCTCTTATACCTGATTGGGACTTCTAGTCCTGAACCTACTGTAATTCTAAAATACCCGAGTGAGACTTCTACTCCTGAACATAAGGTAATTCTAAAGTACCAAATACTACTCCTGAACATACGGTAATTCTAAAATACCAGAGTGGGACTTCTACTCCTGAACATAAGGTAATTCTAAAGTACCAAATACTACTCCTGAACATACGGTAATTCTAAAATACCAGAGTGGGACTTCTACTCCTGAACATAATGTAATTCTAAAGTACCAAATACTACTCCTGAACATGCAGTAATTCTAAAATACCAGATTGGGACTTCTACTCCTGAACATACAGTAATTCTAAAATATCAGAGTGGGAATTCTACTCCTAAACATATGGTAATTCTAAAATACCTGAGTGGGACTTTCAATACTATAAATTTCAAACCAAATTAGCTTTTCTAACCAAACAATATTGATTTATACTTGTATGAAATACAGGAAATATCAATATCTTGAAACCTTTAGTTACCCATGCTATCACTGAAAAATGATCCTTTTTTATTAATTTTTCATCATCTCAGTGTTATTTATAACAAAACAACATTTTAATGAAATGTCTGTTCAATATATCAAAACACACGAAACATAAAACTTCATTGAAATTAACAACTTTTGTCGATAAGTTGGTCAAATACGATAATATCATAAAATACTGTACAATAGTATCGTATTAAATAGCAAGGTTATCCTATTGTTGTATAGCCAATGTTAATATAATATAACACCTCCGCTTAATAACTCCATCTTTAATCAATATTTTTTATTTACCAACATATCATGACAAAGCATAACAAGATGTCTGATTAACAATTTTATCAGGTCAGCGTAAGGAGATAACGCGCATCGTTAGGAGAGCTAATATTGACTTTAACGATGATTAATAATTGCATCAATTTCTGTATTGTGTACTGCAATTAATATGGCTTTTTCAAAATGGATTTTTATGTTGTACATAGAACCTCATAATTGTAAAACCATTTAGAGTTCCACCCTTAGGGTAACAATGGCCTATAGAGATAGGATCTGGTGTCTCCTTTCTCCTACAGGGTTCCAGGGAAGTGAAAATAGCCAAGCCTTAAACCTCATTTTCCATGTGGAAAGAGTGAAATTCCCGTACATAAAAGACCCAGAGCAAAAGCCTCCTTAAGAATGGAACATAGATCACAACTGGGAGGCTATTTTATTTTTAAATATTTACCTACTCATTGTGCCAACGAACAACCAAAAACACCTGGAAAACTTGCACAATACAGAACCAAAAAAGAAGCAACAACAAAATCATGTACAGCACATAATAGCATCTGATTTCATCAACACGATAACAACACAGAACTGATCATAAATGTTCTAAATCCATAAAATAAACACTATAAAGCAGAATGCTTTCTCGCCTTAAATGTCGGTGAAACCAATCAGTGTTTAATTGCCAGACTGATTCGTGACAACAACACTGAATGTCCGATACTGATTGGTGTAGAACGTTTTTAGAAATCCTGTTTCATAGGTGAATAACTCTGATAATACATGTCTCTAAGTTCTGAATAACTTGAGAGATCGTGTTTAATTTGCTGATGTTATCTGTACAGTGAATTACTGGCAGTAACTAGAGAATCGGCAATTTAAGGACACTGCATGAAAATTTGTCTTAAGCATTCTCTATCATTAAGATCATTAAATTGTATATTTTAAAATGTTCAAAATAAATTTTCTGAAGATTAATAAATAGCAAACTAGCTTCAAATCATTCAGATTAACAAAAATTGTAGAAAAGTCTGCCAAACATTGCAGCAAAAGTCTGCCAAATATTGTAGAAAAGTCTGCCAAACATTGCAGCAAAAGACTGCAAACATTGTAGAAAGGTCTGCAAAACATTGCAGCAAAAGTCTGCAAAATATTGTAAAAAAAGTCTACCAAACATTGCAGCAAAAGACTGCAACCATTGTAGCAAAAGTCTGCAAAATATTGTAGAAAAGTCTACCAAACATTGCAGCAAAAGACTGCAACCATTGTAGCAAAAGTCTGCCAAACATTGCAGCAAAAGACTGCAACCATTGTAGCAAAAGTCTGCCAAACATTGAAGCAAAAGATAGTTAAATTGTTTTCGTTATAAAAGGTAAAAAAATAGACTGAGCAAAAGGAAAATTCATCTACAACATCAGCTATAGCAAATATTGGTCAATTTTGTGTAGCAAAAATATCTTAACTCTCCTGGCTCATTAAAAGAAAGCAACCTACCCATAAATAAATCTGGCATATGTTCTATAACAGCTAATTTGGCATTGAGTCGTACATGGTTCTTGTCAGCTAGGATGCTACAGACTTGGCCAATCGCCATCTTCTCATCCACCAGAATACTCTTACTGCTGCCATCTTTGGCAAATGCCCTGACAAACAACTGAAAAGCAAAGATTGATATAAATACATCTTACTTCGGTGTGTGGTTTCTGAATGCTATGTGTAGAATTTATGTAAAAGAGATCAATATTGTACCTGACGTGTTGATGTTTTGTACCAGACACACCTGAGGTGTTGTACCAGACACACCTGACCTGTTGTACCAGACACCCCTGAGGTGTTGTACCAGACACACCTGATGTTTTGTACCAGACACACCTGAGGTGTTGTACCAGACACACCTGACGTGTTGTACCAGACACACCTGAAGTGTTGTACCAGACACACCTGACGTGTTGTACCAGACACACCTGACGTGTTGTACCAGACACACTTGACGTGTTGTACCAGGCACACCTGAAGTGTAGTACCAGGCACACCTGAAGTGTTGTACCAGACACACCTGAAGTGTTGTACCAGACACACCTGAAGTGTTGTACCAGGCACACCTGAAGTGTTGTACCAGACACACCTGACGTGTTGTACCAGACACACCTGAGGTGTTGTACCAGACACAACTGACGTGTTGAACCAGACACACCTGACGTGTTGTACCAGACACACCAGATGTGTTGTACCAGACACACCTGACGTGTTGTACCAGACACAACTGATGTGTTGTACCAGACACACCTGACGTGTTGTACCAGACAACTGGTGTGTTTTCAAGAACTTTTTGACAATTACAATGCAGCAATAATTGATGACCGAAACAGACAAGCAAACTCTGCAAAGTTTAAATGCCTGACAGAATATCTGGCACCAAAATGTTTTAAGCCTAAAAAATGCCAGACTATATCATCCAGATCTATAGACTGTCCTCCTGGTGTCTTCCTCCTGGAACCTTTTTCTCCCTTGATATTTTGAGATTTTAAGTGAATCAAATGATGAACAGTGCCATTGAAAACTGCTTTTGTTGCTTAAGACGCATCCAATATGGTGACATCCCAGTTTGGATTCTGATCGTTTAAGACGCATCCAATATGGTGACATCCCGGTTTGGATTCTGATCGTTTAAGACGCTTCCAATATGGTGACATCCCAGTTTGGATTCTGATCGTTTAAGACGCATCCAATATGGTGACATCCCGGTTTGGATTCTGATCGTTTAAGACGCTTCCAATATGGTGACATCCCGGTTTGGATTCTGATCTATCACAAATGTGGATACAACCATTCGGGAAATCTCATGAAATATGCCACCAGGTGGTCAAAAACATTGATTAATCATGCTGATAATGGGAGAAAATAATTTTACAGTCCCAGTAATTTTCTAACCACGAAATAACTGACAAATTTTGCATAGGTTTTACAATAAATACAACCATTTTTGTCAGCATACCATATATAAATGCACACTGATGTAAACTTGTACAGTTAGAATTACAAAACTGTTATAAAGTTTTTATGAAAAGGCCAAAGTAACATAAATCTTCATTTCAAAATACATCTATCACATAAATTAAACAGAATTTCATCGTATTCAATTTAAATTTTCTTTTCTTTGACATAATCTATCACATTCAAAAATGATTTTATTGCATATCTTGCGATATAAATTGGTGATATAAATTTTGGTCAAATGAGTTTATCGATCATCTTGGTTTTAAAGATGAGAAATAAACGGAAAGGCTCTAATGGGTTTGTTGAATAAATCATTACAAAAAGCATTTGAAATTCATATTTCTGCCAATACAACTGCAGTTCTGGTCTGTAAACAGGATCCATGTTTGATGTAAATATTATTCACACGTTAAATATCAATGCTTTTAGTCTTTTTATTTTATTTGAAATGAATCTTTCTTGTTGTAAATATCAGATATAAATTTAAAGATCCAACAGTTGCAAACTAATTAGGTCAATACACATATTGCCCATTAGACGTATACTATCCCGAACATAAACTGGTCAAACCATACATTTTTTAAAATGGCAAAGTTCAATCTTCTGTGTAACCCAATGAATGACCTTAAAACAGATATTTGTGAAAAAAAACTCAAGGCAAATATCCAATATGGCTTGGGTAGCTTTTTTATCATTAAACACCAATTTTCCGCAACATTAATGTTGCGTGCACCATTACATTTTTCATTCTGACATTCCGAGTTTGCATATTTATCATGATAGAACCCGTGCTGTTACACCACTGCAACACTTGCTTAGTGATCGACTATACCTACTGACTCATGCAGTTTACCATTCTTGTTTTAATTATAAATGATTAAAAACTGTTGTTCCAACTTACCGTAATTGGCTGTGTATAATAAGCACTGGTGTATTATAGCCACCCATTCCAATGTTCTTACCGTAATTGGCTGATTAAAGCACTGGAAGATTTAGAGATCATATTTTTTTCACTGATCAGATTTTATGCTAATTTGTTTGATTGTGTCTGTTGAGAAAACCCTGCAATAGGAAAACTAGCAATCCTTGTCACTGAAGAATGAAGTCCAGGACCCTGCCCGCCATAAGGCTCGAACTCACAATCTCAAAGTTGACAGGCACATGATCAATAGTAGATGAGGGAACTACTTTAACTATTAGCCCACAGAGGCTCCAGTAGATATTTTGTAATTCAAAGCTATTTTTTGCAAAGCATTTAAGTCTGATAAGCTCAGTTTTAATTGCTATAGGGCTGTTTATCAATGTCACTAAATTCGAAGAATACATTTTCTTCAATTTGGAATCCTTCGATTAACTACAGAAAATGTCTAGACAATAATGGTTTTTCTGAATTTTCAGACTCAATCTGACAAAACAATTTAAAAAATGATAATAAAAATCTCTCTTTAAAAATGTCTGCCATTCTTTTCTTCCTAACACAATTACTAGAATATGTCTGAAACAAAATGAAGATTTTTGCTTGAAACCTGAATCTTTTCAAACATAACAGTTTAGTGCAGACATTATGTCCTGTATTTATACCCAAGCAAGTCATGGTAAGGATAATTGAATTGTCACAGATATCAAGCTTCAGACTTATAAATCACTTGCAATGTCCGTTTGTATAAAAAGGAATACCAATTAAACAAATAGAATTTGTATTCTACACTGAGCACTTTTCAAACAGATACAAATCTTCTTCAGACTGTCTAAGGTTTAGTGGAATGTATCCGTCTTCCTGAAAGTCGGACTTTTATCAAATACTTATTCAGTTTTATTGAGACTTGGAAAAACTCTGGGACAGACAACTTTAAAACTGAGGAAAAATGCATGTCAGGTCTCTTGGTCTGAAATATTCGTGAAGATTTATCAGAAATTGCTGGTTTGTTTCATCTTCTGGGTACCAGTTTTCATGGTTTCTTAATTTTTGTGGGTTATCATTTGGTCTTACTGAAACAAGCAAGCAAAAGCCAAAAAGTACAGAAATTCACGCTTGGCCAATCTCCATGGAAATTAGTATGCTACTGATCTACTACATTTTGAAAACATGGCTAATAGCAATGGCATTATTTGTAAAATAAGCCAACTTTCACTCTCCCTCAAACATTAAGATAGTCCTACCTTTCTAATTTTGGCTTCCTTAATTTTTTCTAATGCTATTCGGATCTTCTCTGCTTTTAACCTTTGCTTTTGCTCCTCCTATGAATACAAATAATACATATTAAAAAAGACATTTCGCAAAAACGCAGTTTCATAACATGATCACCCAAAATTCAGACCTGATTTACCATAAATAGACATGTATATTACATTCAATGTATTATACCCACCCAATCAAATGTTCTTACACAAAGCCATTCAATTTAGTTTTAATCAAATTGACTACTGGTATATAAAAGTGAGCCTTATGCACCACTAAATATGGTAATTGACAATTTATATGATAATTGATACCTAGATGTACACCTTGTTTATATTCTAGAGTCTATGGCCAGCTATTCACAGAATCATAAGAACTATAATGTGTCTTAAAAAAGAAGCGATCTTCTTCCATATCAAGTCATGTGACTAAAACAAGCTATAAAACACAGAGAAAAACTTTTATTATTGTCTAGAAATTATACATGAGATTTTCAATGGCTTGGTAGATCCCTCTAGATGCATCACTTAAGCAAATGAGTAAATGCAGGACTATTCCCTAAGATCATTTAATGAACTTGACAATGCCTGTTCTGCGTTGTTCTCTACAATGGGCTATTACAAGAAAACATGCTATTAATCGATGTTAAAAGTTCTATTTAATTAGAGATTATTCTCTGCAGTCTGTTATTGCAAGAAATCATGCAAGTTTTAATATTAAAGAGTTGTGCACTTTTTAAACTCTCAAATGCACTTTTCTTTCACGAGAAGACACTTACAAAATGGCAGAAAACATAAAAAGCTGAAAATAACATAAAATATTACAACATATGTGTACAGTTAGACAACACGACATGTCAATGATGAAAAACAAAGTATTAATTACATCAGATAAATAAGAGGATGTGAGGATGGAGAGGAGGTAGAGATGTTTGGATGTTTGTTTGTTTGTTTAAATGGTGTTGAACACCAATTTCAGCAATTTTTCAACTATATCGTGGCATCAGTTTTTATTGGGGAGGAAGCCAGAGTACCCACAGAAAACCCCGGACTTTCTGTAGGAAAACTGGCATCCCTGTCAATTAAGATTGGAGTCGAGCACACCCTGCGCACAGTGAGACTAGAATAAGGTAGAGATAATAGTAAAAGCCTGACATAAAAAGAGCTGAAATTGTTTATACCAAGCTGAAATACAGGGTTATTTTCGCAAAAATGTCGTAATTCAATTTTTTGGACAAACTTCGTTCAACTTTGAAACTTTGTTTCACATAAAACAGCTGAAAACGGCTAACACTCGGATGAAAATCATGTCTGTAGAAAACAACAGAGGACATGTCGAAACAAAAGTTATTAGCTGTACTGTTTTCTTTTGATAAATTCTCTCAAAAAATATACATAAGGAGAGCTAAAATTATCTCCCTTTATTGTAATACATTTGTATTTGAAAATAAAGTGTATAATTGAGCTAGCAGTATATATTGACTCAAAGCAGCTACAGTGGCTTGCACTGCTGCCACCTACTTAGCACCATGGATACACGTATGTAAACCAAAAATCCTTTTTTGCCTGCAACAAAATACCCTAAATAGAATGATTTTTGTGATAAACAATAATTGTTTCCAATTTGACATTAGACAAAATCTCGGAAAGAGGAAGCTTTACTTTCAAGCTGGAGGTGTAAGAAGGAAAAACATGGTGGAAACCTTGAATTATTTCCACTTTTGGCTTCTAATGTTAAAGATCATTTATATGATTTCAAATTTTCAATAAATTCAGGAAAACAAAACTGCATATAAACCATGAATATTCTAATGTTTGTGCATTTATTCTTTCTGACAATATGTCTATTGCAAATTTGTGCCAATGTAATTCTGCTGGTTAAAAGGGGACCCGACTTATAATTTAAGGAATTTTTTTTTACTGTAATTAAGTATACAGAAAATCTATTTACTGTTGACACTGATGCTTCTAAGAAGGAACTAATGATAGCTTACCGTAAATACACAAACAATACAAGTATTCATAAAATAACATACTAGTACAGGAAACTGACGAGCAAGCGAAATAAAGTGTTGATTAGATTTTTAAGAAGATGCATGTTTTAGCTTAAAGACAAGCCATTAGCAGTTAAGAAAGACGTAAGCAATGCAAAAAAGTAAAAAAGTACAGAAAACAATAATTACAATGTGAGGGCTTTTACTCCATAGTTACCAATTTATGCAAGGTATGTCCACAAAACAACAGCAATTTTTGAAAAGTAGTGCCGAGGAGTTTTATACCAAGACAATCATTGATAAAGTAAGTACATAACTTTTTAATGTTTATACAATAAAAGCTCCAAGTATAGGCCAGGCAATACATCTTTATAGGGAAAACCAAAAAAAATGAGTTAGCCAAACATCTATGACAAATCTTTAAACAAAATTTTTTAACACTGTTGCTATAAAATTAGCTGTTTTCACCAATAGTTTCTAAACTCTTCAGACAAAGAATGGACATGCTCCTAGAAAACATGAACACCTTACTGATACAATTGCCATCTTCCTGGAAAATACATGAAAATAAACACTCCCTATCAAGTCTGTGATTATATTATGGTTTAAGTTTAACAAAGCCTGATAGACATGAAAATAATCCCCCCTTATAAAGTCTGTGTTTACGTTTATTACAGTTAAACATTTAGAAAAGATCATTTCTCAGTGACCTCTAATGATAGGTTATGTCCTAAAAATACAGATTTGACAATGAGAAGTGCTACATATAGACAAGGCAGCAGATATAAAGTGTAAGGACAGTTGTCCACTGTGGAAACAATACAACAAACAAATGCAGAAAGAATACAACACATATCATTGTGGGCTATTTATAAAAAGGTGCATGATTTTGTAAATTTGATAATTTCAAAAATATATATTTAAAAAGAATGTCTTTCCTAAAATAACCCTCAATATGGTACTAAAGAGTTAAGAGAGATTAAGAGTTATGACTGTTATAGTTTGAGCAGGAAACAGGCAGTGACACATTCAGTTCTAGAACTTACGGGAGGACAGTTCTCTTTGTGAAGTTCTTCCTCAAACAAACTCAATTGAGACATTAAAAGTTCATGCATCTACAAATATCCAAAAAAAATTATCAAACATTAAAACTAGAGAATAGTGTAACCATTACAATCAACCAAAAAACCTGTGTTAATGGGACACCCGTCTTAAGCAACCACTGAATTTTAGTACAGTGAAATGAAATTGGGAAAGACACGTATAAGTGTTCCCTTAAAAAGGGAAAGACAGGTACAAGTGTTCCCTTAAAACAGGTTATCAATACAACACATGTGATACATGCTGTAAATGTTTTATAGAATAACTGTAGCATTATACTGTTATTATTTTCCACTTTTAAAATAAAACATCTACCAATTACCAACTCTATACAAACTTTTAAAAAATTTATTTTTATAACTAATCCTACCAATCGTTGTTCAATGATTTAGGCCTTGATTGGTATGAAAGACAACTGGATAAAACAGAAAAAAACATAAATAAAATTTTTTCCTTGCATTTATATATTAAATCAATTGTAGAAATCTTCCATCAAATAACAAATGAGCCATAGAAACAAAAAATCAAAGTGCAGACTGTACTGGTGACAAGGTTACTTAGCAAGTAATAAATACGTTTAATTTTAATTCAGATATGTAAACTACATATTGTATTGTTATTATTTTCCACCTTTAAAATTAAGAGTCTACTGGTTATCAACTCTCCTATACATACTAATGACGAAATTATTATTATTAATATTTTTTGCCTTAAAAGAACATAAAAATTAAAGTCTCACTTTCCATTTTACCTCCAACATTTATATATAAAATCAACTGTAGAGATGTTCAACCAAAAAAAAATTGGTCATTAAATATAAAAAAAAGAAATATAGGATCTAACACCGGTGGGAGGGCAATACATGAAAATCTGAGACACCCAAGTGAAAAGATTTCTGGTCTCCAATGAAGGCTTTGCTGAGTTGGAGACCAAAAGAAATCTTTCATGCGATACCACAAGTGTTTGATTCTATTTCTCACTAATTCGTTAAAAAAAATCAGGTGCTGTTATGTTTGAAGTTGTCAACAAATAGAGTTATCTACCCTGAACGTAATTTCCAGTGTAACTTGTTTTGTCAACGAAATTTGTTTAATGGAAGTTCAGATATGTTGTTTTCATGTTAAAATTTAAAGAGGCCTAGTAAACCAACACAACTAAAGCATATATTTTATGATTTTTACGGGAAAAGGAGCGTGAAATTCTTATCTAACCCACGGGTTGAGATAAGGATATCTCAACCGGCTAAAAATAGGTACCACGCTATCTCATTAGTGAGAAAATACAAGGATGAGCTCAATCTGGCTACTTATAGTTTAATTTGGATATCTTTTCTTCCTAGAGAATCAAAAGTGACTTTTCATACAATATGACTATTTAAAGCAAGGTATTCACAGACACAGACTATTGACCAAGCCTCTTGTTGCAGACCCAATAACCAATAAACTGTAATCAGTTCAGCAGAAACAGCCTCTGAAGTGCAAACCAAAGGGTTGGGAAAATAAAACGGTGTAGGGTATTTGACCCTCACGACTTCTGGCTTCGTAATCAGACGTCACTTCTGGCATTTTCTTTTTGGTGGTAAGTTGTTCTTTTAGACATTAAAGTACCTGTGGGGTTTATGCTGATCTCCTCTTTATATATAAAACTTGCTAACACAAATGCCTTTATGACTGGTACATAAAACCAGAAGAATGAGAAACCTTCCTGGTACCCTGAAAATTCTTTGTTGTACTGTAGACATCATGTATGAAAACATATATTTCCTAACATGCACTAATGAGATGTCCAATTAGACTAATTTTTCCCTTGAAGACATGTGAACCCCATCCAAAAATGCTTTAGTAAAACATGACTTATAATTATGAAATGTAAATTTCACATCCAGATACCTTCAAAAATTTACTTGACCTTGGAAATAAAAAAAAATAAAAAAACAGGTTTCACAAAGGTCAAGGTAAATATATAACATTGACTACAGAAATATAATGATCAAACACACCAGACGGATATGTATAGTAGAAAGAATAATGAACCAATTTGTGCCACATCTTTCAAAACAAGTTTCATTTCCACTAATCTGTCTGAATACACTAATTAAATGAGCTATTTTTAGAAATGTTCCCCTTCATTTGAAAAATCTGTATTTATCTCTGTCTTCTGAAACATATCTTACAAAGTACACCATACTTTTCGGCCCCATTCTTCAAAATATTATGTTCAATAAAAACAGTAAACATTCATCATTGCCAAAATTGTTATTCATAAAATGTGCTACACATCAAAACGACAGATTTTATAAAATAATTTTTGAAGCATTATTGCAGGTGTTAAAAAGTGAGTGTAACCCAGTATTAAACATTAAAGCAGTAGTTCAGAATTACGTAATTTTAGCAAAAACCCATTCTCTGCTGCAATTACCAGGACAAACCTTTTAACCTGACAAATTACTTAATAAAGTAAAGATTTACGAGAGAAGACAAAAAAAAAAATTAAAAAAAAATACAACTAGAAATTTAAGTCATAACACAAGGGGTTCTAAATGGGTTGACTCATTTTTGTTGAATGGCAGCTTCAGAATTATACAAGACAAGAAGTTCACAAACAAAAATTTTATTTGCATTTTAAGCTGAAATCTGATTGGTCAATTTCAAATGGAGGAACCTAAGTAATACCAAATCAACTTGAATTGGTCACATGATTGACCTACATGAGTACCGGTATTCTTAGGCCATTTAAATTCAAATAGTTCCGCAAAGTAAATAGCGGTTTTTACTGTTAAAATTGTCAAGCATTATCGTTAAAATCAAATTATATAGAATATTTCAAATTTCTGAACATGTTATACTATATAATCGGTTTGGAAATTAAAAATATTCCTTAAATAAATCAGTTTTGGGAAAACGGAAGAACATATTGTTTGCATAGCTTCCCCCTTCTGGGTCCCCTAATAAATGAACATTTATAGAATGATTGCTCCATCATTTACCAAGGTTGTAAACAAAGAAAATGTCATTAATTATTCATTGAATCATCAGTTCATGATTATGTAACATCATATTATCCAGTGTGATCGCTGAAGCAGAACAGTCGTCTCCATGTTCGGTTTTTCCACCCATGCATATTCAATAAAATAGGTGCCACACAATTGTTGCTTGTTTGTTTGTGGTTTAATGCCACTTTCAGCAGTTTTTCAGCTATATCATGACGTCCAGTTTTATATTGGGGGAGGAAGCTGAAGAACCCTGTGATAACCAAGGAGTTGATTTCACAAAAAGTCGTAAGTGTAAAATCTATCGTAAGGGTTGGAAGATCAAAGGGAAATGCACTGTGACATCAGCACTTACGATGTATTTTACACTTACCACTTTTTGTGAAAAACACTGCTGACCTTCCATAGGAAAACTGGCGATCCTTAGATTCAGCATCCCTGCCTGCAGTGCGAGTCAAACTCACTACCTCAAGTGTTAACAGACATATGATCAATAGAATAAGTCTAACTACATAAAAGAGTGCATGACCAAGGCCCTTGTACATATTAAAAATTCAACCTGCTGTATTTTGTTTTATAAAATGTCATAAATGTTAAATTTAAACAACAGACGTGGACGGTTAAGAGGACCTCTCAATTAAAATTGAACAGTTGCTTAAAACAATGGTATATATAGGTTCATAAAAAAGGGAGAGTAAGTTCAGGTCTTTATACACTAGTTTTTATTTTACAAAGGTGGTCAATAATAAGGTTTAAATTTACGGTGGATTGTCAAATGTCACCCCTTCAAAAATAATACTTGTATAATTTAAAAAAACATGCAAAAGCTATAAAATATTCTAATTAGTTTATCAAACTGCTTTTCTTTTTTATGTATTAAAATAAAAACCAATTTCATGTGTATCTGCCAAAATTCAGAACCCTCCTATAAAAACAGTGTCAATTCTTGTTCTTGTTTACATCACACACCTACTTCAATTAAGCTTATTTCTGACTTCAATTATGTCAATTTCATGTTGTTTTCATTTCTCACTGGTGTCCATTATCAAACCCAAGAGGACTGTTGATAATGTCATCCATCTAATTTGATTTTAATTAAAAGTGGACTTCAATTTCCAATGAATACCATTAACATTTAGTTTAGAACAGGTGCAAATCATTTTTATGTCCCAATTTTCAATTAACAGCTAACAAATTATCCAGTTTTTAAATTAACATCCAAACACACTTAATGAAATCAATTTGTCCCTTGTAATTTAATTTTCATGAAACACACCTTATAATAAAAATTAAGTTTATTCTACTATTCTTGCTATTTATCTAGAAACAAAACTTTCAAGGTTTTTGTATTTGCCACAAATAAGTCTTTTTTGTCAATGATTTTTTTGGATCTACACTTTTTTAGGATTTATGTTTGTGCTGGTTTATGTCGATAATTCACAGTGCTTTTGGTCTTTTTTGTCCATTATTATATCATTTGTCACAAATCTATTATGATTTGTAAGACAATAAAAATATTATGATTATAATTAAAAAAAGCCATGATTATTTTACCTAATGTTAAATGGGATGATAAATTTTCCAGATTTGTTTTTTTTTTTGGCTTTCAGCATACATGATTTTTAACAACTCCACAACATCTTAATCATTTGGATTTTTACATGTTGTTTGGGTTTGAGCGCCACTGATGAGTCTTGATTAGACGAAACGCGTGTCTGGCGAAGAAAAATTTTTGGTAACCTTGGTATCTTTGACGACATTTTATTTGTAACAACTTTAAAGCGTGGTCATGTAATACTGTTTTAATTGTCATATTTTGTATTTTCTATGAGTCATGACCACAATCCAACTCTTGCCTGTTTTAAATATTTCCCTTAGGTTTACATCACTTAAACTTCCTTAAGAAATTATACAAGAATGAATGTTTATTCTACAGGAATCTTATTTAGGGACAATCCATGAAACAGCCAATTTGATTGGCTCAGTGACATTTAACTGGTGGAATAATATTGTTGGTTGGTAGATTGTTATTTTTAGCCATAATTTTTTTGTGCTAATTAAAAAACAATATAATACTTATTAGAAATTATACTATTAATGAGTGTGTGAAAAGTACATAGTCCTAAACATTCTTCAATTTAAAAAAATTTGGTTTGTATTGATTTTTTCACTATCCAAGAAACCTTGTCAAAAAAACTGTCAACAAAGTGGAAAAAACCTGCAAACAAAACAATATTTTATCAGTAAGAAGAATTTGACCTAAACCTCACTTTCACAGTACATGTACATGCATAAAAACTATCCCACAATGCTATGTTTACCTCTGAGACTTGAGTGGCAAATGGTGTCACTGTACTGGTACTAGCTGTACTCCCCGAATCTCCGGAACCAGAGCTTGATGCTTCAGCAGACGATGACACTGTCACCATGGAAGTAAAAGATTCTGAGGAAGGAAGAGAAGCATTTTCTGAAAAAGCAGAATCTGTTTCTCCACTGTCATGCACATCAGAACAAGATCCTCGTCTAGTTAAAAACTGGTCATGCAATAATTCCAAATCACCATATGGTAAGCTATGTCTAAATCCCAAACTCTGAGTAATTTCTGAAGCTAATGCATCCAATTCTGATTGGGCTAGATCATTGCCACTGTCACGATGTTCGTCTTTTACAAGTCCCATGTTATTCCGGTCTAATTCATGTTCCGTTGTATTCAATTGCATTTCCAGATCACAAAGTTCCCCAAGTATTGCATCAAAATTAACATCCTGATTTTCTATAATAAAAAGAGAACAAAATTTGATTTAAAAAAAAAAACAGTTTTCTTCAAAATTTTCACTTGATAGTTTGTTGCATGGCTCATTATAAGTATTTTATGGTAATCCTGTTAATAATTTCCTTTTTTTCATAACAGCATAATAATTTTCTTTGTCATCCTGAAACAAGAAAGTTAAAAATCTGTTTTACCTGCAGCCTTCCTTCATCAGAACACTTCAAAGCACACCAATGATTAAAGTCCAAAACAACAGTGGGCAGTGCACATTTTTAACGGAACAGAATCACTGATTTACCAGATGAATTTAGGAGTAAACCAAACACTCCAAAACTAAAATAAGATATTCAAGTTTCCAAAGTCCAAATTTATTTCTTGCATCCTTGTTCAGACTTATATATACCAAAATATCAGTTTTAAATTTATATCAACAAAAGAAAATGTTCTTACAGCAAATGTTTTTAAACTAAACTTTCCAAGTAATCACAATATTTAAAACCAGCCTTAACTTTGTAGACATTACATTTTCTGTCCTTTTCCTGTGAGAAAATTACACTTTATATAATTTTGATTGTGAACAAAGATAAATTTCACTGATGCCCTCCTTCCAGCTAACGATCAAAGCTCTACCTATAATGAATACCGTATGGAAAATTAGTAAACTTAATTACCCACAATTCACCATTCCTTCAATAAGAATGAAAGCAGTAGCATCTGACATCTTATAAGTATGTAGTCTGTTTTGGACATTAAGTGGGAAGAGTTTCTGAAGGCCGAGTGAGATGTTAACCAGATGTTAAGATGATACAGACTGAAATTAATTAGAGATTTAAATTTTTAACACCAATCAATTTTGTTAAAAGGCTACTCCCAAAATTAAAAAAAAATCACAGAAAATATTAAGTCATTAATATTTTTACATGTAAATTAACATATTATTCTCAGTGAATTTTTTGTTTGTTTGTTCTAATAAAAAATGATTCAAGTTCTGAGCCAAGATAAAATTACAGAAAGCCTGTGAAGATCATCTCTGATTAAAATTTTGACAAATGATTAAAGTGTAAGATAATAGATTCACCAAGCAAACAATGTATAACAGTTATCTTTTCTTTGTTTTCTCTAGATTTAGACTGTAGAAGAGTTATCTTTTCTTTGTTTCCTCTAGATTTAGACTGTAGAAGAGTTATCTTTTCTTTGTTTCTGTCTTAAAGACTTAGACTTTCATTGAGCATTGCATGTTTTATTTAAAACAGAAAAAGGAATGATTTGGTTTTTTTTAAATGGAATTGTGTCCAGTTTATATTGGTGACAAAGCCGAATTCATGAAAGAAATAGGAAGGAAGAAGGGGGAATAATTATATTAAAATTCTAGCACACCCTGACCTAGAAAATACAGCAAATGCACCACAAAGATGAAGTCAGAAAGTAGGATGACAAATGTTATTGTTTTAAGGTTGTTTGTTCAAACACTCAACTTCAGTGTATCATGTACAAATTGGAAATTCATTGGAAGTGATTAACAGTAATCAGTTTCTGATCAGAGAAATCAACATCTTTCAAAACCACAGATAACAAAGGCAAGGTCAATTATGACTGAGTAAACCTGCTATTTATAGCGAATAGTAAGGGAGATAACTTCAGAGATCAGATGGATTGTTATAGGAGTTCAGGGTGACCAATTTGTAATTATCTATAATTAAAACCTAATAATACTATAATTAGGTCACAAATGGACCTACTGCTTTTGCCTTTGTTCACTGATGTTTGCAGAAGCAAATTAAACATTTATGAGGATTACAGATTTGAAGATCTGCCCTGGAATATTACCTTACTGTTTTTGTACATTATTTCATGGGTCTTACAGATTTAATTCAAATCTTTTCCTATCAACAGAAACACATGTTTATCAACATTTTCTCGGTCTGGCACAAAGTGATACTAATGGTTATAGCTGTCCTAATTCTTTGCTATCACATGTAAGGGCTTGAATGTGTAGAAAAATTGGATTCCAGGGTTGAAATTAGCAAAAGTTCCCATGTCATTGAATGGTTCCTAAAACTGCTGTGGTCTTTCACAAATTACAATTTGCCTAAATCGCAATATATATATAATGTCATAAGAAAAACACTACTGACCAATAAGTGGTCCACTGCTATTTGAGTATGGGCTAATGACTAAAAATTGGGGAACCAGACAACTAGTCAGCATTAAAATCCCCTTGAATTCTACCACTGGACAGTACTGCGATATATATAAAGTGGAAATCAAAGAAAGCATTAACCTCAACACTACAAGACAATACAACCTATCGCTATATCACAGCATTTTTCTTTGATTTTTTATGTGCTCAATTATGCCATCTCAATCTACTAGTGTGAGATGGGCCTAACTCGCCTCGCTGTCAAGACGTGTTATCACCGTGATGTCACAATGTTGCAAAACAAATTATCTACATTTTATGAAACTTGATGCATTGTCTCGCCATATCTCATCTCAGGTCTGGCACCCTTCGATGAGAGTCTCGCCACATCACATCTCAGGTCTGGCACCCTTCGATGAGATAGGGACCAGAAAGTGTAAAGAATCTATATCACCAAAAAAGTAATCAAAATACAGGATATAAAAAGGATAAGATTCACTGAAAATTAATTGATATGATTCTCTAAAGATCTGTTATGTTCCCCCAACTGCAGCGTGACTGCTTCAAAGATGACGAATAGACAGGTCATCCATGCTCCCTACAATAATGTCCACATCAAGGAATATGATATCAATAACAATGAAATAATTGGTATGTATTTGCCTAATTAATACAAAGCTATGATTTTTAAACGCTAATTCATTGCATCCGTCTTTCTCCATGATGAGTCATGTACAATTATGACTTCTGAAAAAAGATCTAAATTGTGCAATAAACCAGTACTAGCAGAAAAATTAATGGTGCATCACATAAAACTGTTTCCATGACAAACAGCATAGCAAGAATAGGTTGTATTTTTGATTGATTTTTAGGTAAATTGTCCCAAGATCAATGCAAGCCTGGCGTCATCAAGACTTTCCGACGCCAGTCAAGAATCCAGGATATATTGATGATTTAATCATTGTGTCAGTGACGCAGCTTGCTTTTAATATTCTTATAAAAAATGCAGGAGCAATTTAGTCAGCGATTAATTGACAAATTAACTACAGCATTTTTACGGAAACTTAACCATAAATATTTATGATAATAACACCACTGATACAATAATATCAAATTATCTTATTTATAATACATATATAGAAGAGAGAACGAGCATAGCAACTTTTATGTCTTCGGTAGTTTTCAAAATATATTGCAAGTACAGTAATAGTCTAAGGGGCCTCGGTGGCCGAGTGGTCAAAGTAGTTCGTCTACTATTGATCACGTGGTCTGTCAACACTGAGATTGCTGGTTAGATTCTCACTGCAGGCAAGGTGTACTCGACTCCAATCTTAATTGACAAGGATTGCCAGTTTTGCTACCGCAGGTTGGGGGTTTTCTCCGGGTCCTCCGGCTTCCTCCCCCAATAAAAACTGGACGCCATGATATAGCTGAAAAATTGCTGAAAGTGGCGTTAAACAACAAACAAAACAACAGTAATAGTCTATATATCACAATTTCTCCAGCAACAACGATTTCACATGTTGATTTCTTGTAAATGTTCAAGAAATTGACATTGTTAACCTGAGAAAATCAATTACAAGTGATATACTATAATTATTATTAATAATTTTCACATTTTATTGTCTCTCCATTCTCTTAAGTATTTTGTAACATGATTTTTTTTTTTCATTGGCTGGAAAAAAAAAACATTTTGAAACACATTTTATCCAAAATTAAAAAAAATAAATAATTTCAGCAGCTCACTAAATTCAAATTAATTAAAAATCTTTGGTCTCATTATCCAAACACTTAAAAAAAAATGCTTAGTACTTAAATTAAACAAATCCTGGTGGTTTTTTCACACAATAATATATATATATATCTCCACATAAACTTAATTGATTGACAAAATGTTTTGCTTAACATCAGGCAAGCAATATTTCAGCTCAGATAGACAGGAGTATTTCTACAAAGCTTTCAAACTCCACATAAGTACATAAAGACCCAATAATTCTGTCAACATTATAGGATAATAAACCCTAACACTCAGACAAATTAACCCAGTTTTGTTTTGACTTATTGTATTAGTCACACATTTATTTATTATATATACAGGTTGTGTTCATTTAATGTCAAATATCAAGTAGTTCACTTTCCTTGCAATAGAGATTGGGTGTCGAGATTAGAATCTTTTGTCAAGAGATAATATCTGCTGATAATCTCTATTTATGATTATGAAATATTGTTTTAATTAGAGAATGTTTCCTATATAATGATACCTATTAAAATTAGATTGATTGATTGATTGATTGATTGATAGATTGATTGAATATGACAATTATTTTTGCTCTATAAAAGTTGGAATATGAAGATAAGATCTATTGCAACTTTAGGGAAATTGACTGTATTTCATTCATGGGGCCAACCATTTAGCCATGGGATTAAAGAATGAAAACAGACTCGGGTCAGATTAAGAATAAAAAATTGCCATGTTCGGGTGAACCCTTTTACTGCCCCTCCCCCTTAAGAAGTTAAACTAGCAATCCTTGTCGATTAACATTAAAGAGATGAGCACATCCTACCCCAAGTCAGACTTGAACTCACATTCTCAATGTTGATACGCCATTAGATAACAAAATACATTAACCACACCTACGGGGACCAATCACGCCTCTTATAGCGGAACCAATAATATCCTTGTATTGATTGCTACAAGTATTTAAAAGAACACGCTGACAAAATGCATACCATCAGAATTCAGGAAAGAGAACCTAAAGCTCTCCATGGCCATCTTTGGTGTTACTATTGTCTTGTTTCTCCTTCGTACTGTGTCTGTTCCATCGTTGTCCAAATCCTACGAAGATAAAGACAATTTTTTTTTTAAATCCAACAAGTACTTTTTCAAACATTTAGTATCAAAATGATAGAATAATAGAAGTATATTTACATCCAATAACTGTGCACCCACTAAAACAAATTACCTTTCTCCAAAGTTTATACTTATTTTAAGACTAAATTAAAACAATTTCAATATAAAGTATAAAGTTTTTATTTAAAAAACCACATTCTCCTTAACAAGGTTTCAAGGGACATTACTCTTGAAGATGTCCTTGTCTGTAGCCATAATTGATATCTGAACTGTAAAACACAGCAGCAACACATTTTACAAAAATCCTCAATTTTTTTCTTCACAAAAAAGCCGGATTAATTGTTAGATAAACATTTGTACTACTTATTGGCCTACTTAAAGTAGACATTGTTCATTTTTCTTTCCCTGTGTATGTAGAAAACACATTTCTTAATCAATCTTCATGTCTTATCCACCTACATCAAGCAATTAATCAATCATTTATTTCTCCCCAACAACCCAACAACTTTTCTCAAACCTTAGTAAAATGGTTTGCATGCTAACAAACAGGAAAGAAGAATTCTAATAATGTCCATGATTGAAAATACAGAAACCAAGTTGGCTGACAACCCAATGACCTTCAGGCCAAGGCTGTCAGCGCCATAATCCATGACTGGTTGGTCCTGAAGTATTTGTTGATGCTGTTAATTCTATACTTTTCTGGGTTCATTCTTGACAGTTAAAAGTTATCAGATTATTTGTTATATTTAATTACATGCATCATTTCATATTTCATATGACCAAATAGATTATTCATATTAATAATTTTTTTCTTTGCAGATTAAGCATAGTTAGGCTAAGGGTACAAACCCAAAATGGAAACAGCATGATTAGTAACAGGTCAAAAACCAAAGAAGAGTTAGATTAGAGATTCACCAAAGAATGAATGGAAATTGACCAAACAGTAACCTACGAACCTGGTCAAAGAGTTCAACAAAAAACTGAGTTGGATTAGAAACTGACAAATTTAATACAACTACCAGGTACACAAAAAGAAAGATCACAGTTAGTCTCCTTGATTGTAATTAAAAACATAACAGAGGGAATCATTTAGTTTTTTCCTCCTGAAGCCATCTTTTTCTTGAAATTATTTTGTAAAAACTATTTGTCCATTTCATGACATTCATATTTGCAATTACCTACATTTCCTGGTCCCCAGTTTTTGTCATTTTATGTGACATTAACAAGTCAATAACATGCAACTATTCTTACATACTGCATGTAATTTTCAGTCTCATTGTAATTCACAATTTTGTCAATTACCTGTCAATCTCCAACCATGATTCACTATATATATTAGCTTCAAGGTTAACCAAGCAATTTCTACATTTCTTTGTTTTTCAGATTAGTCTTAGCAAAAACACTAAAGAAAACTCAGAAAGAAACAAATATCTTGATTTTACTGCAGCATCGGTTTCTGCCAACACTATCAATTTCAGAAATGGACAAACCAAGGTCAATCCAGAGGTCAAGTGCTCTTAACCTTCAAAGAAATTCCTGTTTTATCACAAAAGGCTAATATTGCAAAGTCTGTGTGAACTGTTGTCCAACATATAGAGTATTGGTGCACTTTTAAATACAGAAGATTTTTGTCAAAACTTACATTTCTGTAGAGAGTGTTTAAAATATCAAAACAAATATACATGTTAATTATATGTCATTGCATAAGAGAACTTGGGTATAAATAAACTTCAAACAGCATAGCATCAAGCTTGTATTATGTTACCGAAACATCCTAAAACAAGTACTTCAGTACTAAATAATGCAATACTGTGCCCTCTAACATCTCCAATGACCTCTAACCTCTCCATTAGCACCCATTTACATAACAGGTCTTCAACAATGACCAAATAAACAACATATCTCTCCTTGAAGTCCAAATATAAACAGACCTTCCATATTCCCCAGTCAGAATTTGGCAGACATTTTATTTTCCCTCATCTCATCCTATTACACTATCAACATAGATGCAGACTGGTTCAATATTTGTAATTTAAGGTCAGATATACAAAAGGATATTAAACTATAGATATAAAATTAAAGATGGTTGTCTGACATTTAATCATTATCCTACAGGCAATGAATGCCATTAAGCAACGCTTACATCAAATCAAATTACTGCAAACCTTTATTGAGAGTTTACCACCCCTTAAAAGTTAGTAAAACTGATTCTTCCTTGATCAGTTTTTATTTTGCTTTGGACCTTTCACAACAGGGTGAATATATAGGACCTGAAATCAAGTGACCTTTTAACAATGGGACATTTATGGGATTTAGCATATGTCCTCTTAATACAGTGGACTAAAGGGAGTTATTTGATATGACTGAAATATCCTGATAGTGATTGTATTGTGAGATTACAGGTGAGATTACAGGTGTGAGATAAAGACAATGTTTGCTTTGTTTGTTTGAATGGTGTTATGCCACTTTCACCAATTTTGTTAGCTATATAATGGCATCCTGTTTTTATTTGGAGAGGATGCCAAGATAACAGGTGGAAATCCTGACCTTCGGTAGGAAAACTGGCAATATTTGTCAATAAAGTTGAAGTCGAGCGCACCCAGTCTGTCAATTAATGTAGGAGTCGAGCACAACCTGTCTGTCAATTATGGTTGGGGTCGAGCACACCCTTTCTGTCAATTATGGTTGGAGTCGAGCACACCCTGTCTGTCAATTATGGTTGGGGTCGAGCACACCCTGTCTGTCAATTATGGTTGGGGTCGAGCACACCCTTTCTGTCAATTATGGTTGGTTGGAGTCGAGCACACCCTGTCTGTCAATTATGGTTGGAGTCGAGCACACCCTGTCTGTCAATTATGGTTGGGGTCGAGCACACCCTGTCTGTCAATTATGCTTGGGGTCGAGCACACCCTGCCTGTCAATTATGGTTGGAGTCGAGCACACCCTTTCTGCAGTTAGATCCGAACCCAAAACCTTAGTGTTTGCAGGCACATGACAATAGTTGATGACTGTATACCTTAGTCACTCAGCCACCGAGGCCCCCTAGTGGTAAAGTATAAAGTATTCTATCCCTGGTGTTTCCTTTAACATTCTTAATGAACCCTTAAATACCTTATCACTGTAATTAGGTCAAAGATTGCTTATTATTTATGTATCAATCATTCTAAATTATGTTGTTTTTTATCAATGAAGGGCAAAATCCAGACAAGTTACTGACCCCTTATCTAAAAACATCATTTATTATGGCAGGCCTCCTTACTGCTTAGGTGTTAAAGGTCAGTTCATTGACACGAAATATTTGACCCCAGATCAGCAGGATATTTAATTTCAAGAATAATAAATAATAGAAATTGATATTTCAAAGAAATTATGTTAAATAATTCTCTGCATTATACCATACAAAACAATCTTACATAGTCATAAACAAATAAAAATTAGCCGTCCCTAAATGTTCCTGACCACAGAACCAGAAAGACAACTTGTGCTTCAATGAGATAAAGTTTTAAAGTTGTTTGGCGCAAAAATGCCAAAAAGTCACAATAAAACTGCAAAAATTGCCTGGAAAAAATTAGTTTGGTCACAAATTGTAAAACAACAAAACAAAGATTTTGAGATCAGTCTTGACTGGAGTTCAAGAGGAAATGTGTACTAGTACTTTTATTAAAATTATGACATTTTTAATGAAAAATTATTAAAATTATGACATTTTTCATAAAAAATTATTAAAATTATGACATTTTTTAAGAAAAATTATTAAAATTATTACATTTTTAATGAAAAATTATTAAAATTATGACATCTTTAATGAAAAATTATATGAATTAAAAAAAATAAAAGGAATTAATTTGGCATTTTAATTATTTACCAAAACAATGTCTTACCTCATATCAAAAGCATACTAATCATATTCATAAATTTGAAAACCATTAAATTGTTGTCCTCTGTACAGATTCAGCTTCCTGCCCCCTAGGGCAACAAGTTATGGTCACACCTATATCCACAGGTTTATTGTTAACACCATAAGAAAGTAAACTTGTCAGTGTTTCAATAGTTTTTGCCTGGGGCCACGAGACACAAACTGTGCAGTCCACGCGTAATGGATCACATTTCCTTATGAAATTTATGCAAGAATTTTCCTCAGATGTCAATCAAATATTTGATGTCTCTATGTTATTGATACAAAGTTATTCTTTTTTTTTGTGTGAAAAATTCCGAGTACCTATGAGGGAACATTGGGATTCATTGCATGACACACACACAAAAAAAAGAAAAAACGAAAAAAAAAGAAAACGAAATTAACCATCCAGTTTATTCACATAAATATACTACCTTCAAAATTCTTCCAATGCAAACCATAATACATTTTGTCTTAAACATCCACAGAAACAAATTGACTAGATGCAAATCCTAATTGAAATTTTCAAAAGCTGACAGGTATGCAAGCATTGCTCACAATAACTAATTTCCAAAATCTTTGAACAGGAAATTTCTTCAATGATTATAAGGAGAAAACTTTTGAATTTTTAGTTCTGATTTCAAACTTAATTCTACCATGATTAGGTTTGGGACTCATTTAGAACATGGTTGCACCATTAAATTTCTTGTCCCTCAAAAGGGGAGGTGGGATGGTAAATAATGGTTCCATACAAAATATTTATAAAAAACAGGAAATACAAAAATAACCATCACATCACATTATTAATTAAAACAACAAGTTATTACTCAGGGATTCAGAACAATACATATTAACATCATGAAATAATTTAATTATCCTTATGAATTTCAGTGCCTTAACCGTTTTCCTATCGAAGGTTGGGGGTTTTCTATGGGTACTCCAGCTTTCTCCCCAAATAAAAACTGAATGTCAAGCTGAAAAATTGCTTAAAGTGGCACTTAACACCATTCAAACAGTCAATCAATGTATTCCAATGTTATATTACATACCGTTCGGTAATACTACAGAAGACTGATAGTCAGTTCTAGTGTTATCCATGTCTGTTAAAGAAGTATTGGCATTTTGTTTTTTTGCATGTTGGTTTTTTTTTATGATTTAAAAAAATTTTTTTTTTGCTTTTTTGTTTGTTTGTTTGTTTGTATGCTTTTTTTTTTTTGGCTTTTTGAAAGGGGGGGGGTGGGTTCTTTTTTGTGAAATGTCAATGAAACGTGTTACTCTTAATAACATGAGGTCCCCATTTTTTATGTTTTTTTGTTCTGTTGTTTTTGTTTGTTCTTTGTTTGTTTTGTTTTGGTTTTTTTTGGGGGGTGTCCTTTTTCCTTTTTGTTATATGTAGTTGAATAAAATGTGTTACTATGAATTCAAAATCCATGACATAAATATTGAAAACATGAAGATACATGTACAGTAAAACAACAGTAATACCCCAGTCAAGTCCATCCCTTCTTACATTGAGATCTATATTGTTTTAAACGCTACCCAAACATGTATGGTAAAAATCTATGTGGCAATCAAACTTATATTAACTTGCAAACAAAACCATCTTTATGACATTGATTCTGGGAAGAAATCTAAAACTTGATATATAGCTGAATTCAGTGTAAATATTTGTCTTCGAAAAGTAATCAACTTTCCATCAAATAGGTACAACTCCATCATGAAATACATTTGACTATGTCTAAGGTTGGCCATTACTTGTCAGCTTAGACAAACTGTGTAAATAGGTTTCATCATCAAAGACGAAAAAATAGGGGAAAAAAGGGTTCTGGTGTCGATTTCACAAAAAGTACCATGCACTGTGTTGTTACAGTGTAATTTTTCTAAAATAAAGCCTTCTTGATTCCAACAGAAATTATGCAAATGATGCAAACGAAATCTCATTAATCAAAGTGATTAATTGTCTATCTTATTGGCAGACTGAGAATGTAAAGATGATACCGTTATCTACACTACACTTAAATACCTAAAATTACACATCATAAACTGTTAGCAAACAGTCTGGGCATGGGGGTGTATACTGTATACTATAATAATATACAATGTTCATGAAAAGGCAAAAACACCAACAAAGTGTATCCAGCTGATACGATTTTGACGTCCACCTTGATAAAAGCACAGCCACCGACTGTGTTATGATACTCCTTTTCCCGTAAGAACTGCCAGCCAAGAAAACCTAGAGTGTTTTTTGGCATGAAAACTCTATACATGGTCAAATACATTAATAAACAGAGCAGCCATGAATACAGGGACTGTGTACCACAGATTACATGTATCCCCCCCTCTCCGCCCTCCTAGCGTGTCAGTCCTGGGGCACTTGTATATTCTAGAAAAGACAGGCATTTCTTACAAATAGATTTTACATATTCAGAAGACAGAATTTTCAATGTGCTTAGATTTCTCTGCAATTAGAAAAAATATAATGGAGTAATCAAAGCCAACAAGTGGAGCAAATACCAAATTGACTAATTGTACTTTTAAAAACATCAAAATTTGAATACCATCTGCTTCTTATATGCATACATGAATAGGACAAAAGCAATGATTCGTTACTATTTATAACTTTAGTGCAAATGCATTCAACAACATTGCAGCAAAGTATATTCACAGATTCGTCTATACTACAGAGCAGTGCAAATTATGTAATTGTACAAAAACAGAAATCGACAACAGACGAAATTAATTAACCATTGGGATGCCACTTCATTTTCATGTTTTGTCACGCTATCATTTTTGTGTTATGAAGTAATATTTATGCACAAAAGACACTTAAACCTGGTACACCGATCTGACCTATTTGGTTTTCAGATGTACCAGTCTCTGTAGGAGCCTGTGATCATGTTAGAAATTCAATGAATTCAAATTTAGGCTCTCTGTACTGATTACCAAGAAGTTTCTTGTGTTCAATGAAAACTAAAATAACTAAACTTTTGAAAGTCATATTCAAACTTGAAAATGAAAAAGATTCATAATGTCCAGCAAGCAATACGTCAAAATAGTGAAAGGTCAACAAAGTGTTCTGATCCTATCTTTGAACATTTTCTAAGATGTTAATAAAAAGTTTTTTTTTTTTAAATTCATCTTTTTTGGAATTTCAGATAAAATTTTAAGGCCAAACTTTTATTCATCAATACACCTGTGAAGGTCTGGTTCTGTTTGGAAACAATGGGCAGGCATCAATTTGTCTGGCTGTCTGTTCTACAATCAAATCATTTCCACATTCTAAATGGATTTTCCTTGACAGCCTCAGTCATCAAAGGTCTGATTATGTACCAGATTCCATAGAAAAAAATCACACCTTCTGAATCTACAGAGGATTAATCTAAATACCAATAAGATAGAACATCAACAATGCACCACACAGATCACTACAGAATTCCAGAACTTTGTTTATCTTAGATTATACAATTTTCTATTAAATGTCTATAAATAACATCCCTAGATCTGTAGCTTTGTTTATAATGTAAACAAACTTCTATTTCTTTTTATTTTTGGAATATACATACAAGTTTCATAGAAATGTTATTTTCTCTGTGTCTCCCATTACAGATGATTAATGTTAGGTTTCCAAACTATTGAGCACAGAAGGTCATATGTATTTTTTCTAAACATAGAGGAAGACAAAGTTTGATTGATTGATTGATTGATTGATTGATTGATATTTCAGATATTTTCAGGACAAGAACAAAATTATGACAGCCACTGCAAAAAGTATTACAAGGTTTGAATTATCTGCAAAAGAAATTATGTATTGTACATTAAAGGTCAGGTAAATTTTTCATGTTCCAACCGTTCAAAGTGGACATTCCACCTATTTCCACTCTACTTGGTCCCCCCGTCTGCACTGGTCAACCCACCAAAGTCAAATTTACTTTTGTCTCTTTTTTTGCATAATAGTGAAAATAAATGATGATAATTTTGTTTAAATAGATTATAATTACAAGTTGTAAGACAAAGCAAATGAATTGTTTTTGTTTGTTTGATGGTGTTTAATGCCAATTTCAGCAATTTTTCAGCTATATCATGGCGTCCAGTTTTTATTGGGGGAGGAAGCCGGAGTACCCAGATAAAACCCACGGACCTGCGGTAGGAAAACTGGCAACAGTCTATTTAAAAGGGAAAGGCAATGTAAACAAAAAAAGATGATGATAAAAATATGTCAAACACATGTATTAGGAGAGAACGAACTCCAACTTTTTCAATTCAAAACTAAATTCGCAGACAAAATCAATATAAGTGTACAATACAGGTGTAGCTATGTAACTACTACAACCAATGTAAGATGTGTGATAATTTAATTATATTTTTTTTTTTAGTGTGGGGTTAGGTTTAAGTAAGTGGTTCCTCAGAACACTTGCAGCTCAATATTCTTCTAAAATGCAAATAAGTTTGAAATTTATTCCATTGTATGATAAACTGCAACATTACCCTCTGGATATATCGGTCTGAATTCGACTATCCGACGTTAAGTTGGAACACTTAAACACATTAGAAACAGCCAACATACAAATCCACAAGAATTGAATGGAACACAGATAAAAACATTTAAGAAAATTACCGTCCCTACTTTAATTAGCTTTGTCAACGTTTATTTCCTAGTTACAAGATGACGATGAAAATTATTTTAATCCAACATACCGGGGCCCCTCCTGTGTCTGTATAGGAAGTCATCGCCTAATTAATCTTCTTTTGCCGTAATCTTGCATGTCATACGGTTGTTTTGACGATATTTGTGGCGTAATTATGTGTAATGCCCAGGACACAAAATACATCTGAATACATCACGAAGAATGACAAGTTCAAAACAGGACAACTTCTGTTTACGTGTTACTCAAGAACGCTACTTATTCGTCTGTGGAAACTTACAAGTTCTTATTATAAATATAAATTGTTTACAGAGAATATAAATGTATTAAATTTGAATTTTTTGACAAAAATTTCATAAATGCAAAAGTACACAATATTCTGTAAATTTACAGTTTTAATCCTTATTTTTAAGTAACCAATCAATCCTACTTTTTTTAAGTAGAGATGATAATTAGATCCCCTTTGTACTCTTGTACATGGACAACATGAACAAAATTGTCTCAATAGGTTAACAAGTCGAGCTTTAAAACAAGATTCACTCCACATTTCTCATGTCAAAGTAACAAGAAATATGTTAAGTGAAAAGATGCCAAAAAGTACAAAATGTTGAAATAACAAATCTATGGTTAAAAGAAACTTACACCCAACATTTGTAATAAACATTAGAAACATACGAGTCAGAAATTTACAAGTATCATTTAATACAGTTATATACAAAAGTGGAGGGCAGAAACTCAAGCATAAATACAAAAAATAACACAGAGACAAACAACCAATGGGAATCGAGACACTGGCTGTACCACAAATTACTGTCAGGTTCAACACCTTATATGGGATCCAAATCCTGCCACTGAAGAATTTGTTAGCTAAATAGATAATGCATGTGAGATTTAAGTAGCATGGTTATACATGTATCCAAAATATGAAAGGGAGATCACTGCAAAACTGAAAATCTAAAAGGGAGATAACTGCCAAACCCTGTAAGTCTAAAGGGAGATAACTGCCAAAATGTTACCTTTAAAGGGAGACAACTGCAAAACTGTAACATCTAGAAAGGACTATTATCGCTAGTTGGTTTAAACAAGAAACATGTTAAAGTCTAAAAAAAATAATTTGTGTAATTTACGAACTATCTAATTTATATCTATGTTTTCTCTCATATTTCCAAGGACAGACTGACAGACAGACAACATAGTTCCTTGTTAGTGCTAATCTTGGAGAACAGAGGTAAAAATGAACTGCAAAGATAAACATTGTATGTCAAATATCAGCAAAACTTCAAAATCCATGAATATCACACAGTGAAATAACGTATTCAAGAACTGATTATACTACAATAACACTAAGGCCGATGACTAGACACATAAATCTCGGATTTCTCAATAAATATTTGACTACTATGTAGAGTATAATTACCCAGATCATGATCAAATGATTCTCAATAAATATTTGACTACTATGTAGAGTATAATTACCCAGATCATGATCAAATGATTACCATCTCCATCACTACCTCTAACACTCTTCTGACGTCTTAGATGTTCGTTCAATGCTCGCAAAAAATTAAAACTTGTACTAAGACGTGATGGATACATGATCTATTACAATTTTCACTGAAAAGTGTCTCTTCTTGCTGAATTTTTTTGTTCAACCTTAACTGTCTTTTTTTTTCCAAAACCAGAATTGTTTGCGTCTTGACATCATGTCTCATTAAGATGGCTAAATAATTTGCTCACAATCTTGTTTCCCAGTAAAGTTCAAAGGTAAAATAATGAATTTTTTTAAAATCCTTCATGAATTCATCCAGCACTAAACATCATTGAAGCCACAACATATAGGTTTTTTCACAGCTATATTTAAGTTGGAAGAGCATATTGTAAGGAAATTTCACGATGATCCTTAATCATGTGTGTTGTTATAAGTTACTCATAACAGAAGTGTAGCGGCCATAAATCAATTTCTTTTCTCAGACACAGTACAATTCCAAAAACTATGAACTTGCCAATTTACATTTATCACTAGTGAAATTTTTGTATGTAATTTCTGAGAACCATGAAGCACTACCAAGACTCTTGTAATAAATGACACATATTTGCTCACACCTTCGATTTCCTTCCAAGATACGGCCTACATCTCCATCAACCTACAATGGTCAATTCCCATGTCCACTCCTATCTATTACCCTTACCATTACACCATCAGATTTCTTTGATTGACCACTTATTAACTGCCGAAGAATGCAGACTGGTTTTCTTCCAGGACAAAGTATTCATCACCTAAATTACTGCTGAGTTGAGAATGCACTGACCAATTAATTACCAGCTCTGACCTTAAAAAACTTCTTGCAGAATCAATTACTTATACGTCTTCTTTATGTATATTGAACGAAGTTATCTGGATTACATATAAAAAGGAAAGTGACGTTTCTACCACAAAGCAATATTGCAAAAATCTTGTTGAAAGCGAAATCAGTAGACATGACAGGTAGATTACACTTTTTACATATGGTGAATTTTGCCTTTGTAGGAGTGAGCACAAGGTGGAAAATTCTGACCATGGTGAAAGACTGAAAAAACTGGCTATTGTGTACTAGTGAAAAAAATACCCATGGTGTGCTGGTGAAAAAGCTGTCCATGGTCTACCTGTGGAAAAAGCTACTAATGGTGAACCAGCCTGAAAAAGCTGTTTTTGTCGAACTGGTGGGAAAAGCTGTCCATGTTGTCTTCTTAGAAAAAGCTGTCCATGGTGTGCTGATGCATAAAGCTGCCCATGTTGTCTTCTTAATAAAAGCTGCCCATCGTGAACTGGTGTAAAAACTGGCCATGGTGTATAGGTGGAACATGGTCTAGTGGTGGAAAAAGCTGTCCATGGTGTGCCGGTAAAAAAAGTTGCCCATCATCTACTGGATGAAAAAGCTAACCATGGACTACGAGTGGAAAAAGCAAAACCCACATTATATGTAGTCTAACAAGCTAACTTCAGCTTCATTTGGCAGACCACTGCCATCTGTCTTTAGAGAAGACAGGTGCTCTCAAATCTCAAAAGAGAAATGTGAAAAATATTTCATATTACAATTAAATTTTGTGTTCTTACATCTCCTGAACTACTTCAGTAATCTAAAATTAACGCTTACATCTACTCCTGAACTACTTCAGTAATCTAAAATTAACGCTTAAGTCTACTCCTGAACTACTTCAGTAATCTAAAATTAACGCTTACGTCTACTCCTGAACTGTTTTATTAATTTTTGTCCTTTGTGTATTTTTGATATTGCAGAAGTCCTTTTGAAAAAAAAAAGTTGTCTGTGCAGCCTTTGAATTTGTATGGTAATCCACGGAAAGTCTTCAGCAACTGGTTGAAACTTGGTGACATTTCCATTTTAGGGTAACAGTTAAAACAGTGTCTAGTCAGTAGCACTCATTGCATAATACATACCGGTATATATCACAATTAGGAAAAAACTGAATACATTTCAAGTCTGCATAACCTCCAACTGCCAATAGTATAGATCAAAACAAAAATCTAAGGCAAGTAAATTTTCAAATTAAAAAAACCCTATTCTTATAAATATAATTACATGTATGTGATCCTCCGTATTGTAACACAGGAAGTACTTGTGATATATGGGTTCAAGGCTCTTCACATGATAAATACATACAACACCATCTGGACACACTTTGTCAAACCTACATTAATTACCTACTTGTACACCAGATGATGAACTCAATGCTGGACAAGATTCTAATGACAAACATTAAATAAACTATTGTTCTCATTCCTTGGTCTCAAAGTTCAATTGTCTGTGTTAAAGAGGTTTCAAGGTGGCCAGTTTAACTGGGAGAGCTTTGGAGATTACCCATGGAGAACAATACATCATCAACAGGAAGACAATGCACCTGGATTATTTATGTTTTCATGTCAAAATTACAATACCAAAAATAAACCTCAAAAAATCATATTCATAAATATGGTCTATTTGACTTAAATGACCTAAAGTTACTGAAAAGTCTGCTCTGGATTAAATTAGTGTCCACTACAATTTTTTTGGTACTACTGAGAACATTTTTGCATAAGAATGTTAAAATCCAGTGACAGAAACATAACAATAATGTTGTATTACTCAGTCTGAAGGCTATAAATCTCTTCATGACAGACAATTATCAATTTAACATGAACTATAAATGCCCAAAAAATACTTTGAAACATTGTTCAAGCAAGAAAAATGCATTTAAAAAAACAATCTTCCATATAAAAATTACCTCACATCAAATTCTTTGAAATCCTGTCTTCCATTTCTGTCAACATAATACTTGCAAACATTTTGATGACCCAGACTTTCTCAGCTTCAACCAACCAGAATAACTCAATATTTAGAGAAAGACATCTAAATCGCTATTGAACACTGCTCAATAAGATCCAGGGCAATCACTGAATGACAAAATCCATTTCCAATATCGTTCAAGGCAAAAAATAGACATTGTCAAATCCTTCAAAAAGTGACGATGTGTACATATGATATAAATAATAATTATCTTTATCATCAATGTTCTACAATACAAATAAGTTTCATTTAAAAAAGTGTTGCTAGTTTTGAATGCCCAAAGTAATGCAGTATCATTTGGTAAAATATACCAAGGTCATCTGACGTTTTAGTGGTATTCTGAGTGTTCAATCATTTTTGGCCAAAAGAAAACCATAACAAGTATGCCATTTTGTGCATGTCCAAAAATAACTGCTACAGGTCATCCATCTCCAATAGTAACCAGGTCCCATTTTTTGGACAAAATCTCAGTCCATTTCGAGGTTATCCGCTATTTAAGCCAACCAAAAATGTCTATGTTGCTATGGAAGTTCCAATTTCAGTCTGGGATTGACTTAAATTTGTTTGGTTTTTGGAGGCTTTTGTTTGTTTGTTTGCTTTTTTGTTTGTTTTTTGTTGTTGTTGAGAAATTCAGGCCAGCCACTATCTACTTAAAATGTCCACTTATTCCAGGACATGACTGACATTATTACAATGGCCTGAAAATATAACACAAGACAGCAAAAACTTTTTGCAAACAGGAACACACAGAGAATGAGCAATGTTACATACCATATCCATAAATTTGAGTCCCTACCCATGCAAGAAACCTCACGAAATAATATCCTGCAATGGTCATATCAGAGCAGCTTGAATGCATTGACTGTTTACTTGTAAGTGCTTAACAGTCACTGGCTATGAACGAGCTACATGTACTTTAGAAACTACTTATGTGTATTTCAATAGAGTCCTTGTTGACAAATTTTTTTACACATTAACAGCAGAACTAATTTGTCACATAAAACTCAATTTTACATCATTCATTTTGGGTAAAGGCATAATAATGGTAAAAATTTAAAGTGAATTTTAACAGAATGCAAAAATACAGAAAAAATGTACCGTGGGAGTAAATCTTGTGATAATAGATTGCAGGATAAACCTATTATTAATGTTTTGACTAGAAATAAACACAATCTCAACTTTTCCCCATTTCTAAACCTCATCCTTATATTGTGTTTATCTAATATTATAAATTCCATGAGTTACTGCTCCAGCAATGGACATATAATGTCCATAAAACAGAAATTATCAGTCAATTCACGAAAAAAGGGGACATAACTGTTTATCACAAGTCATTTCCAGCCAGGGGACATAACCTATGCATACATGTGTAATCAAGCATGGGAGATAACCATATAATATATCCTATATTAATACATAAAGGCAGAATGATCATCCATGCAAAAGATTTTTATCTCTTTTTAACAGTTCCATTTTCTGTTGTCAGAAGCAACTTATAATGCTCAAATCAGTTTAGAGCTGTATATTAGTACGCTAAACAAGGCTAGTTTCCTAAGGCGATCTATTATTATTACATACTTCACCATGATGGAAAAGAGAAAAGTCTTTTTTGGTTAAAGATGATATATAAATGGGAGTGAGGGTTCATAAATCATTCCAAAATGTTAGAAGGTTGTTCAACAAGAGCAGGAAATTAATTTGACTATAAATACGATGTAATTTGTCCTTCCATTAACTAACTACGTTACACTTTACACGAAAGAAAGCACCATTACTTCGAAATGAGAGTATCACTATGCGAAAAGAGATAATTAAAAATTTTCTGTTCAATTCAGCAATTCAAGGTTGTTTTACCTATATATAGCATTGGAACTATTCGATTCCCCTCATCTGTTAGGGTACAATAACAAATTGTTGCCTCATTACGGGAAAAACCAGCTGACCATGTTGTAAACATACTAGAAATAAATGTGACATGGATTTGAAGGCAGTATCCTTTCATTCTAAAGGAAACGTGTTACACTTCAGCCATAAACAGGATCTATGTTCTTATTTTAGTTTCCTGTAAATCCAATTCTTATCACCACGAAGTAGGTCAACGTAAACAATTCTTAAGATGTAATTGTCGTCCCTCTTACAATGTAAGTTTACAAGACGTCAGATTTATAACAATGATTATAATATTACATTTTACAAACTTAACTGTTCTGTTCTGTATTGTTTTAAGGAATGTACCATCAGTACAAGATTGATTGACTGATTGATTAATTGATTGATCGATTGAATTCAGCTATATTTAGACGAAAAAAAAGAGTTAAGAACAGTAGTGCACTATTTTGTGCTACTAAATCTTTTAAATTAAATCCAAAACAATACTGATCACCTGATCTCTCACCCATCCCCCAGAAAAATTTTCAAATCTAGAACACAAACATGGAATACATTGACAAACCTCTCTATGGGTAAAATCTCCCGAGCAAAAACGCATCCAAGACAAGGTGATATGATCATTTGTCTCCCTTATGTTAAAAAAATTCCTGATAATTTCTATTTTAGGATGGTGATGTTAAGGCGTGGACACATAATATGATACATACAATGTCATCAGCATTTGAAATACTTTGTGGTCAGCCTCAAATCAATAAATATGTCACACACCTGAGTGAATGTTTTATTTACTGTCAACTGAAAGGCAGAAATGATAGAATTTTCAGTACTACCAGCCTCAGAACCAATGGCTTTAGTTATTTCTACCTGAAGTTCACTGGGTTGTCTGGCCATCTTGGTTTCTGTATTTTCAATCGCTGACATCACTACAATTCTACTTTCCCATTTGTCGGCATACAAACCATTTTAGTAAATTTTTGAGTGGCTGTTTATTTACAAGGGTGAAGTCAATGATCGATAGATGGAGTTTGTTTTTATTCATTTTCGCTCACTTCTGCCTGATGATAATGCGAGCTATTTAGGGCAATAGGTCAATAATTAGTAAAATTAAAGACGAGTACAGATGATGTCAAGTAGTTCAAGTTCTTAAATAATGTCACAAGAAATAAATTGTGTTACTATAAATCGGAGACAAAATAAGGAAACCTTAATATTAAAGCTACAACATCTTGCTTATTAAAGATGGAAGGCACTTGAAAATCCCTACAGAAAATAGCATTCCAGTTGGCTTGTAATACCATGGAAGAGGAAACTCATTTCAAATTAAATGTCCAAAGAACGAAACTCCAAATTTATTAATTTTTTTATAGGAAATAGTTTTTAATATAAATATATATATATATATTTTTACTCTTCAGGTCAAATATCTGCTCATTTATTAAAGAGTTATTAAGGACACTATGCCTGTTATGTTTTTAATTGATAAATTGTATAATGTTAATTTTTACTGTTCCTGTCACAAATTAAATGATATAAATTCTGTTTGGTACCCTATTTAATATTTTAAATTCTTACCTTTAACTGTATAGGAAATTTCATTCACAAAATTTTTCAGAAAGTTTAAAATATTTTCACAATACATCAAAATAAACTAAATAAATAAATAGCAAACTTTCTCCACGCTGTCTCTGATAAATTTTTTTTTGGTTGGAATTTTTTTAAAGCAGGAAGATCGATATCATTAATGATATTTTATGTTTGAAATCAATCACCCTATGGGTATAAAAAGTTTAAATAATTTCCTTCAGGGCACCTGCTTACATTATAAAGTGCACATGACAACAAAAAATTATTTCATACAAATAACACACAAAAGTTTGTTAGTAAAAATGTAGTAGTTACAATTATATGCATCCTGGGAACCATAATTTGTCTGAAAACGTACATTTCACATGTACATTTCTTGTTTCAACTCGACAACGAATTATCATATGATTCAGTGAAATATAAATTTAAAAATAGTTATTTTTGAATCTCAAGAAGATGTTTGAAGTAAACAAAAACTAAATAACGCTTAAAATATAAGAGAATTGAATGGGAACATCCGTTCAATTCACGCAAAATTTTAAAACTGAATTTCTGTTCAGGTGAGTTGTATTCATGTAGTATTCCGGATGTTGAAATCTTGATCATCTGGGTGTTTTTTGCGATGGGAACATTAAAACGCGGAACATATTCTATATATATATATATATGTTAATTACGGAGTAAGTATGTGTAAACAAATTAATATAAAATCATTTGCTCTGACCATGAGGTCATTTTCATTTGTTTGTTTACTGATATTTTCAAAAAAAAAAAAATGTTTACCTGTGAATTTCTGGTCATATATTTCAGGCAAAATGCCAGAGAAATCTAGAATAAAATTCTAAAACCAGGAACAGTTCCATGTTCTTCCGATTTTTTAAGAGCCACCACACAAATCTTTTATAAAATTACACATGCACCACAAACTACTAATCTATGAACCATTTAGACAATTTCTGAAGTGAAGCCAACAAAAAGCATGTGATTTACACAAAATTGATAAATTTTGACATTTTTACACAAAACATTTTTGCTTAATTGAAGAAATTAAAATAACTTCTCTTTTTCACAGAGTATGTTGATAATTTTGAAGATACACCCATTTTTTGATAACAAGTTTTAGGTTGTTACAGATTTCATTACAAGACGTGAAATTTTAATTAAATGCATACTTTATGTAAGTTTCTAGGGTATCTAAGTGCTATGAATACTTCTTTATTCAGTAGAATCAGAATCAGAATCAACAAATACAGCATTTTTTTCATGGAACGATCTTTATTAAAATAGTTACTTATTATTGGCTTCTATGTCAACATCGGTGGCCGAGTGGTCAAGGTAGTTCGTCTACTATTGATCACGTGGTCTGTCAACACTGAGATTGAGGGTTCGATTCTCACTGCAGGCAGGGTGTACTCGACTCCAATCTTAATTGACAAGGATTGCCAGTTTTCCTACCACAGGTCGGGGGTTCTCTCCGGGTTCCCTGGCTTCCTCCAACAATAAAAACTGGACACCATGAAATAGCTGAAAAATTGCTGAAAGTGGCTTTAAAACACCATTCAAACAAAAAAAAATCTATGTCAACAAATGGGAAATTGTATTTCATTCAGTACTTAATTTATTTGTTTACTAGTCTCCATACAATACACAAAAATTAGTACATGCATCCTACAAATAATTATGTATGAATCATAATTAGACATCTACAAAATACTTTATTTTTAATTATTTTTATTCTGGACTGTCTGAGGTAATGACCTTTAGATTGTGAAAAAAGTGGTAACAACTGACAGAAGTTAAATTACTAAAAAAAAATTCAGAAACAGTAAAATTAAGATTAACAAAAAAATAAAATTGCAAAAAAATCCTGTCTGTAAGATTAATTCCATAGATAATCAGTCTTACATCTAAACCCAAAAATCCGCATCAAAATGATGTTGGGGCTTATCAGTATCATTTGGTTACACGAGCTGTATGACCAATTAAACTGTCAGTACAATTATAATTTTTGCTGGTGATAAATACCAGATTTTTAATAAGGTACGAAATTATCTAATGTTACTGTTAAATGTGCACATGATATCACAGGTACTCGTTGACAGAACTCTTGCTTTTTGTATTCTGTTGTAAGAAATCTTTAAAGGCTTTATATTAGATTCTGTTCTTTGTTCTATTAATTTCTAACAAAATAACTTAAGTTTATACAAAGCCCCAGTCGACATGCACATTGTCATAGAGATGTTTTTTTATGGAAACTATATACTGAATGCTAGTTTAAAGCTAAGTTAAAAAAATAATTCAAGCTAAACACATAAAAACAATGAATTTGTTAAAGATGATATTCCCTAACAAAATTCAAACGATGAAAATTGGACATGAGGTTTGATAACACTTAGTAATTCTATGCTATCATTAACAAACAACAAACAATAAAAACAATAATAACCAAGTGAAGTCCATAAACATCTTCAAGTCTAAAATGACCAAATCTCATTCAAATGTATGACATTTGAAGCTACTGTTTTACAGTCATCTGGTATTTACCACCAGCAAAAATTAAAATTGGACTGACAGTTTAATTGGTCATACAGCTCTTGTAACAAAATGATACTGATAAGCCCCAGCATCATTTTGATGAGAATTTTTGGGTTTAGATGTAAGACTGATAATGAAACTTACTTTGTTGCTAATTCAAGATGATAAATGTACATTCATTGTAAGTTTCTGTCTGTCTTGGAAAAGAAATAAATTATGCAATTAATTTCAATAACTAAAAACTTCACCTGCTGTTAATAAAGTTAAAACTGTGAAAAATAATGATTAAACAGAATGTAAAGCCTGAATTACCTCCCCTTAAAGATGTCCCATTTAATGATGTTTACAACAACTTGTAGGCAATAAATATGTGAATGTTGTAACAGAGTCCTTTTACCTGTTAATTAGTAATTTAACTATTTATCACACTGAATATTTTAGACAGTACAAAAAAAATATAAAAACATAAAATACTATGAAAGATGTAAAAATTTAAATTACTGCAGGAATTGCATACAATGCCACTTTTTTATAATTAAGGATTAACTACAAAAAATATTTTCTCCATCGAGGGATAACAAAATTTCCGTTTTGCACATTATATAAAATGTGCACAACGGAAATTTTGCTATCCCTCGATGGAGAAAATATTTTTTGTAGTTAATACTTATAAATAAATTCAAACAATAGAATAAACTCAACAATTTTATTTTTGTAACTGGACATTTTTGAAAAAGAGATCAATACAAAAACTGTTAGTTTCCCGTGGAGTAATATATGACATCAAATGGCGTGTGTCTCCATGATGATGAATTTTGTTTTCCATCCTCTGATAGAAAACATTTTCCAGCCAATCAAAAGTCTGTATTCTCGCAAAATTTATTTATATCAAATTGAAATATCTTTATTGCCATATAAACATATATTCATGTTATTTGACATAAACAAAAATTCATAATAATGTATAAAGGAAAAGAAAAACATGAAAATTAAACTGTTTCTATCTTATTTTGTTTTTTATTTTAGGAGATTTTCTGATTTTGAAGAAAATAAATTTATTGTTCAATGATGTCAAGAGGTACACTTGATAGAATCTTGAAACTGGAATATGAAACATGTTTTGAAATATGCAGTATAATATATATTTTTTTCTTTCTTTCTACCATATCCTTTACAAAGGGAAGCAACTGAATTCAAACACTGTTTCAACATAATTAATCGCTCATTCCTCTTTTTAGATTTTGTGTTCATTTGTATTGGCGAAATATTGTAACAAATCATGATGCACATCTAACAAAGACCACTGAGAAGAACCAGTTAGGGTCATGCATGAGTAAATTTTCAAATAGTTGTAAAAAAGCATTATAATAACATGTCTTTGTCAAGATTTATGCTGGATTTTCTATCCATTAAAATAATTTTATCAATTTCCTGCTTAAGCCCTTACCTTTCATCTGAACATAGAAAATGTCAGGTTCCTCCATTCATAAAAAAGTCTTGAGATTTATAAATAGCGACAAGAGGAATTCACCAGGAATCAAGTTTCTTTATCTAAACTGCTACTGATGTTGATTAAAATGGCATAGTGGAAATGGTAATATCTACTGATGTGCTGAGAATATGGCATAGTGAGAAATCTGGTCTTGGGAATGCATTATGTCATCATCTAAAGAGTCTTCTGGGCAATTTGTTCAAATAAAAATTTACAGAAAAGTAAAATGCAATACACAACTATGTTCATTTCTTAAATAAGATGTAAGTATGTATATTTAATTAACTGAATTCTTTACTTTTTTACACAGTTATTTGTGATTTATTGTGCTTATCCTGACTGCTCGCTGGACATAAAGCAATCAACGGATCAATCAATGTGATACAAATGAGACTGCATTTACTTTTGTTTTTCTATGGAATCTTTAAAACATATAAAGCCAACATAACGTGAAACCCGCCTCCATGTTATTAAATTTATCAAACACTTAACAGCAAAACGAAACCTAACAATCAAGGAAACGACATTGTTGAATTGTCCCACAAACAACAACAACTTCATTCAATCAATACTTAATCTGAGGTTCTAAATAGAGAAGTGATCTGTTTCGTATTAATCAACAGCATTTCTATGTATGTATACATACAACTTAAATGAGATTTAGGAAGAAATGTTTGCATTTGGACTGTAAGGCCATTGTATTATTCTTTCATGATTGATATTAACCTTGATTATGGAATAAACCGGTTCTACAATACATTCAAAAACCTTTGTTTGTTTGTTTATAATGGCCTCTAGTTTTTATTGGGGGAGGAAACAGGAGTACTCATGGAAAACCCCTAGTAGGAAAACTGTCAATCCTTGTTAATTAAGTTTGGAGTAAAGTGCACGTGTACCCGCAGTTAGGTTCAAACACACAACCTCAGTGCTGACAGACCAATATATATATAATTTAAGTGAAGTTGTATTGAGTGGCCTTTATGAAATATGTGCAAACTTTTATATTTTAAAATAAAAATGTAATCAGTATATGGCCTCTATTACATAATGGTTAGTTACTTGTTTCATATTAAAATAGGTAGATGTCTTTAATTCCAAATCTGTAATGAGATCTAAAGTAAATATATATTTTATATCTAAATCTCTGAACATACATGTATATGTAAAAGAAGAAGGAAATTTATTGAAATCTGTGATCACAACAAAAATGGGATTTGTGTATTCCAATCTCATCTCAAAAAAGTGCTAGTATTTTTTTTAATCTTTACATTCATAAACCATATATTAAATATGAGTTATTAAAGTTTTATATGAACATGTATGCTGACAAAAGATTCCAATTTATAATCTAAATGAAGTGGACAATGAGGTTCACTTCTTTTTAAAATGTGATCACAATAAACTGTTTCTGTCTAATCTCTTATCCGACTTCAATATTTATAATGTTAACCAATATCCTGATACTTTAACATTAATTTTAAACCGGGAAGATTTTTAACAAATTCAGAGTCTAGGCTTTTTCATTAGTCTCTAGAACTGAGGCCAAGGGTCTCATAGACTTGTATATTATGTTAATTTTTCTGTTTACAATTTAGTTGTTTGTTATTTCTCTGTTTTATGTCACTGATCAATGTAGTATTGATTTATATGACAATAAAGATATATTATATTATTATCTACACTATGTACATGTATATATTTTAAAGCTACATTTTTTATGCATTACATTTCAAAATGGCCGATTCTTTGTACTAGTATATCTATAATTTTATATTCTGTAACTAAGATTTTTGGTTGCTATTCTCTAACTGATGTCACAAGTTCCACCCTTTGTACCATTTAGGAATACCAGTACTTAAACCCATAAAGACCAGTCATTACAACCAATCAATCATATATCCATACAGTTTTCAAACAAATCGTTTATTTCGTCTTTGTTAATGTCAATCAAATGTACAATTATCCAATTTCCATGGTTTATTTCCAACAAAGTAATGTTGGTTAAAAGGCAGTATTGACTATTGATTTGCCCCATAATTTTTTGCAGCCTGATTGAATTTTTAACTGAAAATAACATATAGCTTCCTGAAGACTTCTCAACAAGAAAAACACAATCATTTAGATTTCGTAGCTGCAAAGCCCAACCAAACCAGACCTTCAAATGAAACAATTTGTTTTCTGCATTATAATTCGAACTGTAGAACATTTAAAATGAAAATAAATTATTTAATTCATTAAACTTTTAAAGTTTCAATAACTTCATTTTCCATAAGCATACTAGTACAGTAGTCCCCCTCTTATAAGACCACCCCATCTGAGTCATGAAAGTGGTCTTATAATGGGGGTGGTCTTTCTTGAGGGGATACAATTTATACAGGTCAATAGAGCTTGGTCGGTTGATTAGCAGCAAAAGCTGTGAAGTGATTAAGAATCACACAAAATAAGTATTTGTATTTTATTATTCAGTATAAATAAAAATAAAAAGAATTCATGCAGTTTTTATCTGTTCAAAATGTGTAATGATAATATAACAATTCCAAGTCTTCTTAACAGTGAACGTTTCTGTTCCTGTTTCATCTGCATTATCGTTGTTTTTATCACTTTTATTGTCTGCCCAGGTTCCACTTCGTAGTTTATTAAGGTTCCGTCTAATTTGGAAAAATCCAGGTTTTTCTCTGTTCCAGTTTCCCAAGTTTTTGACATCGTTTGTAGTAAATTTTGATTTATGATTGTGTTGGTACATTGTATTATTATCTCCTTGTTGAATATTTCAGTCTTCTTGTAATAAACCCGATTTCCGTAATGCCGAAATCAAACTGATCTACAATAATTACTTGTTTTCCCCTTTAATCCAGCTTAAAAACCTTTCTTTTGCACGATTTCGACATTTTGTTTACCGGTTGTTGAACTGTTTCCGAACTGGTTTACGATAATAAAACCAAATCTCGTTCTATTCGAGACTTTCAAAATAAACATCCGGTCAGTGAAAATGGTCGTTCGTGATGGAAATTGACGTTGTTGTGTAAAAAAAACGTGGTCGCTGGTCGCGTTTGAGGGGTGGTCGTTCGCGACAGGTAATTTTACGTTAGAAACACTTAATGCATCAGGGTTTTGGCCGGATAAAGCGGGTGGTCGCTGGCGAAGGGATCGTATAAGAGGGGGACTACTGTATGCATGTATCATATATACTCGTACAACAAATGGCAGACATATTTTTCAATGGAAATTTGTTCATCACTTCAACTACCACAACTCTACTCAGCACAGAAGTGGGAACCAGATCATTTTAGATAAAACATTCATTTAACATATAATGCAGAGAACAAACCCCTGGAGACCTGAGAAATTACTGCTAAAACGGACACAAAGAATCTAGTTAACGGTAAAATGCACTTTCCTGTAAAACAAAATCCCCCACTATCCAATCTTACACACTTATTACATAGTTACAATGAAAAGTAATAAAATTTCCAATTAAGAAAATAGATACTTTGCAGATAATTGCAGCATCGTTTCCCCGTTCAAATATAATAAGACTATTACAGCCGACGAAGCATGCAACGTTTGTTTCCTTTACTTCATAATCGCCAATAACGACACAATCGACAAAGCGTTTTGCCCTTCATTACAGAAATCATAACAAATATTACCACTAATTCAAACAAACAGTCTAAACAGATCAATGTGATATAGCCTATAGAAACAAGGTATCGTAGCAAGAAACGAGACATGTATAAACTTCAATTTCTGTTTTGTTTGAAGGAAATTTGCTTCTCAATCCAATTTAACCGTGACTCATCCCAATACCGATCTGGTTATCCATGGATAATTCATTTTGCTATGATTTATTACATAATCACTGACAAAAGGAGATTTGAATATCTGATTGCTGAGGAATATTCACATCTACCAATCTAAGATCTATTTTGCAACAAGTTTCCTTACTCAAAAGATAAATCATAGACGAAGCAAAATAAATATAGAATCTGTAATTATATATAAGATAAACACTTCCAATACACAACAGATTTCGAGGATTTGGTCACATTTGTCTCCACATGTCCACAGTGGACAGCCCACCAGTCCGCTCTACTTGTTCCACCTGTAAACATTGGGCAGTCCAATCCACAGTGGGCAGCTTGACCATCAGCTTTCCAACTTGACTTGCAACTTGCATCAGATTTTTTTGTAAAACAGTAAGCATCAATGCGTTTTAGCTTTTTTCAATGGATTATATCAATCAATCAATCAATCCATCAATTATACATGTGCGTATTATGATAAAGTAAAAAAAAAACAACAAAACAAATAGCAGGTTAACTCCAAAGGTCCAGCAGGGCAGACAAACTAGTTTTGTATGTTTTCTGCCTAATGTGGTCAGGGGATAAGAGAAGCAAAATCCTCATTTTTTTATGAGACTTTTCCAACTGATAAATCTTTGAGGAAATTGTACTCACCATTTTAAGAGTTTCCAGTTGTCCTAGCCATTGTCCCAGTTCATGTTCCGAGTCCTGATCTTCATGGTCGCTGTCAGGCTCCACGTCACATTCGGCTCTGTAATAACACTCTTCATCTTCCATTCTATAAATAGATTTTTCAAATTATTAACTGTTTCTATAAAAGGTTATAACATTAAACTGAACTGGAAACATTAAAACAGGATTTAAAATTTATGACAACTTTATAATATCAGCAGTTACTCTTAAAATGTACCTGTCTTATTGTTAAAGTATGTCCTAGTAAAGGATAAAATCAAAGACTTTTGGTAGAGTGTGATTAATTCAAGGTGAGCTATCAGGTATTCCAAAGGAGTATGAATATCTTGCCCCCTTTATTGTTGAGTATCTACCTAAGATGGGCAAATTAATTCGAACCAATGATCTCCCTTACTCCAGGCCTGGGTTCAAACCCATGATCCCATACTCTAGGCCTGGGTTTTACAAAGAGTTGCAAGTCTAAAAAAACATTGTAAGTGCTGATGTCACAATACATTACCCTTTGATCTTCCAACACTTAGGATAGAATTTACACTTGGGACATGTAAAATCCACTGCAAGCATACATGGCACCAAGTGCTCAGCTGGGGCAGTTTGATCATTTTCATAAAACCATGCCATGCAAGAACCTTTTTGCAGGCACACACACAAATCATGCATAGTGAAATTTTTGTGTTGGAACTGAAAAAATTTGTGTTTTGCATTTGCAAACATATATTTACTCCAAGCTGGAGTCAGTCAAAACAAAACATCCCAATGTTTTATCAACAATATAAAGAATGTATAAAACCCAAAAGTCCCTCCACATTATTAGGTTAACGGTAACAGAAAGTACAACAACTTCAATCCATCTTAATCATAAAGTAAATCTTTCTCAACATCTGGCACTAATATTCCTGTCTACTGTAAGATTTATATCAAAACAAATGTATTATTTTAAGGACACCAGTAACTTCCCTTAGAGTTATCTCTCTTTGACCATAATGCTATATAGGCCATATATAATTTTGCTTGGGTGGAATTTTGTTTAATTTTTTCTCAATTTTCTGAAATGTTGAGCAACTGCATATTTTGTCACACTATAATACTAATAGCGCTACTGTAAGCTATTTAAAAATGTAATCAGTGAAACTCAAATAAACAGACATTTTTTTCTTTTGGCTTGCCATACTGAATGTGCATCTTTCATCACTGTTCCAAAGGTCAGAATCAGTATCTGATAGACCAGGAAAATGTTGGTATGAAAATATCTTTACACATTATCAAAAAGTATTTAATCTTTGCCAAAATGTCTTGATAAAAAAGGTATCAATCTATTTATAATATTAATGCAAATAAATGACCATTTTCATGCAATCTTACAGTAGATTATTTTATCAGGTTTCACTACAAAAATTACTTCTTTGCCACCCCTCTAGAACCTCGTACTGGCTTGTATCACATTGAAAGCTCAATAAAACAAATATTTCACCATTTCCTGTGCTATCTTTAACAATTCCCAGACAGGTGTTTGATGGCTTCATAAAATATTTTCACTTCATGGGGCCTTTTAATTTTAAACTGAAGACATGGGTTATGGAGACTTTCTGTAACACATGATCAATCTGGACTGAAATGTACATGTATTTGTAAACAATCTTAACATGAAATAGACAAGGATGTAAACTTCATCATGTGGAGGGTGTGATTTCACTATCTCCAGCTGTGAAAATATGTTACAGAACGGAAAGGGTACTGTGAACTAACTAAGGGGGTAAAAGGGTGGCGTCTTATTTTTATAATATATTTATATTTTTAAATACTTCCTGCAAACACCCCTTAATGTATACTGTGGATTCATTTATTTTCGTGGGTACTAATTTTCGTGGTTTGATGAAAAAGGATCACTTCATAGATTCTTAAATTCATGGTTCTGAAGTCTGCAGCATACAAATCAATGTTAAATTTCCTTTTTCTTGGGGTATCAAATTCATAGGTCAAGGCCACCCACGAAAACCACGAAAAATTTATACCCCCACGAATAATAATGAAACCACAGTAATATGTATAAAATTTTCTTAAATCTTTGGAGGCAGAAGTGGGATTCCAACCTTTGAAAGATGAATCACTTTCAAAAAAAGGGGGCCTAGTTATATTTTGGACTCCAATAAAAAGAGACTAAAATTTGCCACAAACCCCAAAAAAAGAGAATATATTCAAAATTTTCAAGACAAAGAAGGTATAGTACCTCAGGTACATGACCTACTATGTCTATGGCATAGTATTTGCTGATCATTGTTCTTTACTTGTTCAATTTTTTACCATTAATTTTGTACAAAATTAGAGAAAATTTTACACATATATATGAAACAGGTCTTGGGAATTAAAACAGTTATGATAGTCTCTGAAGAAAACATTATCAATCTTGACAGGAGCCAAAGTCTATGAATAACATATGGCTGACAGATTTGGGAAAAATAATCTTTACATCACACATTAGAAAGCCATTACTAAAACTGTCTACATCTACATATGCAGTTAAAAAATGATCAACAACATTGTAAATTTGGTCAAGTTGGTGTGCTGACATGCTAACATGCACCTCAGTGTTTACATGTCTGTGCATGTTCACTTCAGCACAAACACATTGCACCACTGATTCTATAAAAATTTGAATAAACTTTCAATTGTACAACTTTATCCCTAATGCCAAGTATGATACCATTTTAAAAATCTAATTTTTCATTATTGTTGTTAATATTTATATATTTTAATCTAAAAGCAATTTTGGTCTGAGAGCTGTCTTTGTGTACCAGTTCCTTGAGCAACAAAGCAAGTCACAGGTTCCAGTACTAATGGGTGATTTAAAAAAAAATGAAGCATTTTTAAGCTGCTTTATAACTTTTGCTTATATTCTTACCATGCATATAATGCTAACCAAAATATAGGCTTGGTGGCAAGATCAATTCTGACAGGTTTTATAAAGGTAGCCTTTAGGAAAGCAAAGCTATCTAAAAAATGTAAGCAGTGCGACACTTTTAGTGCGACATTTAAAAAAATCTTAAATTTCAAAATGCTGTTAAGTAAATCAATAATCACTTTATGCTCCCAAGTACCATCTCAGGCCATTCTTCATACCATTGGCTTTACTGTTTAGTATAACATGATGCTAAAAGTTCTAAACACCATCAGCACAGTATGGCATAATCGACAGTTTTGATGGATTTAGCTTCTTCCACAGAAGTAGGGACAGGGGAGGTAAAACTTCAAGCCTGTCTACCCAGCCTTTACATGCATGTAGACATGTGATTTCTGTCAATTTGTCGTAATTAAGATATTCAAATTCATGTCGAATCAGTTCATTTTGTTTTTTAAATATGAAGTTAAAATAGGGTGTCCCACTTTGGCCAAATGAAAAAGCAAATAATTTACCATGTTGTATACTTATTATTTGCAATAAAGGTCTGTAACCTAGAGAAAGCCATTATTTGATTAAAAGCAAATTCTCTATAATTTATTCCAAATATATACAAAGGCCTTCTGTATATATAACAGAAGAACCAACCCCAGTCTTATACAATATGTCTATTTATTATACCAAACATTTTCTTATTTTCAGTCATCGAAATAGCCACAAAAATGCTATTTCTAGTATGTTATGAGAGTAAAAATGTCTAAAATTAGGACCACAAATCCAGGAAAAAAACTTTAAATGTACGTAAATGACTATAAATTTATGCATTTATTTTTGGAACCAGTCCAGTCACCTAATTTGATCAAATAACTCAAACATTATTCAAATTACCAAGGTTGTCAATTTCGTGGCCGATTAGGAACACAGCATGACATTATAAGCCTACCTTTAAATGAAATAGATCCTCATTTACAAAATACACTTTATAGATTTCCATCCAGCACTAATACCATTATGCAAGAATCCCAATAAACCCATTGCATGCTAAAATATCTCTCTGTCTGCAAGACATGTCTGTGCACTATATTGACTTAAAGCTCCCTAACTATGCATAAAATAAAACCACAACTAGGATCGAAGCATTATCCATATAGCACAGTTTAATATTTTTGTATCTATATTGTAGTCGTTTGCGTCAGTTGCTTTCGATAAATATTTTATTTCCTGTAATATTAATTTCCACTCTCTTGTATTATCCTATGACAAAATTGTAAGCAATATAATGCTACAAAAGATAAAATCGTTTTTGACAAAAATTTCCATTAACGATCATTTATCATGTTTTCATCAATTATATATATTTAGTAGTCTTTTATATCAAATTAAAAACTGCACATTTTTTTTATGCTATTTCCATGCCAAATTGAGAGTGTGGGAGGATGAAATCATATTTTGATATTGATTAACAAGTAATTTTCATGTTAATTTCTTTACCTGATTCCTACATTACATACATCCCAGATTACAACATTATAGATTTTTTCCCCATTCAGCTCTAACTATAAATCCACAGTGATCAATTATATTCACAATAAAACCTCTACATCTCTCAATAAACTAACTACATGTGTGTAAGGTAGGAATTACACTGCTAAGGTCAATGTCATCTCAGGTCACACTGACTGGGGGTTATAATTGTTTGTCATCTGGTTCCCCTCATCATCATGGGTAACAGGCTTCTCAAATTACACCAGCTGTTGTCTGTGTGACAAAAGGAGGGGAGATAACTCTGGATGCATTTGTTACATTTACTATAAAAAGAATATTACAATACAAAAGAAAAAAAAACGAAATTGCAAAAAAATACTTTTTATGAGAATTAAGGGCCTTCTTTTCATTGGCAAAAATAAAGAAATACTTTGCTAAAAATTGTGTTTCATGTCATTCCTTGCATTTCCTTCACTAAATGAAATGAACATGTTTTTCAACATGCAGTCAATTTCATCCTGCTATGTTCTCACCCACATTTTCTGACAACTCTTTAACATTCACATATAACCCTAATCCATCAAATTTGACAGATTCCTAAACTTATAACCTTAATGTATAAACAAATGTACCATGGAATTTACATACAAGTACAAGGTCATTACAATTCCCTTGAGAGTAATTTCTTTTCACTCAAATAGTTCAGCAGTAATCCCAAAATTAAACTGACCACAGGACCCATGGAGACAATTTTTTTTTAAATTGCCTTGGTGTGTTGTGGCTCAATCAATCAATCAATAATTCAATCAATATTGATTGATTGATTCATTCATTCATTTGATTGAATGATGATTGATTCATTTTATTGATTGAGTGATTTATTTATTGTTTGATTGATTGATTGATTGATTGATTGATTGATTGATTGATTGATTCATTCATTCATTCGATTGATCAATCAATCAATCAATCAATTTTTTTTTATGACACAGGTCTTTCTGACATTATCAAATGTTTATTATTTACCAATTAAAACATATTTCCTAAAATTGGATAATTCTGAATAGTTTTACCTGTTTTAAGCAAATTTGTTTTGATAGGAGTGTTTTTTTAAGAAAGTTGCACAAAGCTTCTGACCCACCAATTCACTAGTGAACTTTAAATCAGTTTACTTCTAAACTGTGTATAATACTCACCCAGGCTGACTATCAACTTTTAAAGTAAACCTCCTCAGGGGACATAACTCGTGTAGGAGGTACAATAACGCGACCTGTACAGGGGGTCTTTACTTCACATGCAAAAGTATACATCAAGTTCATTTAGGAAATTTGAAATGCAATCAATGTAATGACCTCTTTTCAAAACCTGTAAGGTATGTAAACAAACTGTATAATGGACACAATTTTGTCAGTGGGGGTCGTACAGACTTTATAAATGACTGTTTATCATTTTATTAATTCACCAGTTGTATACTGTTGGAAAGTCTTAATGGACATAAGGAGCATTCCTTTATGCACTCTGTGTAGGTAAAACATAATACTGCAAAACACGTCAGCAATCAACAGGTGTTAATAACTTCCAAAATTGTGAAGATAACTTAAAACGCTTTGAACTCGGTGAATCAAAAACATCAAAATTACTAAGAATTTCATTTAAAACACTTCAAATCCCTAAGAGATTTCAGCTTTGTTCATTTGTATACACCCAAGTGCAACAATCCCACAAATTATACACACTTAGCGAAGTTCAACAGTACTCCACTTGATCGTAATTTATGCAATTTGAAATTTAAAAAAAAATCTGTTTGGCATACCCAGAGTAACATCTGTACAAAAATCTACCGGGTATTTGGTATACCCAGCACCCCATCTGAAGTTGTTTTGCCAAGGGGTATGGGGACTGCTAAAAGTCCCCAGTGGGTCCTAGAAAAAGCCATGGTGGGGGGCAGAGGGGGCAAAGGTCTACTCACATTGAGAATTTATCTTTCAATCAAAAAAAAAAATTGGATTGCAATTTAAACATTAACATCTTCAGTCAATCCTGCTATTTTTATAATTTATCATCTTTGACAGTAAAGCATTAAACCAGAGAAGTGCATATTGTAACCTTTAGATTGTGAAGGTTCAAACCAGAGAGGAGCTGATTGTAACCTTTAGATTGTGAAGGTTCAAACCAGAGAGGAGGCAACTGTAACCTTTAGATTGTGAAGGTTCAAACCAGAGAGGAGCTGATTGTAACCTTTAGATTGTGAAGGTTCAAACCAGAGAGGAGCCGATTGTAACCTTTAGATTGTGAAGGTTCAAACCAGAGAGGAGCTGATTGTAACCTTTAGATTGTGAAGGTTCAAACCAGAGAGGAGCCGACTGTAACCTTTAGATTGTGAAGGTTCGAACCAGAGAGGTGCCGATTGTAACCTTTAGATTGTGAAGGTTCAAACCAGTCAGGAGCCGATTGTAACCTTTTGATTGTGAAGGTTCAAACCAGAGAGGAGCCGATTGTAACCTTTAGACTGAGAAGGTTCAAACCAGAGAGGAGCCGATTGTAACCTTTAGATTGTGAAGATTATAATTATGTTGCAAGAACTTGGAAGTTGAATCCAAAATTTCAAAGCATGAAAGAATACGCTTGTACCAATGTATTTTCTCAACATGTCCTTGTATAGTTACAACAAACTTCTCAGGAAAGGAATCTCCAACTGGTTTCATTCTTTACTCATAGACATAGACAGGGAACTAATTTGTTTTCTCACCAAACAATAATCTACAGTACAACATTCCAAGAACACCTCAATTCATAGATTCCATCTTCACAAAGAGCAAAAGAAAAATTTTTAAATTTCCGTAAATAAACACAGACATGACAGATATGAACCTGTTTTCTTTGAACTTCCTTGTTTACTGTTGAGCTACAAGTACACGTAGATAATGCATCATTACTGTGCCAAGACAATTAGGCAATCTTTAATTTACTAGGATATACATATAGCTTACCTTTTTTCACACATCTGACTCTTTTTACACGAGTTAATTCCAAGTTTTTTGTGTGAAATGCAAAGATACAGGTGTAATGATTGTTACTCCCTCAACATTATATTTTAACTATCAAAATATCTACAAAGGCTGCATACCCCACAAGGTCATGACCTCTGCTTGGTACCACAAACTCTCACCTAAAACTCTAAAACTGATTATTGAGTGTATTCCATGTACAAATTATTGATTTTACATTTAATTAATTGGATTTACTGATTTAAGGGATAAACTAAACTGTCCTGACAAGGCTGGCTGAGTCATTCTCTAAAACATAAATGGATCTGGCTCTATAAACATGCATTGACAAGTGCAACTCTAACCAGTAAAATGGGAGATCAACAAATGTAAATCTCTAACCAGTAAAATGGGAGATCAACCTGTTGAATTTCTTTGTTGTATTATCTCCATATTGACTCGTAATTGACAACAGTATTCTATGTCTTGCACCAGGCGCTGGATCAAATCATTACATTAAATAATAACCAGGTTGGTACACAAGTTTTAGTTACTACAAGAAAATTTACATGTAGCAATTTTTTCTTACAAAAAAGTTGCCATATTGTATTTTTTTAGAGCCCACATCACTATTTAGTGGGTGGCACATTGCTATTGTGTCACTTTAAATTTCCAAACTGGTAAATGTATTCAAAAATTATATACAGTCTATAAAGGAACAGATTACTTTTAAGAAATCATTATAATTCTTCAGAGATCATCATCAGCATGTGTATTATACTATTGTTTACTTATGATGATAACATGCCAAGCGGTTCGTTTTTAGCTTCTACATAATATTTCCGTCAATACAATTTGATCATTACACCAAAACAAACATATGTTATGTCTAAATCCAGTCACTAAAACATTCAGAGTTGCCAATGTAACATACTAGTATCTCCATTCAGATATCCCAGAGGTCAAATAATAGAACAACTGTCAAACCCTATTACTCAGCCTATCCTTTTTTCCCTGCTAAAGAAGCCAAAGATATCTATCATGTTTTTGTGACTAACCACACCGTATCCCAAACAAACCCCCTGTACTCATTAAGGCTACTTGTTATTATTATGACCTTACATCAGGGGGGGGAGGGGATTAATGTAGCAAATTTATATACTAGTTAATCTTATACTTGTAAACAAAGTGTCGGAACCAAAAAAAATCAATCAAAGACAGAAATGGCCGGATTTCGTTAAACAGGAAGTAGGTAAGCTACAGACCTGAAATCGAATCCCACGTTATGGGAGACCATGCTGATGCTGCATACCAAATTTCAAGAGAATGTTTTTAGTAGTTGCTGAGAAAACTGTTGACAAAAATTTGTCCCCACCTGTCCGCCCAACATTCACCATACTATAACCCGGATTTTCACTCTGTGAAATCCGGCCAAAAATGATCAGAGACTGACAATCTTCTATTATAATGATTATAACTGAATTATTGACTTTGATCTATGACTCAATCTCTTCAGTACACATATAAGTTTCTTTCAACTTGTAAAATATATTAAAATTCATATGAAGTGCAGGGCTACTGAAACAAACTGTAAATATGCACATTCTGCCATCAAAATCATCATTTTCTTAATTTTGCTTCAAATTCAAGTGTTAACTTCACCACATTGATTTATAATTATGACCAATTAAATAATCTAAAGATCAATTAACTAAATACAATACAGCATGGAATACACCTCGTCATATTATTGATTTTTTTTTAAAAAGGAAACAATACAAAAATCCATCCCGTCAATAACAGAAATCCCTGCAGGACATACTGAAGTCACATTCTTCAAGGACAACAAAGCACCGACACTTATTAAACAGAGTACATTTATATGTTTGCGTTAAGTCATTGAGTCTGAAAGTTATTCAGATATTACTTTCATGTACGAAATCAATAAGTTACAAACATTGAACAAACACATTACATGGGTACTTGTATCACTTGATCCCTTTGTAAAAGTTGTATGTTTCTCTGGAATGATTCTAAAACAAAACTGATAGTTTCCTGTTTCCTTATCACCTGTAATTTTCTAAGAGGTAGGCAAATAATGTTTGTTTATCCATCCATGTCTTAAACACCCCCTCCCCCCCCCCCCCCCACAAAAAAAAATAATAATTGCATGTACATGTATTAAATAATCCTAACAAAAAAGTTGTTTATACAAGTTTTTTTTTTACAAAAGCCATAATTTAAGAGGCAAATTAAACAAGCCAGTTCTTTCTGAACCTATCCTCAACTATAGCCATTTATTAAAATCAAAATACAAGTTTCTCAACCACTAGCCAGAAATTTGTAATTGTGTAGATGCAGGATTGACAGGTAAATAAGACCAATGATGTCAACAACAGCTGGGAACTTTGATCTGTGACTAAGAAATGTTTTAGTCACCAAGTCAAGAAATATCTTGTTCAAGCTTATCATGACTTGGAATAAGAAACTGATTCTGAGTGTTGCTATCAGATGTCTACATGTAAATCTATACTCTTGAAAAAAAAACCTAGAGCACATATAAATCTATACTGAGGTCATCTGAAACTTCAATTTACTTTTTTTTTAATATAAACATGTTTTTTATTTCATTAACTTTTTAGAAATTGGCAACCACACTTAGCAAGTGTAACTTTCTACACGTAAACAATCTATAATTAGCAACAGTGCATCAATACATATGTGCAGTACTACAAAAACATTTACAGCTTGAAAGTTACTGATATAATCTTTAGAAATCTACAATGATTGAGTGTAAGTTTCAGTAATAAAGTGTTACCATATGGTACAGGTAGGACAACTTAATCAATTACCTCTGAACAGGTAAATCTAACGAATTGTTACTACAGTCTGTTACACCTTACTAATAATTACTTATTAATTATCTGATTGATTAATTGATTGATTCAAGAAATGTTTAAGTTATTTTAAGGACAATGGTTGAACAGATGTTTATTTTGGGCAGTTTCAGTTCTATGCCTGGTGATCTAAAAAATGCTTCAATATTTTCAATTAGCCATTGGCCATGCAACAATCACATCGTAACCTTAGTTGCCTTGGTCAAAAAATCAGAATATGGAGAAGGTGCTGGATGTTGTATAAAATACTACAAGTACAATATCCCATATTAAAATAATACTATTCATCATAGGAATCAATTTCATGTGACTTTTGATTGAAAATGACATTTTTGTTGTTGTAAAAAGATATATATATATATTATCAGATTATTACATGACATTTTTGATATCATATACATTATTAGCCCAAGATTTGATATTGGCCCAAGAGCCGCAGGCTCGAGGGCCAATATCAACCCAGAGCTTATAATGCATATGACATCAAAAATGTCATGTAATGGTCTTTTTATCATGTGCTTCAGCAGGGGAAAATGAAAAAGACTTGGCTATATCAAAATCTTATCGAGTTCTGGTACCGCTATTCCTGTGCTCCAAATTAGTTTTAAGATAATATTTTCAAATCACTCACAGTTTGTTTTTCTGTGTGTAAGTTTTCATTGACTTAAAATAATCCAAAGTATTGTCCATCTTCGATGCATTCGTATTATGCATGTCGTCTGCTTTATCGTTCGACCTCATATTTTTAAACAATTCCAGTAATTTCTTATCATTTAGGGAAAGGCATGTGATAACAGTTACGGAAAAGCGTGTAATAACTTTTGGAAGCAGTTAATAACATTGCGATATCAGCCTGTTTTGCCAATCTGGTACAGTGTTCAATCTAGAGTGCGCCATTGCGCCAATCCAGCATTTTTTGTTGAATAGACGCGCTTAAAAAACCTCCTGGGTCATTACTGGCGCAACAGAATTTTTCATTGCTTTGAGAAATTCCCCCATAGTCAACAGCTTTGAGAAAGTCCCTTTAAAATATACCAGAAATTTAACTATATTCTCGGTCCTAAGTACACTTTTTATCATGTACAATTACAATTTAGCAAGCGTCTAAATCACATAGACAATATATTATAGATTTTTTTATAATGTGTTGTTCATGCTTCAAGATAAAGCGCATCTCTTCATATTTTACTCCCATTGGAGATAAACGTGCAAAAACGGACGAAAATCAAAATGAAGCGGGTACTCTATATTGGTTTTATTGACCCCTAGCTATAAATTCTGGCCCCCTTTGGTAAGTTATTAGGGCCATCATGACCCCTTAGGCCCATTTCTAGATTGAACACTGTGGTAAAATATCAATTTTTTGCCCATTTATTCCTTTTATCATCAGTAAAAAAATAAGTTATTTACAATAAGTATATGATAAATAAATAAATATATACATGGTTTCCAGGGTATTAAAAACTACACGACAACCCCCTCCCCACAACACCCTCCTCATGATAATTAAAACTAACATTTTAACCCTTTTACAAATTTTATCCAGAAAGTCTTCATAGACAAAGTCAGACACTTTATATCAGCCCTTTTGACATGACCAACCCCATTTCCCCCAACCAGTCTTTACCAGCAGTTTAATTTCAACACAAATCAATAGGATGCTTGTATACAGACCATTGGAAACAAATACAAATATGGATTAAATCTCTACAGCTGTAAAATTCTATTGAAATTTGTATAACATGTACATTACCTTAAACTGGCAATGTACAAATGTAGGTCATGAAATTTACTAGGTCATTAATGGATGTTTATTCTTGTGGTGAAACATACTGCAGTCATTTCTCCTGTATATTTGTAAGTTCTGTTTATATATAGTTCCATACCTCATTTGAAGAATCAACTCCTAATATTAATTATGCTAATTATCTCCCTCCAGATAAATGAAGCCATACTCTGTAATTACCCCAGGAGTAAACACATCAAAGGTGGAAACCAATTAGCTGTCAAAACATTGTCAACAATGTCAAATACAATAAATTCTGTTCAATAATTCTATGATTCATATTTTCCAGTTCAGACACATACAGGTGCTTGATGAGGAAACCGTACTACTCATTTTGAGATAAGGCAATTAATACAAAATTGTTGTTTCTGGTTTCCACCTGAGCCAAAAAATTTGGCCCCACCATCATCACTCCGACTTATTGTCCACACAGACCGATAATCTAGGTCCTTTTTTTCTTATATGTATGGAGTTAAACGAATATTGCCTTATTTGGATACTATTATATAGACAGCATGAAACATAGATTTAAGTTTTTCCAGGTTGATGACGCTGAACACTTATGACTCATTTTGTGATAAGGTCATTCTTACATGTAGATATATGTTTGGTTTGGTCTTTCAGACAGTACCTAGAAATTTGACATTACCTCTTTTTATTTTTTCAACTTGCACAATAAATACATGCTGATGTATTTACCAATTAATATAGCTCATGAAGAAAATCCAATTTATACACAGTGTCTATGCAGCATAATATTGTATTATACATATGTAGTCTAAAACAGTACCACATAAAGTCACAGGATACAGAGAAATACATGTGCCATTGGTATAATCTCCCCCCCCCCCACCAAAGCCATAAAAAAAATCTTTGTTTGAAAAGACATTGCCATAACTGAAAAATTATGTTGTAAAATACGATATTAATTGTGTGTTGCTTTGACCAACACACGTACATGTGCCATGTATTTTATGAAATCTAAGAATTCTTAAAAGACAGCTGTCACATCTTTCAGGTAACATCTTAATGAACAAACAGTTCAATTCCATTTCAATTCACTGCACTCAACACATCTACATGTACACAAACAAAATACAAAGATGCGGACTGCACATGTAGCTGTATTTCTCACTCAATGCAATGTGTAGACTTGCCACAAGTCCCTTTGAATTCTTATGCAATAAAAGAGATACATCCTTATAATCAACATTTCTTTTGCTATCCACTTGTGTACAAAGGCTTTGTACACATGTGGATAGTATAGGAAATGTTGATAATAAAGATGTAAAAAAAATTTCAAAGGAACTTGTGACAAGTCTATGCACTGTTTAAATAGTGACTGCACATTAGATTTCAATCAATTTCTCAACGTGAATATACTCCCTGCTTGTTAAGATTTCAATACATGCACTGTGGAAATATACATGCATGTTACATTTCAACTGAGTCAAACAGGGTTGAAGTGACATTAAATACCTTTATTTAATTCTTATCTCCAGACGAAAACAAACAATGTAAAACCACAGCTATGTCAAATGTCCCAAAAATCTATTTCATTGTTATCTGATATACTTTTTGTATCAAATGTAGCCCAAGTATAATATTTATGATTCACTAATCAGGTCAAATTTCAGTTGTGCACAAGATCTCAAGAATTACATTTACATGACTTTTCTGGGACGTTTTTAGGGGCAATTTGTTCTCACACACTTGACTTAGATCATGTGTAAACTGATAATTTTTACTTTTCACCCAACCAAGTGGTTCTAGTTAGTTATATACTATTTATCGTATGGTCTCTCAACAATGAGGTTGTGGGGTCGAGTCTCACTGCAGGGGAAGGCTGAACTGGACTTCATTCTTCATTGACAAGGATTGTCAGTTTCCTACCGAATGTTTGGGAAAGAAATCCTGGATGCCTAGTGTGTAGGACAAAATCCCCCCCCCCCCCCCCCCCGGACAAAATCCCTTCCGTGTAATTTAGAATAGGCGGAAAAAACCCCTCCTTATCTAGAAAACATAATCCACAATGAGTTATTCTGATAAGCTTCTCAAAATGACAACAACCATCTTTTCTGCAGTTGTAAATGAATGAGTTTTTAGTTGTAAGTCTTTCGAAAAAGTTACAATACACATCAACTTACATTCCAGAAAAATATGAAATGTTTTTATATCACTAATTTTGTTTATTTTCTAATTTCTTTCTATTATATAGAAAATTTATATTAATTTTAATGAATAATATCAATCTAAACAACACATTTAATACCTGACGATTTTTTTTTATAAGTCTTTTTTTAAATTATGTAAAATAATTAATAATTAGCAGACGACATCACTCAAAATTTGAAATGAATGTTCAGGTTTTAATATTATTTCAGATAGTTTTTTAAGATTAATATTTACATAATTTGTCAACAAATTTAAATAAAGAAAATATACAAATGTGTGGACCTACCTTTTAGATTTCATTATTTACAGAACTAAAAAATCACAAAATATGCAAATTATTTCCAAACTGCCATCAGCAAACTCGATCCAATTTAAAAAATCCACATCACAAAAAATCTGAAAAAACGGGAAAAAGAGCAACTCATCATCCTGTGTATTATATTAATCAAAGAAAAATGTCTGTCAACAAAAAGCTGATTTACAAAGCAATGTCACATATGGCATTATGACACAAGCCATAATAGAAAATCCTATAGATGATATCATCAAACTTCGTTAGCTACCTTGAATCACCTGAGCACAGGTAACATGTAATTAAGACATGCACCTTTTTTGATTTACCTGTACGAAGATTTGAATGGAAAATGATACCAGTAAATTACGAATATTCTGGTCTGTGTTGACAAAAATAAAGTTCTGTGTTAAAAATCATCCCGGAATTTTGAATTCAATAAATCATTATAGGATTTAAATAAATACCAAACAAAATAAAATTTTGTGTTGAAAATGATCCCGGAATTTTGAATTAAAAAAATATCGTTAAAGGATTTAAATAAATACCAAAAGTAAATTGAACAAGAGTATAATAAACACTCCTCATTTATAATGGGAGTGGAGTGTGGCACAATACTTTGTACACAGAGAAATATTTTGGGGGAGAAACCATTTAAATTTGGTGAATATCAGAGGAAAAAATCTTAATGTAAACACAAATCTGGTATCCATATAAATGAAAATCGATGGAATGTGAAAAAATAATTTCCTGTATTGACAAACTAAACCCAGACCAAACTTATCACTTTGATATAAAAAAAAAATTATTTTTCTTTTAACTAAAATTTTCTTTAAAATTCTGAATCGGATTGTACATGGTTAGATTCTACATGTAGAAAGGATAATTATATAAATTTTTTATTTACTATATTTTCTTGCCTATATAGCCATTTTCTCTGTAGGCCAATAATGCAGAAACTTATTTTCAACTTATAAGCAGACCAACATGATACATATATACATGTATGTACACTACACTCATAATAGATTTTGAATTTTCACCAGTCCACAGAAGACAAACTACTAGTACCAGTGTTCATACTACTGGACTTTGTACCTTGTAAGCATAGTGCTATAATATTGGGTTGTTGCATGAATATTGTGAATTAAAATCCAGTTGCATAAAAAACATGTGAATTTGTCCATATAATATGAATCTAGTGAACAAGCCCAATGCAGAAAAAACAGGGCCAATACAGAAAAAACAGGTTCAATAAAGAAAAACAGGGCCAATATGGGACAAACAGGCTCAATAAAGAAAAACACTAAAACAGTGCCAATACAAGAAAGTAACTTCCAGGGCTCGCGTTGGAGGGCGACTCGGGCGAAGAAGTCGCCTTATCGTGGTCTCACTTCGCCGTCGATCATCTTCAAAAGCGAAGTGAAGTCGCCCTTTCATTTTGTAGAATCGCATAATGTCGCCTTTCAAATTTTATTCCCCTTTTGGTAAGAAATCTTCATATTTTTGATACCGCGTCATGTTTATTATGTTTACGCGCCACAGTTGAACTGGTACCCTTTTCACTTTTATTTGGAATATAAAGCGTAGGTTTACAATATAACCGAAAACCAGTTCAGAGCACAAAATTTGTGAAAATTTCCGGACCGGATATGAATTTGGTGCCGGAGATTGCAAATATACTACGCTGATAGTGGTGAAATGAGTTATGCAATGATAGACACGTAGTAAAAATAGTATTTTGGCAGTTACTTAAAACAAATTTAAGTTAAATATGTTTAAATACTTTTAATAGTGAATTTTACAATTTTAAATAATATATTATTTTATTCTTCTAGTTCTAATAGTACTTCACTTAATCAAATTGTGTATCAATGACAAAGAAACATTTATTTTAATGAACAGTTTTGTGACAGTTGATTCTTTTTTTATTGTTATGTTTAATACATGTATTTTTGAAAATGTGTGAAATAAGTATACTGAATAGTTAATCAAATCTTTGATACTTTATCCTCAATAAATTAAACTGCTAAAAAAAACATAATAAAAATGCAAATGCCAACACTAATTAATTGAAAAAAAAGAAGGAAAACAGGACGCTTTCGCAACATATACTGCAACTTCTCCCTGTTTTCCACCCACTTCTCCCTGTTCTATCCTCACTTCTCCCTGTCAGCCACCCAAAAGAGAAGTGACTTCTCCCTATAATTTTGACCCAGCGTGAGCCCTGACTTCTGGTTATTTATAATAGTATATGTCATTTTAATTAAAAACAAACACATTCGTTTGCATTACATAAATTAAAGCAGAATTTTCAAGAAAAAAATTACATTTTCATTCTGTGGATTTTTCATATTAATCCTTTATTATGTCCATGAGAAGCCGATTTGGATCGAGTATAGCTATATTGGTCAATGATAAAATGGTACTAAAATTTACTCAACTGGATTATAAGAGTCATTATATGGGCGTTTTCATATTCTACATGTATTATGTCATTGAGAAGTGGTATTGGGCCTTGAATAGCTGTATTGGCCCTCACTGTTGCCTTGGGCAAATACAGCTATCATCAACCGTATACAGCTTCCCTTGGACATAATACTGGTCAAATATGAAAACACCCATTTAATAACACTATATTATTGTCCCGAGCATGTAGTCATATAAGCTTGCAATATTTCCCTATATTCATACAATAACCATTGTATCTATAGAAATCAATTTTTTGTGTTCCTGATCATGCTTATTAAAATTCTTCATAATTCAGTATAAAAAGTTCTTAGGCCGCTGTTACTTATTTAAAAATGGTTACACCCTGCTAGAAAATAAACAATACAACTGTATACAACTAAGTAGTATTATATAATACAAGTACTAGTCCATGTACATATGCTATTAATTCCAGTCTTAAGTTTTTATGGTGCCTTTAAAAAGATACAAATTAAACAATATTAGTATTTTAATTATACATTTTTTTATTTTACATGGTTTTAAAGAAAGTGTGCACCCCATCAAAATTAACAGGAAAAAGTCAATTACCCAGTCCAGATTTGCACCAAACCATCCATAATGCTGAGCACATTTGCTAACATTAAAAACTGCATGAAAATGGTAAAGTTGCTTGTGCATATATTTATATGAATATTAATAGTGTTCATTCTAGGTCTAATATTTTCTTATTTGCACCATGTCAAATTTGTATTCATTTCCTCAAGTTTCTGTTCATTTTTCCATTTTCTAGGTGTTCAGTTAAATCCAAGCCCCACTGCATATTGGCAATGTCATCTTTCGCCAAATGTATATATCAAATGACAAAATGTTAAATATAAAAACTGTGTAATTTGGAACTCACCTGTATTCTTCATTGAATTTATAAACAAGTCAGAGACAAGGAGTAAAATATAAGTATATATATATTGCACAATGTTTCTAAGGGAAAAATAGGGAACAAATAGTACTATATAATAAATGCTTATATTCTTGTTTTCAAGGGTTTTCTTTAAAGTCTTATGAAAAAAAGCAAAAGAAAATCATATCCACATTAAAGAGAGTTTTTCTCCACTACACTAGTGGGCTAGTGGAGAAGTACAAAATCCATCTAAATTGCAGTGTATACTAGTACATGTACAAGTATGCTACTTGTATAAGACTGGTATATAGAGCATTTCATTAACATGGATCATAAAGGCCAGAGTGTTTAAAGTTGTTCAAATTATGTACATGTAAATCATTTTATTCTTAACAGAACTCGGACTTAAACTGTCATAACACTTTCTGGCATACATTAGTTTGCATTTACAGTACTCAGTACATACGTACTGCAATAGCTACAAGAGCACAACTCTTGGGACAAATGATTGAATTATCCACCTGGAAATCATCAAAAAATGAAAATTTTGCTCCAAAATAAACCTTAAACCCTCCCCATAGACCTCACAATCACTCTCATAGTACTCTCACAAGGGCATAACTTGTCCTCCCCTCCACCCCACCCCTGTTATTAGCAAACACACATACAAACACAATTCCTATATTGGTTGATAGCACTTTGCATAGCATATATATATGTATAGCATATACTAGTATTTGATTGGTTACATTAGCATGGTACAAAAACAGCTAATTTAACTTTATTTTTTTATTTTTCTTTTGTAATGTTGGTTGTAACACACAAAGAGTCCCCTACTTAAATCGCTTAATATTCAATAATCTGATATATCTTAACGAGATTTTATCACAAAGAGACCCGAATAATTGCCCTGAGATGACATCAAAGATAACGGTGTGTTGTATTGTTACGGAACCTTAATCCACGATAACATCGCCTAAATATAGCCTGAATAAGGTCTCGGAACATGAATATGATCACTGACCACAAAAATACAGAGTGAATTATCCTATATCTTGATCTTAAGATATTAAATTAACGAGTGTGATAAAAAATTAATTTAACCCAATACACACCTGTCCAAAAAGCTTGTAAATGTACATTAGACTTGATAAAAACTGCTGAAACGGGAATATTTCTTTTTAAGGCCATCAAAATACAACCTATTAATGATGAAAATATCTGCATTTAAAAGTACGCTACATGTATATTCTATACATGTGCATGCATGTGGTCTCATACAGCACACATTTCTAATTCAAACCAAATACACTCCAGTAATATACATGTATGCGTACACCCCAACGATAGTATTATTAATAACTTTGCAAAGTCAGGACTATCCATATTTTAAAAAGGTTAATATTTCATTTTACAAGAATAAGGAGTTTTCACTGCTTCCTCCCTTTAAAAAACTATAGATGTCACTATATACTAGTACTAGTTAGTAGTAGCCAAAAAACTGCTTCCTACAAATGATAACTAAAGGATACAATAAACTAATACTAGTACTTGTAGCTGAAAAATTGTGGGAAAAATTGATAGAAACAAAAAAAATATTTGACATGAATATGATCGTATATTTATACATACTAGTACATGTAAACTAACATTATTTATATGCAGCATATAAAATCTTCTACATTTGGTAAATTTACAGCCAAACCTTTTAATGAGGCAATCTTTCCGAAGCTAGCCAAACCCTTTAATGAGGCTATCTTTCCCAAGCTACAAGTACATGTAACAGTCCTTTGATTCAGTTTCCACAATATGAACTTTCCAAAAGTAAAAGATACCACATGCACTTCAAAAAATGATTGACAGGTACTATAGTACCACATGCACATTCATTGAATATAATATAACACAATACACTGTCCAAAAATATTTACATACAACTCTTCAATTACTTGGACTAGTACTATTTTGCCAGGGTAAACACAAAAATCATCTGAAAATGATGAAATCCTTTGCATGTAAATTTGTCATCGTTTCCTGTTCAAGTACATGTATAACATTATAGAAATTATCAAAATATGACATCTACATGTACAAAGGAGTCATTTTAAAGATCAAAGGGATTTTCACCTGCAAGGTAAAAAACTTACCTGGGTCTTCCTTCCTTCAAGACGCCTTAAGTTCTATGTCAACATAGTGTTCTGTAAAAAGACAGTTTAAATACGGATCATTAATATTATTATACGATTTAAACTATAATTAAAGTAAATAAGATATAATGTGCTTCTGTTATAACTACTTTAATTATTGTATACTTGGCAATTTATGGTGTTTAGTTAGAGTATTTTGTGGTACAGGTATTTTGTTGAACAGAGTTTTTGGAAAAGGAGGTTGACACCTTTAAAATGAACAAATCAAGAACCTAACTGAACATGACCTGATTACTAAAGCTTTCTCACGAACTAAAGTTTACTTTGTACAGAAAAAATAAAAATTCTCACAATCCATAACTATGTCTATGATTATATGCATCTCCTACTAGTATGTTGTAATGTGCAGTACTAACACATTCATTTAATTTATGTTTTGCTTGAATCCTGAACTTTCTCATCCTTTATTTTTGCCTTGTCAGAATACTTAATATTCTAATTGTTTTTCTAATAATAACTATTCCAATTGCATTTATTTGTTTACGTTTGGCCTTAATCCTTAACCCTAAGTCTTAATCCTTAATATTTTGATTGTCTTACATTAATCTTCTCACCCTTTTTGCACCTTTTTTTACCAACAAACTGCCATATCCTTATAACTAACATACTCCACTTTGGTTTGTTTGTTTTTATTTCATTTTATTATTTTTTTGTTTGTTTATTTTTTCTGTCCACATCGTTTAAGACATAAATACGCTATTTGCTTTAGATTTATGCATTCCCAGATTTTTATTTTATTTACACATATCCTGAACACCCTCACTCATCCCCATTTTTGCTCCGCTAGATTCTCATCTCAGTTTTTCAGCTTTTCACTTTCCATTAGCAGAGCTCCCATCAAAATCTATCAAGATAAAGTACTACAGAAAGTCGATTAGGCACAAGAAGTTCTTCACTGTATGTATGTGTATTTTACGAGGCTGCCATCTGTTGCAGTAATAATAAAACCTATGAGTAATGTCACCAAACAAGAGGCCTATTGGGTATTCTGTATGGTAAAGCAGCCAGATTACAATGTTCATATTTCTCATACATGGGTAACCATTTGTAAAATTTAGAAATCAGAAAAAAACTATTTCATTATTCTGGTATCCCGAGTGAAATATCATGACAAAGATGACGTAAATTGTGTCAAACTGTTATGAAAACAATAATCTAAATTACAAAATTACAGTCTTTGTCAAATAAGGTTGTTTTACTGCCAATTTTAGACAGTACAATTTTGAAGCAAAAAAAATGGCAACATTGTAATCCTGCAGGTGTGAAATTATAAATTTCTAAGTTTTTTATAAAAAAAAAAATCATGTCTGTCCATATTAAATTGATTATTTATACATGGGCAGGTATAATATTCATGAATATTTTACCACCAGCATTAGTGAGTGGTAAAATATCATGAATAAATGTCTACCCATGAATTATTTCTGAAACTACACACTTCATGCAAAACAGTAGCATTGATTTATTTCATTAATATTATAATGACTTGATACATGTATGAAGTAACTTTTTTATAATCCCAACAAAACTGTAAAAAAATTGTCATTCCAGCTTCCAAATAATTTGTACTAGTATGATGATTTTAAACTTGGTGACAACTGATCAATTCATAACCTACTAGTATCCCACACAACCTAATATCACACATATCCAGGGTTCACCACAGGCTTCAAGGGCGGTGCTTCTCCACTCTTGAATTTGTTTCCTCCACCCTTGAATTTTGACTTTATTCCTAAAACAATGAAGTTTTTAAGTACAAAAATACATGTATATTGTGACTGGTAGCAAAAACACAAGTGGGAAAACAAAAACAAAGACTGATAACACTATTATGAATAAATAAATGTCGCTCTAAAATTTTTATGAGTAAGGAAATGGATCATCGTCCGACTTGCACCACCCTTGGATTTTGAGCTGTGGTGATCCCTGATATCTATTTAAGATGCACAAGACTGTTTTATATAGTGTGAATTACATTAGAAAAGAACTCTTTTAAAGTCTCATTTGATATATGTGGGGGACTTTTCGGTTGTGAAATTAAGGCCAAAGTGTATGCTTATACCTGTACAATTATACATTTTTAGCTTCTAATTATTGTTCATGAAAGGACAACAGGGGAATAAAAATGTGGAATCGTACAGTCATCTTCTATTGACTACCAACCTGTTAATGCTGAGGTTGCATGTTAAAGCCTGACTAATTGGACAGGGTGTCCTCGACTCTAACCTTACTTGACCCTGAGTTTTCCTGCTGACCATCACAGGTTTATCTACTTCCCAAATAAAAACCTGATGCCATGATAGATGAAAAATTGCCGACAGTGGCATAATGATGCCAAAACAAAACAAAACATACATGCTCTTATCTGCATTTCAACAATACATGTACTTTTCTTATGCCTAACCTTTACAAAATATTTATCTTTTGGAGATTATAATTATAAATTAGCTTTTCTTAATCTGTTTGACTCGTTAAAATCTGAGGGATTTAATTTGTCTGTAAAGGTAAATAAAGCAGATTTCCCACAACTGGTACATGAAATAATCAAATATTAAAATAAACAAATTTGATTTACATGTATTTCAAGCTATTGTTGAACTTGTATATAATCTAATGTGAACATCAAATAAGATCCAAAACAAACATCATTATATTTATTTGTTGAGTGAACATGTATTTGTTTGGGTTTGATAAATTTAGATGTAGATTTCAGGTTTTTTCAAAACACACTTCAGAAGTTTTTCTACTGTACCATTTGAATTCACAATAAAATTTTGAATAAAGGATCAATTTTTCCTTAAAAAAAAGATGTTCATTGAATATATTTTTTGTAAATAAAAGTTCAATACAAAATTTCATTGCATTGAAGATGAGAACACATCTTTTGCACAAAATTGTGACATTTTCTTAAAGTACAACAGCCCCCTAAGATTGATAAAAAGACTAATGCATGATAAAGAATAGTGAGACCAAAAAACTTTAACTTTCAAATAAAGCAAACTATTGAGGACTATGAGTACATTTACATGTATACCATATGCATTATGAGTTTGTTGAAGTATTGTTCCCAGTCAGAACTTGTACAAATGTACAACAAATGCCCTGGGGCCTGCTTGCTGTACTCTATGTTCTTTCCTAGTTCCTGGTTGATCATAATGAGTTGGAGTAATTGGTATAATGATATTTTATGTAATATTGGTCTTGTACATGGAATAAATGCAATTACAGCTTACTACATGCACTAGTACATGCGCAATGGCAATTACATATTACCTGTTATCCACCGAACTAACTACTGAATCTCAATAAATAATGTACAAATATTGCAATAATTGTAAAAAAAAAAAGCCAAAGCCATATTTTTTCATTTAGAAATAATAAGGAAATTTATCTACAACAATATCATGTAATTTATATATATTTTTTTATATTTTATATTGGTCAAGTAAATAAATATTTTAGTAAGGTGCAACTCAACTTAGTGAATAGACTTGGGTGTATGGACACATTGTTTCATACTCTTTAATTCTAGTATATGTACATGTATATACATGTATTGTCATAGATAATAAGATCCATATTTTTTTATCAAGTAAAAGAAACTGGGTATTTTGTTAGTTACGAATTTAAATTTTATTATTATTATTTTGGAATATTTAAGATTATCAACATACCTCCGATTACAAAAATCTGTCTTCTTAACAGCAGCACCTGACAAGTAAATTTTGCTTCGTTTAGGCAAAGTTTAAAGTTCTCTAACTGAACGTCTGCACAAAAATGTTAAGCCTCAATAAAATTGCCTTAGTATTCAGATAAAAAAGCTACAGTCAGAAGTTTGTTTTACTAGTATATCCCTGTCTTACAGAGATTGGTAACTTTCATGAAGGAAATCTGGAAATTGCAAGAAACTATCACAAATAAATGAATCCACAGACTTTCATGTTAAATGCAGTTTTTCCAATGGTAATCCACATGAACTAAACAATAACTTATACCACAATCCACATTAAAATACAACACAACTATACTCATTCAGGCCACATTAATCAACACAATCCACATGTATTTAAAAAAATAACTGAAATAAATTATTGAATTCCACATTCATTAATTTTAATTTATATATATATGTTTCAATCCACATACAACTTCCAAATATTTCAGGAAATATCTGGTACCTTGATGCTATGGCTTTGTTCTCACACTGTCAGATCTAGAGTATAATGATAACCCAGTAAGGCCAATACTACAGGTGATAATCTTAAAATCTTATCTCTTTCCTTTATTCCCCAGGGCAAATATCAGTATTACATACATCAATAATATTGTAGTTAGATTTGCATAATTCTACATATGTATAAACAAATTATATACAATTATTGACCAGGCAGATAAACATTGATGTCAGATAAAAATACTTTTATGGTTTACTGAAGAAAACTAGGTGTGAAATTGTAATGGGAAAATACATGTGTCTACATATACTAATAGATACAATGTAAATATGATATTAATTTCATCAAAGGATTTAACATTCTCTAATCAATGAAATGTGTTATACACAGGAATTCTAATTAATATGTTCAAAACTTAAAACATATATGCACTTTATGTATATGAAGCATACTTAAAATAAATTTTTTTAATTTCACCTTAGACTTGCCTAGTACCTTTGATTTTTTTTATTAGAGAGATAAATGTACATCTTCATTATACTATAAACTTGTGTACATGTAAATAGTATAAGACAAAAATAAGGATGTATCTTTCTAATATCCAAAAAAATTCAAAAGGACTTATGACAAGTCTACTTTCACCTAACTGATTAGATATTTAAAATATCATTTTTGAATTTTAGGGCGTTTCTGTTTGCAATGGATTTGGTCCATTTTTTGGAGATAAATGCTCTTCAACATACTAGTACAAATTATTTTAACCTTAAATATTTTTTATTCCAGCACTATAAGAAAGACATGATCTTTCTTTACAAATTTAATAACCATATTTTTCATGACATTTTTGTATGTGGTTCTTTACAAAAAATGTACATGGGTGTTTTTTTTTAAATGGTTTTGTTAGGAAGTTACATTCCAGCTATCACGCAATCAGTTCTGAGTCAGACTGGTCAAACATTTAACAAGTGAAAAGATAAAAATCAGTTAGTTTGTAAACATCCCTAAAGGACAACACAAGATAAGATATACAAAAGAAATTAATGAACTAAAAACCATAGCACAACTAATGGAATTATTTTGTGTATGGGAGGACTGCTCGATTGCTTTGGAAATATCAAATTCAATTTTTTTTGCAATGAACAGTCAAGTTTACAGTGAGACAACCAATGCCAGTAATGTTGTACTGCATACTAGTAATGTGTGTTTTTATTATAATTATCTACCTGACCTGAACAGGTGCCCTTCCATTTTCCACCTCTAGACAAGGTAAAGGATTTATAACTGAGTAAACAATTCCAGCTGGTCAACAGCCACTTAAAACTCTATTAACTCCTAATATCTTCCTTCTGACACATCATAGAAAATAACTTTTACAAAGTGGCAGAAAATTAGTTGTGATTTATATGACCTGGAAAAAGGATTAGTGAGGGCAGACATACAATAAAAGTTTTTTTTAAGGTTTTTGGTGTTTGTTGTCTGGGACAGTAGACATGAAATAAACATTTTGTAGCTAAATTGACCTTAAAAAGATTTTCATTCTTTGTTGTAATAAAATGTGAATTTGTTTTTTAGAATATGTCAAATAAAACAACCAAGAAATTTCAAAGGAAAAATCATCTTATTTGTAATACTTAACAAACATGTTGGAATTCACATAGAATTTTCTTTAATAAAACAGCAGTTTGAAGAATTTTAAATGCCTTTGACATAAAGAGGCAAAGACGCATGACATGTGCAATACCCTGTAAAAGATAAAAAAAATTACATAATCTGCACTATAACACTTTAAAGGGGGTAAATGATACATGGAGAACACAAAATAAGATATTTTGTGAATTTACATGTACCTCTTTTATTAAAAAAAATGTTGTCATAGTACTGGAAAAATTGGTAGAATTCTTTCATTCATTAAACACATTAGATGTATTGCAATGTGATCAATGTATTGACCAAAAAGAAAATAATAAATCTACAATGAGATCAGCTGATAAAAATACAGAAATCTACAACTGAAATTGATTAGGTATTAAGCATATCATAAACTAACACACTGTCCATATCAATAGTCCATTAATCAGCGATTAGCGAGATATTGGTCATATACAGACCATTGGTCATAATAGCACACTGACCAATCTAATGGTGATTCATACAATAAAGGTGAAAAAAATGCCATTATTCAGGGAGATAATTAGACTTTGAATTTTTGTGTGTTACTAAAGAGTTTCATCTTTACTATCAACACTTCCTGTAGTATAGGAAATTTTTACAGTTCTCGCTTTACACAAAATAATCAAACAGACTTTCCATTATTTTCCAGAAGTTAATTACAATACATAAAGGTATACAAATACATTTTGTTTATTCGGTTAGGAACGGAATAAAATATCCAGCTACCCAGGTACTCACTCAGTGATATTTACTATTTGATTCTAGTTTGATGAGTATTAATGCTATTTGTTTATGTAGCATTAATACTTATCAAACCAGAATCAAATAGTAAATATCATTGAAAGTGAGGACCTGGGTACCAGGATAGTTTATTGGGTTCCTAGCAGATGATGCCATATTATCACTAGACAGTTTTCCTGCCGCAGGTCGGGGGTTTTCTCCGGGTACCCCGGCTTCCTCCCCCAATAAAAACTGGACGGGATGAAATAGCTGAAAAAATGCTGGAAACGGCGTTAAACATCAAACAAACAAAGCAAAAAATTATCACTAGATTACACAAATTTTCATAAATTGTACATGGACATGAAGGCCAAAATTAATACAGGTACATGTAGGGCCCAGTTGAAGCAACAATACAATATGTGCACACACCTGTATACTAGTATGCTACCGAGTTAAATTTAGATGCACTTCATGATCAGACATGTACATCATTTACATGTATTGCATCATGTTATTGATTGATTGACGAATGTCTGCTTAACATCAAGTTATACTTTGCAGTATTTTTAGCTATGTGTATATATATATGTTTGTTTGTTTGTTTGGTGTTTTAACGCCACTTTCAGCAATTTTTAAGCTATTTCATGGCGTCCAGTTTTTACTGGGGGAGGAAGCCGGAGTACCCGGAGAGAACCCCCGACCTGCGGTAGGAAAACTGGCAATCCTTGTCAATTAAGATTGGAGTCGAGTACACCCTGCCTGCAGTGAGAATCGAACCCGCAATCTCAGTGTTGACAGACCACGTGATCAATAGTAGTCGAACTACCTTGACCACTCGGCCACCGAGGCCCCTATATATATGTAACTGAACAAGTAAACAAAAGGGTGAAAACAATGAACTGTACAATAAAAGTTATAAAAATACATTTCAATAATTTTATTATAACACTGAATATAGCGTTTACACTGTAACAAGAGGTGAACAGATTTACACATATCTCAATGAACAGTAAATTTCTCTGGACACATAAATTCCAGTTTCATATTTTACTTAAAATCAAGATAGCGATTGCATTGAATTTCACTGTTAATTAAAGAATTATTGATCTTGTCAGTTACACAGCACAATTCATGCATAAAATTCTACTTTTATTGACAGTTTGTATAAATATAAACACAATTCCCAATTTTTCACAGACTGGTTGTCTACAGACCCCTGTTGTTTATGGAGGCAAGAAAGAAAATGTTTTCTCATGCTGGTAGAGTGAAGGTTACCATAGGAAAATGGGAGCCATTACATAATATATCACTCCAATAATAAGTAGACAGAAAACTTCACAGTAAGACTTTCAACAGGTCCATTTAACATAAAAATATTTTTGGGGCAAGATTTTTAATTGGGGGATTTACAGTATAGCAAAGGCAGATTATCAGCTCTCTTCTTGTCCTGGTGAAAATAAAAAAAAAAAATTGTATCCAGTCTCTGACAGCAATTAGCAATTACATTATTTTTACTATATGGCACCGTAACAGGATACAGAGCAGCAATTTCTATGGTGTCTAAAAGGATGAAGTAAAAATATTCTAAAAATAGTTTTAATTTAAATTGTTTTACAAAACAGAATGTTTTGGCCATGGACAGGTTTGAATTTGGTGTGTGCTCTTGGAAACACCAAGTATTTTTATTAATATTTATTATACCAGTACATTTCTGATTACAAATTAAATAGCTTATCATATCACTGTTAATATATTTTGTTCAACAAATTGAATTGTATACTTGTAAAATATGGTTATCCATACACAGTACGTAGTTTTCAATTACAGAAACTACATTGCAGTTAAATTTTTGACAGTAGAGGGCCCTTTTTTTCCATCCAAAATAAGGTGTAATTTGCATATTCTAATGCAGTTCTTGATATAACATCAATTCTGATTGGATAACAGGAATAATTTCATGGCATCAATTCCACGATTGATGCCGTCAGATTTTAACGCAAGCGCAGACGTTATTTCTGGCAAATAAAAAATTCCAATTTTAATCAGTTAATTTTGTTTTATATTGCCGTAGCATTAGAATGGAGATAACTGTATTGTATTTGAAGATTTGCCGGCATCAATTGGTGATTTGATGGTCGGAAATATCCGTTTACTGGCTCCGCTTACGCGTCGCCAATAAACTCAATTTCCGACCATCAAATCACCAATCGATGCCGGCAAATCTTCAAATACAATACAGTTATCTCCTAATTGGCATTAATTTTTAACATGTGTAAATAAGTCATCAAATTTTTATTGCCTGTATATCACACTGTGTATCCAGTTTAAAATCGGCAGAGGCATCCGAATTCCTTTAAGCCAAACACTCGCAACAAGGTACTAGTGGGCGACTGATGGTTTTTTTAACAAATGCGATTCGGTTATTACGGAGCATCAGTGATACCTAGATCCAGTTTTGTTTAAACCCTCTACGGATGTTGGATCTGGATACTCGGTGTGTATTATATAAAAATTCTTGTGGTTAAAAATAAACTGTTAATGGTGTACTTGTAATTACTTTATTAAGGTCAAGTTTCAGGGAATGATGTGTAAGAGTTATTTACTTAAGTAACATGCATGCAAAATAATAATTAAATAAAAAAATTCAAGCAAACCCTGAAATATGTTTTTTTAAAGTACAAATAAATCATGCAAAATTGTAAATATTGCAAAAATTTAAATTTAACAAACCTGGCGATATTAAGTTTTTATCTGCATTGTATTATTTAAAACTGTTCTAAAAATGATAATAAATTCACATTTTCCTTGCAGAACAAATAAGAGATGATAAACTTGTAGCTATTCATGTATTATTCATTAGAATGAGTCATACACTATAAAACAAATAATTTACTACAACTTGATACCATGGAGAAAAATGAGTTAAAATCATCGATTCCTAGTAAACTGTAATGTTTAAAAATTGTGAAAAAGACCAACCAATTATATTAAGCCGATTTAGAGTTTAAAATTCAAAGAATAATACGTACCCAATTTTTAATTAATCCCCTTTTTGATCCCCATTTGTTGTTATGGCTGCTGAAGTTGATTTATTCTTATGACATCACTTTGCTTATATTATGCCTTCTTATATTTATTTACCTCGTTTTAATTGACAGCTTCGTTCCGAATATGTATTCCTAATAAAAAAGACACGATAATTATTAATTACAGTTATAAATCCATATTTCACACAATGTTCAGACTGTCGCACGTCGCACACACCATGTGCGGCTTTCCTGCCAAACGAGGTCAAAAACGTTTTCAGTGACCCGGAAGTTAATCCTTAAAATACATGTTGAATATTCAAAAAGCGTGGACGGCACGTGTCATTGTTGACATTCGTTTAAAATTGTGTTTAACATGTAAATGTCCTACCGAAGTTATTCCTAAAATGTATTTTTAATCGACTATTTAATCGACACTTATTATAGACTGAGTAAATACCGCCAATGTTGAACATTATCAATCATCGAGACAGCCGTCTTAAGCGAACGTAATATCACATCAATTTTCAAGGTCACGAAAATAATTCATACACAGAATATAGGAAAATAATTGTTTGAAATGGTATCCACAGTGGCAATGGCAATGGGTTCTTAAGTTAAAAAAAAATTTAACGACCTCAGTTATTGTATCTATTTATTGCAGTGATCTAAGTTTTGTTTTTCTTTAAGGAATAGTGTAAGATTCCGGCAGAAAAAGGATTAAAGCTCTCCTCCATTTTCTGTTGTTCCAGGATTCTGAACAATTTTGAACTAACAACTACAAAATGTAGGTATTTATATGAAATGATTTCTTTGTTGTATAGCAGTGAGATTGTTTTGTTATGCAATAGCTCAATATATGAAATATTCTTCTAGTACTGTTTAAATTGGTGAAATTTTCTAGACATATTCATGCTGCCTAGTGTATGACATAATCACTTGATATTTATAAAACCTTTGGGTGCTGATATCCAAACTGAAAGTAGGTGGATTCTGACATTCCGTCATCTGTGTTTATTTCGATGCTATGCGTTATGTTTGGAAGGTAGCATTTAATTTAGTAGGATGTTGATATCCCCAATACACGGCACGGCTGATTGGATGCTGGCACCCCCAATACACGGTACATACTTTATGTGTATTGATTCGTGGCTGAATGGATGCTAGCATTCCCAATAAACGGCACATACATTATGTGTACTGCATGGATTCGTGGCTGATTTGATGCTGGCATCCCGCAGGGGCGGATACAGGATTTTCGAAAGGGTAGGGGGGCGTAAAAAGGCAATCGAAAAGGAAGGCCACGAACAAGGTTTTTATAGTGTTCAGTAACCTTTATTTGGTACAGTATATACAACAGATATCATAATAAACGAATTAGTATCGTTAATGCATTCATTAATGGCGAGGACGAGTGGGGATTACATTTTTGCCCTCCCTGTTATCTTTTTTTCCTTTCCTTTTTTAAGGGGGGGAGCGTACGCCCCTACGCCCCCCCCCTGATCCGCCACTCCCAATTAAATGGATGCTGAAATCCAAGGCATATGCATTGATGCTGACATCCTATGTAAATGTGAATGCTGACATGAAAAGGATATGGATCCTGGAATCACAGGAATATTCCAATTCCCTTAACTGCTCAAATATTATATAATGCTTGCAACTGAATACATTAATAAGGAACCTGCTGGTATTTCCAATAAATTGCTGTTAATTTATTTACATTATCATCGCAGATTCAATAGTCAATGAATATTGTGCGTAACGAGGACTATGTAATCGAGCAGTAAACCAACTTTAACAATTAGTTGATGTGCAGTAAGAATTCGGCGATTTATGTGTGTAAATGTAACTTGATGTAAGTAATAATTGTCATTTTCAAACGAATGGTATATCTTTGAAATGTTACGTTTTTAGCAGTTTTTAAGAAAATTACAAAAGTAAATTAAGGAATTCTGTCTAAAGGCCACATTGCAATTAAGGAGTATCGGGAAAAACTCATCCATATTTTCTTCTGAAAATCTGAGATAGGGCATTGTACAATTTCGTTTCAAGTCATATTTATTCAAAAGTAACATGAATATCTAAATACTTACCATTGATCTTTACTATCAAATTAATTATAAATAGTTAAAATAAAAATTTTTAATTATAAATTGTAAAAAAAATAAAAAGGACCGTTAAACCCATTCTCCCATGTCGGGGAAATGGGGGGGGGGGGGGGGGGTGATTCCACGTTCGCTCCATCATCCGTCACGATAGGGCGAACGTGGAATAAGAACCCCTGGGTGCCGTTTCATAAAGTGATCGTTAGCTTAAGGACATATCCTACTATTCGATCTTCATATGAGTTTTTGTTAATATTTTGTCTTAACTTTCCTTATGACAAAATCTTTAAATACAGCTAACAAAAATTAGTGGTCACCGACCGTATTAAAAAGTTATGACGTCATCTGTATCATCTGTTTTAGGGTACTAGGATTATGTGTTATTTTAATTATATTTTTCCCATAGTTTACTGTTAGAATCAACTTAAATTGTTTTGAAGGCTTCATTGCATGTAGAAAACAACTATGCCATAATCTATTTAAAAATACGTAAGTTTCGAGCATAAATGTGGAATTAATACCTTCCCGCCATTTTTTTTATGCACTCGGAATACACAAAATCGCACATCGCAAAAAACTGACCTATGATAATAAAACTATATTTTCACAGAAGATAGATGATAACTTACTCTCCAAATTGAATAAATAAAAAAATATGGTCACCGTATCAGGGGGGAAAATATTTAAGAAAAATAGGCCAGAATTGGCGGGAAGGAAAGGGCGCGTTTTTCTTCGTATATACATGTAAACTGCAATATCTTTTCTAGATTTGTAGCGCAGAATACAATCACGAAAGTAAAATAGTTCTTTTTTGAGTATGTTTGCTATTGCAAAGTGATTAATTTTGTTTTTTCCCAAATTCTAAAAGACTGTATTCTTTTTTACTCATAAAAAATCTCTAAGTTGATCCATAAAGAGTACGGTATTTAAAATGGAAATTTCGCGGAATTTTGACGACGACGACGTCATAAACGAATTACGAAACAATAACGTTTAAAATCAAAATGCGCAGGAACAATAGTAGGATATGTCTTTAACGTGCACGTTATCCCATTTAAAATGCATGTGATAACGAGCACGTTAATTAGCGATCGCTTTATGAAACGGCACCCTGATTTGAGAGGATGCAGTTAAGTAAAGGCATAATAATTAATGAACATTTTGAGGTAGGTAAAGCTGTAAAAAATCCAGATATAGTTGATGTGCTTTTACCTTATACAAACAAAAAGTGAATTTATTCGTAGCTGCAACAAATAATTATATGCAGATTTTTTCAATGAATTTTAGTTTTTTGTGTTTTTTTTTATCAATTGTATTTTAAGTATAGAAATTAAAACAATTAATATATTCAGTGTGTGAGAAGGGATATCTAATAAAAAAGTATGTATTTGTGCTATGTTAGCATATATTTTGAAACAAGATGACACTAATCTTTCCTGTTGGATTACAACAGAAATTTGTTATATACATGCATGTATGGTAATATACACATAGGGTATCCAGTTTAACATCCGCAGAGGGATCCAAATTCCGCGGAGCCAAACAACGGCAACAAGACAGATTTAAAGAATATTTACATTGACACCTGGTACAACCACAGAGATAAATTAATAAATGAAGATAGTAAATTGAGAACTTATATTAAGATTAAAACAAATAAGTTTGGATATGAAAAATATCTTGATCTAGTTACTGAACTAAAACTCAGAAGGTGTATTACTAAATTTAAAATTAGCTGTCATACATTAAAAATAGAATTGGGTAGATATACTAAACCCAAAACACCTACTGACGAACGAATTTGTGATCACTGTAATAACTCAGAAGTTGATGATGAATCCCATTTTTTTAACAACTGTACAAAATTCTCAGATACTAGAAAAACCCTGTTTGATATCATAAAATAATCAAATAGGAATTTTTACCAGTTATCTCCATTCCACAAATTACTTTGGACATTTAACTGTGAAAATATAATAATTTTAAACTCCCTTTGTAAATTCCATTTGGAGTCTAAGTTAACATAGATCTTATTATTACTTATAAACTTGATATATAAATTGTATTATCAATGTTAATTTCTGTATTTATAACTAGTATAATGCTTCTGAATCATTATTGTTTGTATTGTGACTGCCCCTTGAGGGTCCAAAATTGGTCAATAAACTTGTATTCTTGTATTCTTGCTGGGTTACAAAATATTTGGATCCAATTATCACGCAGCAATTAGATCAAAATGTCAAAATGTGTAAAACTTATTGTATACATCTTTTATGTTTAACATTTAACTATGAAATTTAAAATTGTGTCAAAAAAATTTAAGAAATAAAAAAATAACAAAAACTGAAAAGTTTCTGTTATGATGCAATGAGCATGTTGTAAAGCTAAGGTCTGTCTAATGTAGGAAGAAAACGTGCACTCACACCCCTTACTTGGGAGGATGTCCCAAAACTGACTCACAGATATTTTAATACAGACAAAACACAGAAGATACCAAGAATGGCAAAAAACATGAAAAAGCAGGTGACCGAAATAAAAACTTTAAAATAAAACCGCAAACACCAACTGGAACTAAAGAGTATAGATATTACGACAGTACAAATAGATTATACATACAATAGTCATACACTCCTCATCGATCTATAAGTTAATGTTGGCCACCGTAGAACTTAAGAACTGAAGATTTTAATATAAATGCCATAAATGCTTGTTTAGGCAGCATTTCCCCACTTTCACGGAATTCCCGATCGATATATCTCACTTCTACGATGTATTGTATACGTTTGTTTGAGGGTGTACGTCACTTTCAGCTATTGTGTCATGGCGTTCAGTTTTCGTGGAGTAGGAAGCCAGAGTACCAGAGTAAAACCATTGAGTCCTTCAGTAGGAATTTTGATAATACGTTCAATATGTGTTGGAGTCTGGCACACCCGGCTCGAAATCAGCTCAAACTCGCAACCTAAATGTTGACTCGCAGGTGATCATTATTACATAACAAAATTTACTGCTCGGGTAAAAAGTATTCGCATAAAAACTGGGAAAATCATCGACAGCAGAATGGTAAACTTAATAAATTTATTTTTAGTAATGCATGCTAATGCCACTATAACAAACAATAAGGAAACGCATATAAACACAGCAAAACGGAACTTGAATCACACAGCATTGTAATTCACATTCATCTGTGTTAAAGAATTTGTAATGAACGGAGCGACACACTGGAAGTGAGTTGATTTGGATAAATAAATTTTTCTGTATCATCTATTAAAAAAATTTAATTCTTAATATATTCGTACATCTTGATATTTTGGGCAATGAAAACAGAAATGAATTTCGTCTTCTTTTTTCATATTGAACATTTTACAAAGCCTGTCATTTCTGTTTAGATTTTCATACATATCTATCTCTCTCTACTTTGAAAGTGGTTACTAATTCCGGAGACATATAATTAATTCAGTATTTTTAATTAATTCTCAATTAACAACATTTTGTCAATTTTCAAAATCGGTATTTAGTATATTTTAATTTGCTGCATAAATTTATTTTATTACTTTCTGTTGACCAATTCAGTTTTTCGAAAATAATTTTCCATATTGATATTTAAGTTTTGTTCTTCAAATTTCTGCCAAAAGATATATATTTTTTCTATTCCATTGTACTTAATCCCAAGTTATTAAAAGAACAACCTTTGTATAAATGTAAACCCCGAATAAGTTCTTTTGGAGTGCAGTGATTGGATAACAAACATACATCATCTAGAAGTTGGTTATTGGAATTATTAAGAAAACGAGTAAAATATTGAACAGATTGAATTTTATCGTAAGTGTTCAAAGGATATTAGGATAAATCTGCTATGGCTGCAATATTGAATTATTGAATGAGTTAAAATTATCCAGGGTTCATGTAATGCATCCTTACAAGTCAGGGGTTCTGAGTCCGCGTTCGCGCCATCATCACGAGAGAACGCGGACTTAGAACCCCTGACTTGGGAGGGTGTTGGAATGTGGATTCAGAACCCGCGAATCACGATAAGGGATCGAACGTTGACGCAGACCCCATAACTTTTTATACTCAATTATACTGAAGTCCGCTTAAGTAGTCAAAGAACGATAACTATCACAAGATGAGGAGGACTTCAATAACAGTCAAAATAAAATTTTTCATTGAATTTTTCTTTGACGCCGAGCGGTCATAATTGTACCTGTTAAGTATCATATTATAACAATACTAAAACTACCAGTAAATTAGTCAAATTATAGTATACGTTTTTTAATCAATGATTGGATTTTATCAAATTACAACTATAACTACATTTCAAATATAAATACAGTCACATATAATTATAATAAAATAACTGAATTAATCAAATATAGCAGGTTGTTATTCTATAACAAATTCGAGGTGGGTTGTCAATAGTAAGAAATGTGATAACAAAACTACTTAATGACAGTTAAACGTGTTGCCTACGACAACAAATTGACACGAATTAGCGAGTTTAAATTAACAATAGTTGTCAATGTTTATGTTGTTTGTTTGAATGGTGGTTAATGCCGCCTACAAAAATTTCTCAGCTGTATCATGGCGTCCAGTTTTTACTGGGGAGGATTACTTTTGTTGTATTTGCACCATAGACAACAATGTTTTAACCATAGACGAGTATTAAGGAGGGAAGACCAACAATTATAATGTTTACATTTCAATCATTTTTTCATAACAAACACATGGAATATTACTGCTCGACTATTTCATTATACCCAAATTAGCGTGAAAATAAATGTGTATCCGTCTTATAAGTGATAAGCGTAAACATAGCGATTTCTTTATTTGCTGTGACCCGTAATATTCTATTTGTTTCACATTAACAGTGACCAGGCCTGCATAAAATGCGAGTGCAGATATACTTTTTCTTCATTGTTTTTATATTGTTTGCTTGGATGGTGTTCTTTCAGAAATTTTGTCAGCTATATCGCAGCGTGAACTGAGTACCCAGAGGAAAACTAGCAATACTTTCAATTAAGATTAAATTCAATTTCAACCCTGACAGCAGTGAGACTCGAACCCGCAATCTCAATGTTGATGTCTCACGTAATCAACAGTAAAAACCACTCGGACACCAAGGCTCCGTCTTGATTTGGCCTGAATAGGGAGTCAATTATATTTTTTGACAGGGTAGAAGTTGCATAAAGTTTTTTTTAAATATCGACAGATGAAGATAATGCATTTAAATGTCGAAAGAAACTAAATGATGTTATCAAATTATCAAGGCGAGACGGGAGTAACATCTATTCAAGTGCACTAAAACTAGAAGGCAAAACATTAAGGATGTTGAAGAGCTTTTATTTTAAAAAGTTATCCTCGACTCACAGAACTGCCCAGCGAGTCACTGGATTGTAACTTTATACACTCTGATTCTGGAACGTTAGGTTTGTATACAGAACCTGATCGCAGATCTAAGTTTGCGACGGTACTGGAGGTCAATTGCAAGTTTTTCGCGCTAAAGACTTTACGTAGATGTCGCAAACGATTAGCCATGATGGTGCGTATAAAAAGCAAGAAAAAAGTCTGTCCATGTCAAACTCTTAATATTTATCTAGCTGCATTTTATTTGTCATCCGTTCGTCTAACAGTTTCAACCATTTAATTCATTTTTTTCTTCACGTGGTTTGAACATACTTATCTGAAATACTACTCCCTGATGTCACCAACCATTCAATCAATCAAGCCTTCTTAATTGCATGAACATTGATATTTGTCGATTAAATTGCTCTTGTCTTATCAATATTTAAAGTATTGCACGGACAAAACTTCTTGACGGACGAACGTTGAATCCCGAACATTCGAAATAATCGACTTATAAGTTAATAATTCCATATTATTTCATCTACTGGCCTCAAAAAAAAAGGGGGGGGGTTTGCACATTACATAAAACTTGCCGATGAATTAGTTAACAATCGTGCATCAAAGTAAGGTAAAAACATATACTTTAAAAAACTTCAAAACAGGGAGACTAAGTAAGTATAGACTGTCACTGCCTAGGATCAATTTTGAAAGGGGATCACTGGCCCGATAGGTCACACCTATTTACATATTATTTCTAAAAGTCACAAAAAAGGCTTTAACTGATTAAATCTGTTGTCAATATAGTTATATACTGTGGATGAAAAAGGGAACTAAAAGGAAGTTTATTACCAAAGTAAGTACACCATGCTTGGATCAACACCATATTTAAAACATTTTTACTGTCATAAAGACTGTGTGTGTTGAATATTGTTTGGATCCAAGGATGTGGTGACACCTATTTCTGAAGTTGAGTTATAAACATCCATGCTATCAACCTATTGTGATAGGACTAACAAAGTTATATTTAAAAATGTTTTAAAAACAATTGCAAAATATATATTACAAAGACATTTCTACTCTTTCATTTAGCCAAGTCGGAATCTACAATAAGTTTTTTTCTAATTACAAGGTACAAAAATGGCCTTTAATTAACCTCCCATGTCCTTTATCACCACAATCTAAAAATGGTAGCAAGTTTTATGTTGTCCATTGCATTGTAATTTTTTCTTGGATTTTGTGTATTGCTACCCCCATTCTTCAGATTTATTATATTTTTGTTATAGACCCTATAACTTGAAATGTAACAAATCATCATTATAGATTTTAGACATCTTTAAATTTTGCTTAATTCCAATAAAGTAGTTTTAAATTTTTTACCAGTTATTAGGCAGTTGCAAGCAATTTGGATCTTGGCAGTTTTTAAGAACTGCTAAATGTTGGTATATCTTAGCAGTTTTACATCTCTAGGCAGTTCCAATAACTGTTTATAAAATCAAATCAGTATTAAATAAGAAATATATTATAAATTTAAGCAGTTCATCAAGCATCTCTTAGCAGTTCTAAACATCTGCTATGCCTTAATTTGAGACTTCCTGTGCGCCATGATTTGGTGGCAAAGTCACATACACATTGGAGAAGCAAAATTTAAGACTCATTCAAATATATGCTATAAACTCATGAAAAGATGCAGAAAGTAAGTTATTTTGCATGATCATGGAAGCTATACTAGTAGGTTATATTAGTAATAACAATGTAGAAACAAGTCATGTTCCACTAAATAAACATGCTTAAACCAGAAAATTTTGGCTTCTAAAAAAGCTTTATTTCTTATTTGAATTCATTCATTCCCATTCTTTGATTACTTGTGTTTGGCAAAATTAATAACTTAAAATACAATAAATTATATGGGTTTCATAATGTAGAAGTAAGTAAAATTCAAATCTGCACACTTTTAATGCATAATTTTCCAGTCAAATTTATCCCAGGATTGAACATTTTTAACATTTTGTAAACAAGACTGGACCCCAGAAAGTTTATTAATAGATTAATATATTAATATTCTATATAATTTGTGGTCTAGTGAGAACATGTACATGTATTAAATATAACAACTTATACTGATGGAGTAATCTATTGGTACAATGTACATGTATGTTAATACTTTTTGTTTATTATTGCTAAAAATTAAATGTTAATAAAACATCTTGCATTTGCTGTCTTAATCATTCATCATTATGTTCATTTCTACATGTATCTGAAGATTCTACATGTATGTATACATGTACATCACATACTTAGTAGTTCTAATGATAGAGGAGTTTAGGCAGTAACAAGTAGTTTATATGCAGTTATGATAAATATTCATAGAGTAGTAGGCAGCTATTTCACAATTTGCTTATCAATATTTATATAAACAACTAGCAGTAATGAAGCAGGTTTTAGGCAGTATTCATTAATATTCATGAACTATTAACCAGTTTTGGACAAGTAATGTACTTTTTTTAGTTTTTTTACAGCCTAAATACTGCCTATGAACTGCCTATTCCTCACAAACTGGCTATTTCTTTCTATTGCTGTTAAATGGAACTACTTATTTAAAAACTGCCTAATAACTGCCTGTTTTGAAAAACTAGTAAGGCTTAATAATTGCTTCATAACTACCTTCCACTTTGACTCGAGATATTAACAAATAAAGTTTTCCCTTCTGCTTGGATGTTCTTAATTGTTGATCAAAATAGACCTAATAGTCATACATTTTAGTAATTGTTGATGTCACTGGACTGCAAGTCTTTCAACTCGATAAATTTGTTTCTTGTTTTATATAATGGATATTATGTAGATTCTAACTAGCTATATAAAATAAAATATGCAAATAATATAATTCCATAGTAGCTGTTTGACATGAATGTAGACACATGCAGATGTCTCATTTCTGGGATTCACGTTTTACTGCAAGTCAGATCCAGGCAGCCTCCCCCTTTTCCTTCTTTTCTACCCCCCCCCCCCCCCCACACACACACACACTTTTTATTGAACATGCATTTACTGTAACCTTATTTGCTATACTCCGATACCCCTAAACCAAGAAGTTGTATGTTAAAGTACATGTTAAACTGTTTTACTGAGACTATGAGTTTGAGCTTTTTTCAAAGTTGTGTTCAGCACCTACAGGCTACACTGTAGCCACACACAGGTGCACGTAAAAATTGATTATGGGTCGGTTTAACACATAACAATTGATTTACTTGCGCTTTCGATTGATACTGGGTCGGTTTTTGTTAAACCGACCCAGTATCAATCGAAAGCGCAAGTAAATCAATTAAACCGACCCAGTATCAATCGAAAGCGCAAGTAAATCAATTTTTACGTGCCCCTGTGCTGTAGCCGTAGGCTAGTATAGTCACAGAACAACGGTATTTCGACAGTCATAGTAAAAAGTAAATATCGGCTTTAATTTAAACAAAAGCTTGGAAAGTACCATTTAGCAAATAATACTGCTTTGAAACGAATTAAATCATAATTTAATAGGATCGTTCAGATGTTCGCGCAGAATAATTACAAATCCAAGTTTTCATAGTTGGACCAGAATACTTCGGCAATTAAAATCTTGATCACTGGAGTGTTTTCCTGGTCTCCATTTACGTCATGTGCAACGTTGAAATAAAATGTTTGTCATTACAACTCAAAAGTCTTTGTTGAAGCATTCAACAATAATTCTTTATTTATATATACTATTAAAGTGGCGATTCTCAGCTTTCTAAAATGCACTGCCCAAATAAATTGTATTATGATTTAAGTGCCATGCGATTGTTCTAAACATGACGGTAAGCTGAAATTACGCTGCATTTGACACAAATATTATATTTTATACGCGAATGACTTTAAATAAGATGTTTGGGCAGCATTTTTATTAAAGTACATTTTATACCGAGTTGAACACAATTTTCATTGAATTTGTATAAGTCGATTTTCAACCGAGACTTTCGGAAAACAAGTCCTTTATGTTGTTTTGCTTGTAAGGTCACGTGATTACTTTCACTTTCACTATTTTCAATTTCAATGGTTACAATAGCAAATAAATCATACTTGCATACAGTTGATTCCAAAAGGTATAATTTTTAAGAGAAAGTATATAAATTTATAACCATCGAAAGTTTAGATGTAAAATATCGTGTAAAAACAAGAAATTTTAGAAATTCGCCTTAACACCGCTGCGTAAACCGGGCAAGTCACTGGTAAAGCTTAGATCCGAGTGCAACCTTTGTGGAATCGTATGTTTTGTTTGTTTGTTTGGGCTTAACGCCAATTTAAGCAATTAACTATTTATGGAGTCTAGTTTTTTTACGGGGGTTGGGGGTGCGAGACTGTGTACCCAAAGAAAAGTCTCGACCTTCGGAAGAAAAACTTTCAATGGGCGGCGTATAACAACCATCGTGCAATAAGGCTCGAATACGTAAATTAAGTGACAGACACTTGATCAATAGTAGATGACTTCCGCCTTAACCATTCGGCCACCGGTGCCCAGTGAAAAAAGTGGGAAACTCCGACATGAGAAGCGACAGCACGCCAATGGTGCATTATTTATTGTTGTCTATACACGTGGTTACATGATAAATGGAATGACAAAATGCAAGGAGTTTCATAAAAATTTGCCAATATTTGGAAACAGACTGGATTATTAGTATATGGCCCCCTCGTATATCTAAGAGACACACGAAAGAAAAAAAATGGCGGTATTATTTTCGGGGCTCATCGACCATTTAGCGCGTCACATTTTTAGTAATATAGGTAAGGAATTGCCGTACGTTTGGAAATATCAGGATGGTTTTCCAAAAAAGTTCTCGCATTTGGGTAAGATACTGGCCTTATACTGGACACTAATACACAGAAAATACCTTTAAATCGACCAAATTGTAAATATTTATTTATCGTATAAAATTACAGTGATGATTTTCAGTCTTGTATGGTAGATACACTTATGCAGAGGAGACTTTCCAGAACTATATGCATTTCATCCTGTACAATTAGAGGATAACCTTTCGGCGTACGTCTCTAACTGAACCTTAAATCCTGCATTCGGACAAATGACGGGTCTCTTCTTTTTGACCAAGTCATATGCTTCTGTTAAAGTCATCCCCTTATTCTTCATTAAATATGCTATCACTATAGTTGCAGATCTGGACACACCGGCGTTACAGTGAACTAAAACGCAACCTGATTGGATGCCACTGTTGATAAACTCGAACGCTCCTTCAAAATGAGGTATAATATGTGTTTCCGGCAAATCTAGAATTTTGATATCTTTATATATAAACTTTTCGGGATATTTGTTCTCAATATAAGATGCCAGATTTAGTATATGTGTTACTTTGTATTGTTCAAGTAATGGCAGATTGACAGCTACGTCTTGAGATCCTGAAAACAGTCTTTAAAATATAAGCAGATGCACATTTTAAATTGACAGTTTTGTGATGTATGCATGGTCATAATGTACGCGCTTTAATGCGTTTATTTACATGGAGTTTTATGCAGATTTTAGCAATTGTTCAATTATCATGAGGTTCAGTTTTTATTAGGGATTGAAGCCGGAGTGCCCGAAGAAAGACTGTCAATCTGTGTCAATTAAGGTTCGAGTTAAACACCTAAGTCCGGCTGAACTCACAACAATAATGACCAGGCATGTTGTGAAATTTATATTGGATATATATATATATATATATATATATATATATATATATATATATATATATATATTACTGTGATACCATACATGTAATGCACAGACTCCAAGACTCCATCCGCAGCGCACAGCCAACAAACTTAAAACTTAAGTTTTCAGTTAAATACATTGTTTGTTTGAATGCTGTTTAACGCCACTTTCAGCAATTTTTCAGTTATACCATGGCGTCCAGTTTTTTTTAAAGTGGAAGCCGGATTACCCGGAGAAAATCCTCACCTGCAGTAGGAAAACTGGCAATCCTTGTCAATTACGATTGGAGTCGAGTACACCCTTCCCTTTGTGAGACTCGAACCTGCAACTTAAGTGTTGTCAGACCAGATTAACTACTTTAACCACTCGGGCCACGGAGGCCTGTGTAAAATAATTAAATATAATTTTCCCTACAAATAAAGTCTTGATAAGCTGACAACATCTGTAATATTACATCTTGAGAAGCCGAAACTACCTCCCGTTCTGCAAGAACTTGAATGTGAAATCAATTTTCGAACAATTTATAGTTCATCCATATAAATCTGTTACATTTTGTGTTATCTGGCTGTTATAGAGTTTGCTTTTTGACAACATTATTGACACCTTTTTTGGCCTTTTTATGTACACAAACCTTTAATGTTGTTTAATGCGTTTTTAAAAATGTGATCACAAAATAAACCCTACCTATAATCAAACCCGGTAATATTTCTCCTACTTGTAAATCTTCAACAACAGATGCCACGAAGCCGTAAGACTTCCCATCCACTCTCTCCGTGGTAACTCTTCCATAAGTATCTCTTTTCTCAATTAGCTGATCGCCAGATGTTGTGGTTACTTTAGTATCTGTGTGCTTTAAGTTCTTCTTGTCAAAGGACTGAAGAGATTCGAATAAAGACTTTGCCATTGGTAGCTTTAAACAGAAAAAAATAACAGAAGAAAACTAACTTGATTGTGCACAATGTGAGCCCAATTTTCTCGCATGGTTATAGTTGAAAACAAAATCGGCCCACAACAATCCGTAGCAGCAATCCAAATGTCAGTGATGACCAGATCAATCTAATTAAATTTAGGCCTTTCACTTGCACCCCATGTCTACGACAGGAATGTAAATAGGAAAAAGGGGGGTGCAGTGAAAGTTTCAATTTCAATTAGATTATGATTTTCCCTAATGCAATGTTTTACACATATTCAATAGATGAACCAATGTTGTTTCTTTAAAAATTCCACATCATCATCGTAAACAAATAGAAGTATTTACATGACCATGCAACACGGATATTACTCTGTACATATCCGAAAGTGAGTTTTAAATTATTATCGATACTTACTTACTGTGCGGAGAACACCGTATATGATTCGTAAAAGTAAATTTACACTGTACTAAAAGTTAAACATTCGAAAGATTCCCTTCTTCTTGTTACCATACAAGCAGTTGCTCATACAATCTTATTACGATCATCTCTAAAAATACAATGTTTACATATGTCCGTATTTGGGAAGATCGGCACGATATATTACCTGGAAATGGATTGACTGGAAATAAAATTTCGCTCAACAAATACTAGTACTTTGAATATGGTACATTCTATTTAAAAACAAATTATACAGTGATAATCTCCAATGTTTTAGCTATAATCTGTGATGTATAGCGATGAAAAATAATTGTATTTACTATATAAACTCTTGCCTGGAAAAAATTGATCACCGATAAAAAGACAAAGTCGGAAAAAATAACGTACCAAAGTCATAGTTAAATATATAAAATATATAGTTGTTTGTGAATTTAGACCTTGTCTTCAATGAAATATCGTGACTGGTAAAATCGTCGACACATTTGTATCAAGAATGCGGCAATATCTTTGTAGTTTTAGATGCAATAATACCATCTAATTATTTATTAGTCCGAGAATCCTCTGCCGTCCAATTTCTTTTTTTTTTTGCATGGGACGTCAGAGAGCTCTCCATAAGCAAAACAGCGGATTTTGCGACACGGGTCTGAGTCGGTAAATTTCATCATGTCCAGATGTTAACAAACATTTTCTTCCATTTAAACTATATATAATTAGCTTCTTTAGATATTTTTCTCTATGAATATATTCATGATACCTTAAATCGAGATGATTTAAGTCCATTTCGAAGCTCATTTCCATCGGTTCCTTTACATTCCTACATTTCACTTTCATTTTGAACAAAAAGTCACGTGACAACAATGTGACTTAAATCCAGCTTGATTGAATATATGATGATTATATTCATAGAGAAAAATATCTAAAGAAGCGACTTATATATAGTTTAACTAGACGAAAATGTTTGTTAACATCTGGACACGATGACATTTGCCGACTCAGACCCGTGTCTCAAAATCCGCTGTTTTGCTTATGAGCTCTCTGACGTCCCACGCAAAAAAAAAAGCGTTGGACGGCAGAGGATTCTCGGACTAATTATCTATTAGTATTACTAGTAGTTCTACTATTAAATTAATTACTTTATAGTGTAATTTAACACCAAGTTAAATGGAGAGCAGATTAAATCGCCCCACTGTAAAAATCGCCCCCATTTTTTTTTACCGTAATAAAAGGTATTTTCTGTCTGCTAATATTAAATTATATTTCAAACTTGACTTTGATTAATATTAATTAAAGTTTTAATAAAAATGGTGTGTTCACTTTTCTCCAACATTTGATATTTTAGGTATAAAATTAATTGGAAAAACGTGAATAGGTAGTGGACCAACCGTATTAATTTTACCTGTAATTATGACTGCAGTAAAACATGTAGCAATTATTCTTTTGTAAGCAATAAATAGAGAATATTGTAGTTTTTCCTTATTTTTTTTCTGTGAAATATTGAATATTAATTATATTTAATTGAATAACAGCCCTACAAAACAAACAATGCTTCTATATAACAAACTGAACATAGTTTAAACATTATATGTTTGAAACAAAAAAGTCCTTTAAGCACTAGTTTACAAAAATTACTGACGGGGCTAGATGTGCAGGCCGAAGGTGGCTTGGTCGGCATAGTGGAGAACTGTAGGTATAATCTAAAACCTGGCCTGGCCTCAACTGCCTGGCTTGGCCTGGCCTGGCCTCAAAATTGGCCTTGCCTTAAATTTGGCCTGGCCTTAAAATTGGCCTGGCCTCAAAATTGGCCTGGCCTAAAAAATGGCCTTGTTTTTGGCCTGGCCTTAAAGTTGGCCTGGCCTCAAAATTAGCTTCATTTAGTGTAAAATTCATTATTATTTTAAATCAGCTTACCCAGTTTTGATTGTCAATTTAGTTTACTTATCTGATTTAATGTATTATTGTGGTTATGTAGACAACTGTCGAAATTATTAAATTTTATGTTTGTAATCATTTGTAGTGTATTGTGCTTTACTGAAGGTCACTCCCCCTGATTTATTTTTTTTTTCTCTAAAATAAGGTCATTGAGATAAATCTGTGTGAGTGTGAGTGGGTTATTTTTTGTGTACATTTTATTTGTTATTAACTGCAAAATTATGTCAGACAATATAAAGGTAAATTTGGTGAAGGCATCAAAAGGAGTGTCCTGATATTCTTATAATATAACTCAAAACTAAGAAATAACAAATGCACATGTGAAAGGGGCATAAGCTACGCTTATAAACATGGCAACAAGTGGTATATGGTAGCAAAAGTAGCAATGAGTATGATTCTCATAATTGGATTTCAATTACCCTGTTTCCGTCCTTACTGATGCATGGCTAGTTCAATAAAATTAATCTTTTCTGGTAATTTCTCCTAGAATATAGGAGAGGACAAGTTAAAGGCCAACTTTACAGTTTTCTTACAGAAGGTCGGGGTTTTCTCCTGGCACTCCGGAGTCCTTCCACAATAAAAATGGACACCATAATATAGCTGAAAAATTGCTGAAAATTGCGTTAAACACCATTAAAACTTTATTGGTACTTGCTTCTGTGCACTATGACTATTCTCCATAGTTGAACTGTGACAGTTTATTATTTGCCCCGTTTGTTATCCCATGTCCTGAATTGATTTATCGTTTGTTCACCTGTTCCTGAGCTGAATACAGCTTATATATATCTTTATTCTCATAAAGCCAATGCATAACACTGGTACAGAGATATAACAATAAATATTAAATAACAACAGCTATATACAATATATACACACATATATACAGGGAACAGTTACACAAATCTAAGAGCCTGGAAGAACAAAACCAGCATTTATATCTTTTATAAAGTTACAGAGTTTCTTAAGAGTAGTCTTTCTCTTACTGGACACGAGTTCTGAAAATTTAATAATATTGTGTCTATGGGTACATTACATTACCGCGACATTTTAGAAATTTTCATAACCGCGACCCATCCATTACCGCGACAAAATTGTATACGCTACCGCGACATTCTAAATATACGTTACCGCGACCTTATATGTTAGATATATTATATAGATTGATTTATTTTATTTAAATATAATAGTGCCTCTTCCGTCAGCCAGCGCCTTATACATTTGATGCATAAGACCTGTTTCCCCTGCTCACCACGAGGAGGTGGAAGTAGGACTTTGAGCAGGATATATATCTTTATAATTTATTACAAAACATACATATTTAAAAGTTTAAAAGTCAATGTTAAAATTGAGAGTATTCATGATTGTACACTTCTGAATCAGACAACCGGCAACGCTTTAAAGGCCATCCTTCTAACATACTCAATTCGTGTGAGTTCACCATTTTCAAATCTGGCTTTTAGTTCTTTTTTCTGTTTAGTATTATTACTCTCTTTCCGTCCTGAAGGAAATCTACCATTTGCAGCACGAATTTTTAGGTAGGTTTTTGTTTGTACACATTGAATCTTGGCTAAGAAGTCAAAGATATTTGGATGAGAACTGTAGAACATCGTACTAAACTCCTTGTGAAAACTTTCACACCCGTTCGTTGTCCTTTTGCCTTCAACATCGGAGTCTGCCCATATAATAGGAGGAAAAGACGACGACTGATCAATGTAGTTATTGACTACATAATCTGCAAAGTCAACAGCTTTTTCTGAATCGGGAGCCTCAGAAAATATGTCAAAGACGAAACACTCCTCAACTACAGCAGGATCTATAAAGCTGATTCCGAAAAAAGTTTTCAGCCACTGTCCAACTGCTGAGTCCTGACTCTTATATTCAGACGCTAGACCAAGGCTTTGGATCTTCCGATACCACGCTTGAGCAAGGTGAAATTGACATCCTTTGATAGCGACATCAGGCCAAAAGTGCCTTGCTGCATCATGAACAGCTAATTCAAAGTCAAGATTTAAATTTTTGATGTTCAGTGTTAAGTTTTCCTTGACACATGCATCTACAAGGCAACGGAACATTTCAATATAGCATGCCTTGGTTTTGAACGGAAGAAGGAAAAATACACATGGTATATACTGTCCATTCTGAAATATGTGAAGGGTATACAATTGATAAAAATGTTTTGCGCAATATTGGAATGTTCCATCTCCAAAAATCTGTACATCTTCCTGACATAAGGATTGCAAGTTTGATTTAGTCGTGAGCATTACAATTTCCGATTCTGAACTACTGACATAAATCATGTCTTCACCTTTACTCGACTTCAGTTCATATTCTTTCAACATCTCGATTGTTTCCATTCTAGAAGTTGGTAACTTGGGCTGCGTCTTTCGCCGTTGTCTATACATAGCCTGCCTTACTGAAGTTATGTCCTGACTCACAAGTTCATCGGTACCAACTTTTTCAATCTCCTTAATGATCAGCTTAGATGGTCTTTCAAATGGCTCATCTTCGGCTTTTCTTTTACAGGCGTGTCGAACTTTCTGTCTCTCAATTGTCCGTCGCTCGGGTTCGTCGTGATCATGCTCAAGTCTTCCTCCTAATATAAGAAGCTCATCTAAATCAGTTTTGCAGTTACTTTTGCACGATTTTTCTACGCACCTCCAAAGTTTTGAATTCTTGAAAAATTTATCTTTTCTGAATTTAAATCCATCTACGATTATCCCAGGATTTTCTCTGTTTGTGACAAACTTCTCTATCGTTGCCATTTTGTCATTAACTGATTTCAGTTCAGGGTGAGTAGATAGTGAGTATATTATGTGTATTATTACGTATACTATATAGATGAAAAAATGTCGCGGTAATGTATACTTTATTTTTTAACAAAATGTCGCGGTAATGAACGGTAAATTTTGACAATGTCGCGGTAATGAGCTTTCCCCTGGTATTCATCTCCAATTTGAGAACTATTACATAATACACATTTACGCTTTTCCCTCGGGATATTTTGCCATCGCCCTGTTTCGATTGGAAGTTTATTGTTTGTTGTTCTAAATCTGCAGAAAAGAATTGCCTGTTTTAATTCTAGTATATTAAAGTATTCCTCTAATTTAAAATCTGTTTTAAACGTTCTATAATTTATAGCTTTCGTTGAATTTTGTACAAGAGAATTCCAATTCTGAATAAATTGATCCTCTAGGCGTTGTTTTATTAAGTGTTTTAGCCAGTCATTATTATTAAAGTTTTCAGATTCCCAAATATAAGAGAAGCCACAGTCATTAAATATCTTTTTTACAAATGTGATCCAATCAATGTTCATATTGTTATTTTCATTCATTTGACGACACAATCTGTACATAATGTAAGAGTATTTTGATTGCTTGCCAGTTATAAGCCTTGCCCAATAGCATACAGTTCTTACTTTTATATCTATATAGATAGGATATCGTCCTAGCTCCCCGTACACCATATAGCTAGGTGTGGATGTTTTTAAATTTAAAAGAGTCTTACAAAATTTTAAATGTATTTTTTCCAAAATGTCATTATTACTAAAACCCCACACTTCACACCCATAAAGCAAGATCTGATCATTTGTCAAATAGATCAAGTTGGCATGTTAATGAAAGTTTATGTTTTCTACCTATTTTCAAAACCTCATACATAGCCTTTAATGCCTTATCAGCTAGATACTTTTTTGTTAAGTTAAAGTTTCCGGTTTTAGTAAAAATTACACCGAGGTAATTGAAATTTTGAACTATTTCAAGATTTATATTATTATAACTGAAACTCAAATTTTGTGGTGATCTCCCATTTCCAAATACCATGACTTTAGTTTTATTAACATTTACTTTTAATTTCCACGTTTCACAATATGCATAAAAAACATCCAGTTGAACTTGGAGATCATTTGCTGTCTCAGCTAATAATGCGGTATCATCGGCATATAACATTATAAAAAGTTTTAAGAAAATGTCTATGTTGTTTTCTATGTCATCAGAAATAGTTTTTAGTCCTGTTATGTTTTTAGTTTCGAAGAAGGTTTCTAAGTCTTTTAAGAATAACGAAAAAAGAAAAGGCGATAAATTTTCCCCCTGTCTCACGCCATTATTACAATCAAAATATTCAGATATACAGTTGTTATATGAGATACATGATTTTATATTGTCATACATGTTTCTAATAACATTATACATCTTGCCATTGATATTATTTGACAGCATTTTATAGAAAAGTCCTTCTCTCCAAACATTATCAAAAGCCTTTTCAAAGTCTATAAAGGCGCAAAATAACTTTCTTTTTTTAAGTTTCAATATATGGAAAAAATGTAAAAAGAGTAAAAATATTGTCCATAGTTGAGTAATTTTGACGAAATCCAAACTGATTTTCCTTTATAAGCTTAAATTCCTCAGAAAATTCATTAAGTCTTGCATTTAAAATTGACGTAAATAATTTCCCTAGACAACTGACAATTGTAATCGGCCTGTAGTTCTTAGGATCGTGACTATCACCTTTATTTTTATAGATAGGCCTAATTGTACCAATTAACCAAGTGTTAGGGATTAAACCTTTATCAAAAATTAAATTAAATAACTTTTCATAAATATTAATAAATTGGTTTGATGTGGACCTGATATATTCATTAATAAGTTCGTCCTGCCCACAAGCTTTATCATTCTTAAGTTTCTGAATACATTTAAGAATTTCCTCCCTTGAAATGTAAGCATTAATATTCTCGTTGATTTGTTCATTATATAGATAATCAACATTCTGTAGATCATGTCCGTTGTCATAGTCTTGTGTATTCAATTGTTTGAAAAAATCATAAAGTTTGTCAATTTCAATATTGGGTTGCTTTTTTCTTTTACCTTTGTTTAAAAGTTTCCAAAATTCCCTTGGGTTGTTGTTAGTTTTTTAATATCTTCTGTAAGTTTTCTACTATATGATTTATATTTTCTATCTAGTATTTGCTTATAATTCTTTTCAGCTATAATCATTTGCGAGCGATTTTGTAAAGAGGAGTTATGCTTAAAACGTTCCTTCAATTTTCTATAATTTTGACGCGCAAATTTGCAGTCCATATCAAACCAGGGTTTATTTTCTCTTTTACAATTACTGTTTTTATTTTGTTCCCGAACAATATATGTACCTAAGGTTATTTTACCAGATGTGACAAAAATTTCACCTAAATCGTTTAACAATGAGTCTACAATATCCTGATTCACATCATCAAGTTGTCTATTATATATAGTAAGTCTGTTATCAAGTTCTGACAATTTATCAATATCAATATTATTCTGAAAATCAACTTGCTTTTTGGGGTTCTATCTTTTAGTTCTTGTAACATTTTTACCAACATGATTCAAAAGATTATCATTACGGTTTTGGTTGTCGATTATATATTCATCACACGAAAAACATATCTTAATAGCAGAGTGTACATCTGAGAACAATTTGCTATGTTCGAGAATTTCAAATTCTTTGAATGATTTTAAAAAATAGGGACTACTAATACAATAATCTACTACACTTGCGTCTCTACAAGTAAATCTTCCAATATATTTATCACTTCCTAGTCTACCATTAACTATGAAAAGGCTATTGCTTTTACAAAACTCTAATAACATATTTCCATATCTATTTCTTATCGTATCCATACTAGTTCTTTTAATAGGAAGAGATAATTGCTCTAAAATATTAGTATAATTATCTATATAATCTGACATGCTATTTTCATTATGATCGTTTCCGTCTAGAACTATAAAATCATCTCCATTACTTGTCCTGGCATTAAAGTCACCTACAAGGCAGACGTATTCAGAAATATTTAAAAAAGATAAATATTCCTGTTCAATTTCGTTCAGTGCTTCATCAGATGAATACTTTGTGTATTCGGGAGGTATGTATACTACACCAAATATTACTGGTTGGTCCAATTTAAATAATTTCCCCTCACACTTAAACCAAAGGATATATTTACAACTTGATTCTTGCATTTCTATCATATTATGAAGTGTATCCCTATACCCGACTATAATTCCACCTGATCGTCTATTGGTTATATTTTTGAAACACTGCTCGCTGGACATAATCAATCAATCAATCAATCAATCAATCAGTGCTGTGCAATCAAACACAAAGGAATAATGTGGAGAGAGGAATTACATGTATTACTGCAGACTCTTAATGATTACATTTTGATAGGTATTAACAAACAATAATTATAGAATAAATACTTCAATGTTTCAAAGTTAAAACTTACAAAAAACATTTGTGTGGTAGAACAAATTACCAAAATACTTAGAAGAGATATTTAATTTTAATTCATGTATGTTCTCGATTTTAATTTCTTTCTAAATACAACAACAACTAAATTCATGCCACAAAATACTCAAGACAATAACATTTCACTTCCTCACAGTTAGATTGCATGTACATATATTCCTGCCACTTAATTAAAACAGATCTTGAAATTTTATGTGTTGAGACATTAATTTTCTAGCAAAAAAATTGGTACCAAATAAAAGTCATTACAGATTTCAAAATTGTCAAGAAAAGTGAAAACAGATAACATTATAAGATATAGCATACAAGTAAGAAGTTTATAACTAATGTTTATTGATAACAAGACCATGGATTATGCTTTCAAATGTTAAACACAACATCTAGTTTAAGTTAATTTAATGTAAGTAGATATAATAAACTGTGTTACCAAATTACAAAATCGAGTTTTAATAAGAATTTTTTGTGTAATAAAAAACTACAGGTCACCAATTTTTGCAATTTTGAAAAATTAAATGTATACAAAAATAACATTCACCTGTGAGTTTAATCTCAATGACCTTATTTTGGAGAAAAGCTAACAAGAAATCATAAATCGGGGGAGGGGGGGGGTGGGGGAGGGGGGGTGGATGGAGTGACCTATGTGAAAAAACAAAACAAATTATGTCTAATTGTCATATACACTAAATGAAGCTAATTTTGAGGCCAGACCAATTTTGAGGCCTGGCCAACTTTAAGGCAAGGCCAAAAACAATGTCATTTTTACGCCAGGCCAATTTTGAAGCCATGCCAATTTTTAGGCCAGGCCAAATTTAAAGCCAGGCCAATTTTGAGGCCAGGCCAGGCCAAGCCAGGCAGTTGAGGCCAGGCCAGGTTTTAGATTATGCCGAGAACTGTATTTAGGAGTTAAGTCTTTAATGTTGAAAGTCTACGATCGATGTTTCTATTCATTTTCTGTTTCGGAAGAAGGATTCCGACTGCTTGTATTTGTATCTGGTTTGCCTAGGCGCATGAAAATGTGCGTTGACATTTTGGTGACGTTGTCGTATTTATGTGTTCACAGTAGTTGGGCACTGGGGTACTATGTATCTCCAATATCTCCTTCCCCTCTGGTCGTCATAACCGTAAATTGATAGCTGTTCATTTTTAGTCGAAGATTTGTTGTTTTGCTTTTATTGTTACAAAATTACTGCAATTTCTTTTCAGGAAGAATTATGTCAGTGATGATTATTTAGATATTTTAAATACATAATCCGATTTTTAAAAATTATTTCTCTGTTAGAACATCACAAGAATACAAACTCGTACATTAATAGTTTAACAATGGTAAACAAATACGATTAAGCCATCTGATCAAATTTTAATGTAAAGGCTTCGAATGGACACAATAAAAGAGACATTATTATATATTTTTGTCAATGGGGATATTTTACAGCGGGCGTTTTTACGGGGCGATTTGTCTTGAATCCACCAAATTGTTTTAATAACAGCCACACATTCACATAAGCAGTGTTAAAGAACAGAAAAAGCACTAAATAAGCATCAAAGAGATGTTCAATAAATACTGGGACATTTCTTCAACAGTGTTCCAAGTGTCACATATTTGCTTCTGTATTTCTTCAAATGAATAAAGAATAATACAAGTTACGGGAGCAAGTCAACTTGCCCCACCGTAAAATCTCTCCTGCCAAAAAGCCCCCCCCCCCTTTTTTTATAAAAGTCGCTCCCTGTAAAACATCGTCCACAGCAAAATTTCCCCAATTACAAAAACTCTCTCTTCAAAACGCCCACCATTTATTCAAAATCGCCAAACTTTCGAAATCAACCTTGGTTTCGAATAAACGCAATACTCATTGCGAATAAACGCAAAACTCATTGCGTTTAAACGCAATAATATTGCGATTAAAAGCAAAATATGTTTTGAATCAACCCATTAATTATTGCGAATAAACGGAAAAGTATACGTTAGAGGGGTGTGATATGAGAAAAGGAGGTGCGATAAAGAGGTGTGATAAAGGGTGGGCGTCAAAGATGGGCGATATGGCTTGTATTGCGTTTACTGTATTTAGTACCAGATATATACTGAATATAATATGTCGGAATCTGTATCACATGCTGTATCAACCCGCGAACCCTATATCACCAAGGGTGGTCCGAGCGGTGATATATAGTTCGAGATTTGCTTGTTATTTTCATTATATCATATTTCAACAATACAATATTGAGGTAAATGCATGGAGTCAAAATGCGATATAGATACATGGGTGTTACATAGGGTATGTACTACAGCGTTAGAACAACTGTATTATTATCAAAATATTTGATAGAAGATGATGGTTATTTTTGTTTCATATAACAGCGGCAATTTTGGTTTTTTGACGCGCACCCTTCATCACATCGCTTCATCGCTACCCTTTTATCATAATATCCCCATTGTCGTATACTTTTGCATTTATTGTTAATTATTTATACGTTTAATTGAAATAATAATACACGCAATGAGTTTTTTCGTTTGTTCGCAATTAGTATTGCGTTTATTCGCAAACTTTTGCGCTGAAACGCCAACGATTGCGATTATTCGCAAATATTGCGTTTATTCGCAAAGATTGCTTTAAACGCAATAGGTTATTCGTTTAAACGGAAATTATTGCGTTTAATCGCAAAATATTGCGTTAAATTGAAATAATTATTGCGTTTAATCACAATATTTTGCTGTTAAACGCAATAACAATTTTTTTTCCAATAAAGTGGCCCGAATAAGCTTCCGTAGTTTCGCTTTTATTATTTAAAATGATGTAAATTAACTTAATGAATTTAAAAAAAAATTATATCAATTATGACAGTTTGGTAAATTTGACAAAATTATCCATGAATTTTTGTGTCTTCATTATTTGTCTGTTAGAACACCAAAAGAATATACAAGCTCCCAAACAATAGTGAACAAATCTGATTAAGCAATAAAAATTTTGTTGTTTTTTTAAAGACACAGGATAGACATGTTATAAGAGATATTTAAAAGTATATAAATAGAACCTTTACAAAAGATAAAAAAAATATTGTAGGCCCTCATTAGTGTGGATTTAGGGGTCCCCTATATAGGGTAATTAATTAACTATAAAGGTAAAATTGTGTAATATTGTACTGTGGTAATGAATTATATTGAGTGATAGAATTTGCATATTGCATTGTGAATTTAAAAATTCTGTCTTCAGTCAATAAATACATAACAAAAATATTAATTTAAAAACAGAATTTAAGAAATATTTTGTAAATACTATAAATAATAAATAATAAATTGATATTTGTATATTTTCAAAAGGAAAAGAGAGTATTCTATTTTGGTTTAATATACATGTATTATTATTTTATTTTATCATTATAAATACATTCATTAATAGCAAAATATAACAAACATATAATAATAAGGAACACTACTTTTCACATTAAATTATAAATACAGTACAAATAATTCAGCACAAGTAAAGTCTATTAAGTTCTTTTCCCGGATGTAGCTGTCAATGGTTTGGTACTTCTTGGGTCTTGGTCTTTCGGTTCCGCCGGCCTGAAGTTGAATGCGGGTAATCTCGTTGACTGCGTCGATGTCTTTGAAAATCTGGACTATGGTGTAGATATTTGTGTGTGCTGGACTTTCCTTTTCAGTTTACCATCCCAGGTGGTTGGTGGTGCGGGTCACTCTGTGTTGTAGTGATTCCATAGAGTGCAATCGCCATTAATCCATAGGGTAAGATTAGTATGTGAAAGTTGTAGTGTCTACTGGCAAGTCGATGTCTTCTAAGTCTTCCAGTGCGAGGAACACAGACATCTTATACTTGTTGGACTGGAACAATTCGGAGTGCTGCTTCTCGTCTCACTAACTGTCATATGTCGTCGTTGTCCTTGTATAGTGGATCTGTTAACCTGTTGTCTGTGACTTGCGACAAATACAATGGGTGTAGTGGAAGAAACAGCCTCTTACATTTTTACCCTGGCATACATTGCGAATACCATTGCGTGCTGGTGTCTCGAAGTCCATATACACTTTAGTAGGGGAGAAATGTAAGTTGTCAGTCATTAGTGTTTGCAGTAGGCGGAAAATACAGTATTTGATTTTGCAGAGTTGGTATCTTGTCAACATTTCTCTCTATTCGTCGTCCCACTCGTCCTTTCTTAGCTTTGACATCTCTTCTAAGTTAAGTAGATAGCTACTATTGGTCATACTTCTTCCTGGCATTTGGTCGATATCAAGTGCATGATAACTTTGTAAAGTATATCATCTTCACACAATGTGTTAATTTGTTTTTACATTTAAAAAAAAATTTAGTTTGATGCTTCAAAATATATGTTACAAATCTTGTTTTCAACTAAAATATTTCTTTAATTTTTTTCTGTTGCAACAACTGCTCAAAATTATGTTGTCATAAAGTGTAATTATACTCCAATCCCCATAAGGCATAGGGTATATTGTATTTCGATCTGTGTGTGTATAAAGTTAAATAGCAAGGGATTCATGAAAGCACAAAAATACTTGTTAAATCTTATATACCTATATAGGGTAATTAATTAACTATAAAGGTAAAATTGTGTAATATTGTACTGTGGTAATGAATTATATTGAGTGATAGAATTTGCATATTGCATTGTGAATTTAAAAATTCTGTCTTCAGTCAATAAATACATAACAAAAATATTAATTTAAAAACAGAATTTAAGAAATATTTTGTAAATACTATAAATAATAAATAATAAATTGATATTTGTATATTTTCAAAAGGAAAAGAGAGTATTCTATTTTGGTTTAATATATTATTATTTTATTTTATCATTATAAATACATTCATTAATAGCAAAATATAACAAACATATAATAATAAGGAACACTACTTTTCACATTAAATTATAAATACAGTACAAATAATTCAGCACAAGTAAAGTCTATTAAGTTCTTTTCCCGGATGTAGCTGTCAATGGTTTGGTACTTCTTGGGTCTTGGTCTTTCGGTTCCGCCGGCCTGAAGTTGAATGCGGGTAATCTCGTTGACTGCGTCGATGTCTTTGAAAATCTGGACTATGGTGTAGATATTTGTGTGTGCTGGACTTTCCTTTTCAGTTTACCATCCCAGGTGGTTGGTGGTGCGGGTCACTCTGTGTTGTAGTGATTCCATAGAGTGCAATCGCCATTAATCCATAGGGTAAGATTAGTATGTGAAAGTTGTAGTGTCTACTGGCAAGTCGATGTCTTCTAAGTCTTCCAGTGCGAGGAACACAGACATCTTATACTTGTTGGACTGGAACAATTCGGAGTGCTGCTTCTCGTCTCACTAACTGTCATATGTCGTCGTTGTCCTTGTATAGTGGATCTGTTAACCTGTTGTCTGTGACTTGCGACAAATACAATGGGTGTAGTGGAAGAAACAGCCTCTTACATTTTTACCCTGGCATACATTGCGAATACCATTGCGTGCTGGTGTCTCGAAGTCCATATACACTTTAGTAGGGGAGAAATGTAAGTTGTCAGTCATTAGTGTTTGCAGTAGGCGGAAAATACAGTATTTGATTTTGCAGAGTTGGTATCTTGTCAACATTTCTCTCTATTCGTCGTCCCACTCGTCCTTTCTTAGCTTTGACATCTCTTCTAAGTTAAGTAGATAGCTACTATTGGTCATACTTCTTCCTGGCATTTGGTCGATATCAAGTGCATGATAACTTTGTAAAGTATATCATCTTCACACAATGTGTTAATTTGTTTTTACATTTAAAAAAAAATTAGTTTGATGCTTCAAAATATATGTTACAAATCTTGTTTTCAACTAAAATATTTCTTTAATTTTTTTCTGTTGCAACAACTGCTCAAAATTATGTTGTCATAAAGTGTAATTATACTCCAATCCCCATAAGGCATAGGGTATATTGTATTTCGATCTGTGTGTGTATAAAGTTAAATAGCAAGGGATTCATGAAATCACAAAAATACTTGTTAAATCTTAAAAATTATGATATCTTCTGAGTTCCCCTAATTGGCTTGTAGTCAGTACTTAAAGATTTTTACTTACGATTTTAATGATGGTGAATCTTTCTACAATTGTTTATATATTTTAATTATAATCGATCATGAAAATAAACCATATACGAATTTCACAATAACGACAAAATATTCGTCATTTCTTTGTATTTATTAGGCCGAGATGACCTCATATACCGTCCGAGTTGTTTTCTAAAACGTTCTTCGTTGACTCGGGCCAAGTTGTCTCCGGACCAAGTATAACAACTTACTAGGGATTTTTCACAAGGTAACACAATATTTCTTTTGGTTTCAAATTTGTTACAAAATCTCAAACTATATTACATTATAAGTTATTGATCCTTAGGATAGCTTTGCATTTGAATATTGTTTAATATCCTAACTTCTTTGATAGGTTTTATTTTATATCTTTGAGGACAGCTTTGAGGTATTGATACTAATTTATTAATGAAATATATTATTGCAAGCTGGTTCTTTGTAAATTATAACATGATCAGACCATATATTTGTAAATATTATATACAGGGCGATAGCGATTGTACCAAATTTGATAAGATGTTCTTTTAACAAAAAAGTGAGTATAATATATGTACACATTCAATTGTTATATATAATCAAATAATTAAATAATTAATATTTTTTTAACTTTCACGTCAAGAATATATTGTTTTGTTTGTTTAAATGGTCTTTTAACGCCACTTTCAGCAACTTTTCAGCTATATCATGGCGTTCAGTTTGTATTGGGGAGGAAGCCGCAGAACTCGGAGAGAACCCCGGATATTCGGGTCAAGAATATAGCTGATATAGTCCTTCTTATACGTTAAACAACAACAAATCAATCAATTTATCATTACTAATCGTAATAACTTAAAGATCGAAAAACATTTGTTGTCAAAGGTTAATTATTAACCTTGGTTGCTGTCGACAAAACAAAAAAATGAGAATTTTTGTTATTTTATGCATTGTTGTATTATTTATTTATCTAAAAAGATAAACGATTTCAAATGAAGCTTTAACAGTTAGTTTTTTTATTCCCAGGTAGTCAATTTTTAATGAGCTGACACACATATATGCAAATTAATAAAGATGTTTGGGTATAAGTAAGTACACTTGTTTTTTATTATTGATTTTTCCATCTGACAGGAATTGAAAAATTTCATCTTAATTAGGGTCAAAAAAGCAGACACCAAGATGCTATTAAAATATTGCAAAACTTACAAATGGTTATTACAAACACCATTGGTGGGTAAAGTCAGGTTCTCCCAGGAAGGCAAATTTAATACATGAATGTAGTATTTAATAATTTGATCAACGTCTTATGACTACAGTGCGGCACATTTTCTTCGATTTGCGTTCTTCTATGATGTATATTTCAGTGTCTGTATTTCAAAACACAATAAACTATTTTTGTACATATGACTTCTTTAATCAGTTATTTTGGCAGTGGTGAATTTTTGTTATGTTCTCGGTATTGATCGGAAACTCTTTTGCTATATGAATTTCAATTGTGTTAACGTTTTTTTTTAATTCTCAATAGGTGTTCACGCCCGCATACTTATTAGCATGCACTTTTGTTTGCAGCATTTGTCTCAATAATCTTGGTGGGTGCATGTCTGCAACCATGCTCGAACGATGGTTGCCTGCGATATTATTCCAAGAGATAAAAATATAACACCAACATGGGTACTAATATGCATCCGAGTCATGTGAAAACTAAAGAAATGTTCAGTTGTAAAAAAGATTGGAAAATGTTCGATAGCCAGTATCACTGTTAATAAAATTTTGAAGCAAACATTTAACAAGAAGATAAATTCAAGTGTGTATATTACCGTTAAACAAAATTGACCTTAATTACATGTACACTATTACACTATTACACAATATTGAAATTACTCCTTTTCAATACATCGAGGTATTGCCTTCCTGTGTTAAGTGTTAAAGCGCGATTTTGTTTCTTCATGCCTTATTTACAATACATTGTAAATTTTTACATCGCCATAGTAACAAGCAACAATCAGTACGTTTCTGTCGTTGTCGAACTGAATTGTGCGCAGCTTTCGAATTCCATCCTCTGATTTCAGTATCTGCCTGGCATGTTTTCCGTCAGGTGATATAATCACGACACTGTCTGTCCACTAGACGCCACATAAACATTGGAGTGATTGTCAATAGTTATACCGTACGGTTTTTTTAAGTATACTTATGTCATTGTAATCCCAAACATCTCCGCTTGTCTTATAACAACTAACAGTATGAGTATGACAGTTTGTGTGATATATATAATGTCGTCACATAATTCAATCTATTTATCGCGTCCTTAACAAGTGTTGTTGACGTATTGCCGTTTGGGTCCTGCAGTATAATACCATGTTCACGTCCACAGTATATCAGTTTTTCTTGTCGTCTTGTTAGTCCATGACACACGTAGTCGGTGTTTACTGTTCCGCTATCAGTGCCGGTAACAATGTTGACAAGCCTGATTACGTTTTCAGCCAAACATGATACGGCTACTATATTATCATCAAGACAGGTAACATCATAAGGACGTTTAGGAGCGGAAGGAATTACCTTATCGACAGAACCATCCGGGCTTAATATAACTAACCTACTATGTTTGCTGCTACAATCTACAATTATCACTTTCCCATTCGAACTAATGTCAACTCCAGTAATACATAATTTAAATTTACCCTTGGGCATTTTAAGTTTCTTATATACTGTTAGTCTTACTTGATCTATGCTATGTGTATATTGTACGTGGGTCGTTTTCTGTGCCTGTTTATCAGTTTCCTTTGTCAACAATACTAACGGTGGACTGTAGCTTATTGATATTTTTCCAAATTCAGTAACCATTGTAAAGATATCGGAGACCTTGTCACTTATGTCACACTTCAGACTAATCTGCTGTAGAATTCCGTTTTGCGACAACAATTCTATGTACCTCTCCTCCTTAGAGACTTGTTCTGACAGAGTTTTACATCCAAAAAAGGTTTGTAAATCTGTCGCATGAGTTTTAACAGACAGTAAACTATTTTGCAAGGTACATACTGTCTCATTTCGTTCTTTAAGTTTTGAAAGTAAATTCTCAATCTCCAATTTAATTTAATTTTCTGCTATTAAATAATAATATTGTCAAAGACAATCCGCGAACTATAAAAAAACAGAAGATAATAATATTTTATTCGTCAGATGCAACGAGCGGTCAAGACAAATATAACAAAGAATGAACAGTTCCTGGAATACCAAATTAATTGGGATCTGAATGTTTCTGACATAATAGATATTCTATTAATTATACTATTCAATGAAGAGATCAAGATTGTACTTGTTTATGTTCTCGCTTTTTATTTTTATTATGCCTTACGATAGTAGTAGATTCGTTTTTTAAGGTATCCGACCCATAATTGAAATTACCGTTTAATTTTATTTTTCGACCAAGAAATGTGGCTTTATTAAATAAATATATTGCTAATTAATGAAGCAAATTATATATATTGTGCTACTTTGAGTCAATGTAAATATTTTTGAGCAAAAAATTTAGTTACTCAAATAGTATTTCCGATGTTTGCCGAAGATCACCGAGGTCTGCTCCATTGAAATACAATGGACATCCGGGACACCAAATATGATCACGTGGTCAATTAGGGTCCGGATACCTTAACTTATACGTAGTAGCTAGGGAAAGTATTAGTCTTACTTAAGCGCAAATCAACAATGTATCATAAATTGCCTTTGGATTTTGTGATAAAAGAAGAACAGAAGTAATTAGCTAGTACTTTTTTTAATTGTGAATATGGAGGTTTGTGCTGCAGGTATTATATTTCCTACATAATATAAGTATACCAGTTATTCAAAATGACGTGAATACCAATAACGTTACCTGGTATTCAAATTATAAGCAATGCTATTTTATATATCATTTTTTTCAGATACGTTGTGTTTATTTTTAGTAGAAGTCATCTTATTGACATTGCAAACTACACCACAATATTTCATAGTCGAAAACAAATTGTGCTAATGTTCTGAACACACATTTTAATGAAACCAGCAATTATTAAATTTTAAAATAATAAAATAAGGTATTCAAGTAGTATTTTTTAAAAAGGTAAAACTAATAAGGTAAATTAGTGTTAAATTACAAGTTCCTTTTATAGATATAATACAGTTGACAACGATACAAATCCCCTTTAAAATCTTACATGAAGAAAAGTTCCTTGCATATCATTGCATTCATTGGTTACCTGCCGTTTCATGTCACTCCGTTTCTTCATCAATACAATTTAAGAACTAGTTGTCCTAATGTTTTCGACTCGTATTGATGTCAAGTAATACCGAGTTTATTCCGGTTGATTATATTATTTAAGGAAAACAAGAAAAATCTACAACTAAATATATTAACGTATAACATAATTGTAAAAATATTCTAAATCTCTTATTGTTCGTTTTACTAATCAGTTAACACCAAGCCCAGTTTGCGCTGTTGAAATACAAAGCAACAATTCTCTGTCTAAGTGACTTCTTATCCTCTGTCTTCCCAGCGCACCATCCTCCTTGTGACAATTAATGCGTCGTTATCTAGGTAACTTAAACTCCGTGGTCAATGCGACTATTTACGGGCTCCGTCGTCCAAGTGACCACCTATACTTTGACCTGATAAAATAGTATACAACTATCAATATCAAATACATGTACTTTAATGAGCCTGAGTACGCATAGTACACACTAAAATGTAATAACTCAGTACATATGTTATTTCCGAGTAAGCACAGTACTACAACCCAATACATTTTATCTCCGAGTACACACAGTACTACAAGCTAATACATATAAAATGTTATGTTGTGCCTGAATACGCACCATCAAAAGTTTACAACGTTTTGTACTCCATGCTTTGTTCACTAAGAAAAATCTCAATCTAGTGCTATTGTATGCAATACGAAAACAATTTCTCAAAATAGAAGGTAAAATATTTCAACCCTTAATACGAAATTGCCAATCACATGTTTACAGAAAATATCATAAAGTAACTTTTTAAAATACCCAAGTATGCGTTTAACAAATACATTTCTCACTTACCTCAGATATCAATCCAGTGGGTGCATATCGGCTGGTCTGATTAACAACTAGTCAACCCAACACTAAGAAAAACCCTATCATACCCAAGTATATATACTGACCACTAGAAACCTGTGTTACAAGTTCTGAATATAGCTTCGGTGTGTTCGATTAAGGCGTTGTTTACCGTAGCTATTCTAAAAATTAATAACATACCCGGTATATACACAATATGTAGAAAACAATTATATTCTGTGAAAAAGGTTCGTGAAAGTGTATTACACTGGAAACATCACAACCTAGTTCACAGACAAAAAACTAAAAGCGACTTAGACAATCAGCACCAAATTTGCCGCTGCCTTTAATAGCAACCTGTAAGGTTGCAGAATAAGGAGTCCATCTCATTAGACGAGCATTGGCCACTTTTGCCCTGTTGTGATAAATCAAGGGCTGATGGTCCGTCTCTAACAAAAACTCCTGTCTATACAGGTATCTTTAAAAATAAAATGTCATCAAAGACACAAAGGTTTATAGAATTTACTACGCCAGACGCGCGTTTCGGCTAAAGAAGACTCATCAGTGGCGCTCGAACCCAAATAATGTTTAAAATCCAAATGATTAGGATGTTGTAGAGCTTTTATCACCAAAATTCCGAAACGTTTTTGCCAAATCCGGCTAAGGTTATCTACACCTTGAAAATAGAAAAACCTTAGAATTAAAATAATTTTCGTACTTCAGGTCAGTAAATTTAGACAATGACCGTATCACAGAAAGAATCATTATATTCCTGTCAGCACCGAAGTGACTACTGGGCTGGTGATCTGGGGAACTGATACCCTCGGGGAATAACAGTCCACCAGCAAAGGCATCGACCCAGTGGTTGCTTTTTGGAACTTCTGGATAGCCCAGACAACTGTCAGACACTCTTTTTAGCTCACCTGACCCAAAGGGTCATGTGAGCTATTGTTATCACTTTGCGTCCGTCGGCGTCGTCGTCGTCGTCGTCGTCGTCGGCGTCTGTAAACTTTTTACATTTTAATCTTCTTCTCTGAAACCACTTGGCCAATTGAAACCAAGCTTGGCCATAATGTTCATTGGATGGACCTTTACAAAGTTTGTGTTTTTTATTTTGATTGGTAAACCAATATGGCCGCCACCTCAAGACTTAGTTTAACATAGGACCCTATGGGAAAAAAGTTAAAAAGGGCTTCTTCTCTGAAACCGTTTAACCAATCAAAACAAAACTTACTAGCAATATTGTTTAGATGGTCCTCTATAAAGTTTGTGTTTTAGATGGGAATTGGAAATTCAAAATGGCCGCTACTGCAGGACTTAGTTTAACATAGAACCCTATGGGAAAAAGTTTTAAAAGGCTTCTTCTCTGAAACCGGTTAATCAATGGAAACAAAAACTTACTAGCAATATTGTTTGGATGGTCCTCTATAAAGTTAGTGTTTTTTATGGCAATTGGAAATTCAAAATGGCTGCCACCGCAGGACTTAATTTAACATAGGACCCTATGGGAAAAAGTTTGAAAGGCTTCTTTTCTGAAACCGGCCAACCAATGGAAACAAAACTTACTAGCAATATTGTTTGGATGGTCCTCTATAAAGTTAATGTTTTTTATCCCAATCTGATATTCAAAATGGCCGCCACCACAGGACTTAGTTTAACATTGGACCCTATGGGAAAAATGTTAAAAAGGGCTTCTTCTCTGAAACCGGTTAACCAATCAAAACAAAACTTACTAGCAATATTGTTTGGATGGTCCTCTATAAAGTTTGTGTTTGTTATGGCAATTGGAAATTCAAAATGGCTGCCACCGCAGCACTTAATTTAACATAGGACCCTATGGGAAAAAGTTTGAAAGGCTTCTTTTCTGAAACTGGCCAACCAATGGAAACAAAACTTACTAGCAATATTGTTTGGATGGTCCTCTATAAAGTTAATGTTTTTTTTATCCCAATCTGATATTCAAAATGGCCACCACCGCAGGACTTAGTTTAACATTGGACCCTATGGGAAAAATGTTAAAAAGGGCTTCTTCTCTGAAACCGGTTAACCAATCAAAACAAAACTTACTACCAATATTGTTTGGGTGGTCCTTTATAAAGTTTATGATTTTTATGCCAACTGGAAATTCAAAATGGCCACTACCGCAGGACTTAGTTTAACATATGACCCTATGGGAAAAAGTTTTTAAAGGCTTCTTCTCTGAAACCGGTTAATCAATGGAAACAAAAACTTACTAGCAATATTGTTTGGATGGTCCTCTATAAAGTTTATGTTTTTTATGGCAATTGGAAATTCAAAATGGCCGCTACCGCAGGACTTTGTTTAACATACGACCCTATGGGAAAAAGTTTTTAAAGGCTTCTTCTCCGAAACCGGTTAATCAATGGAAACAAAAACTTACTAGCAATATTGTTTGGATGGTCCTTTATAAAGTTTATGTTTTTTAAGGCAATTGGAAATTCAAAATGGCCAACTCCCCCGCAGGACTTAGTTTAACATAGGACCCTATGGGCAAATAAAAAAAATCTCTATACAACTGGTTAACCAATGAAACAAAGCTTTCTAGTAATATTGTTTGGATGGTCCTATTTAAAGTTTATTGAAAATTACAGGACTTACTTTAACATCAGGGAAATGCCATCTTCATTGCCTATAAAATCAGGTGAGCGATACCGGCTCTTAAGAGCCTCTGGTTTGATTGTGGCATAGGCAAGTTCTGTCTGTTTTAGTTTTCTACTTTCATATGCAATTGGCGTTTTGTTAGCGCCTTCGTCTTGCAATAATACTGCTTTGATTCCCTTTCCAGACGCATTCGTCTGTAATATAAAGGACCTACTAAAATCGGGAAGATACAAAACAGGTGATTTCGTTCAGGAAGTCCTAAGATACTGGAATGCATGTTCATGTGGCTGTGACCTTTGTTTGCCATACTTTTTTGTAAGATCTGTTAGTGGTACTGCAATTTGTGCGAAATTCTGTATAAACTTATGATAGTAACCAACCATACCTAAAAATGACTTTATTTGTCTTTTGGTCTCTGGTCTAGCTACTTTACTGATAGCATCTACTTTATCTTCATCAGGTCTTAATATTTCACCATCAACCAAATGTCCCAAACACTCAATAGTACTAAAGCCCATGTAGAATTTACTTGGTTTTGCCGTTCAATGATCTTTATGGAGACGCAATAACAACTCACGTAAGACAAGAAGGTGATATTGAAATGTCATTGTACAGATGATTATGTTTTCAACAAAGTTTTCTATATTCTCCATTCCATCGAGTAATTTTCTCAGTTTAATAAAGCTTGAAGTTCCATTAAAAGACCGAAAGGCATAGTTTTTTAATTGGAAAAGACCCTTAGCTGTCTCAAATGCAGTAATGGTTTAGCTTTCTCTGTTAAAGGGAGATGCCAGTAACCTTTAGTCAGATCAAATTTGGATATAAAAATGTGACTAGACATTTTCGTAATAACTTCTTCAGGATTTTACATTGGCTCTGCGTCAAAATTTTTATTCTATTAATAGATCTAAAATCGATACATAACCGATTAGTATTGCCTTTCTTTTTAACAAGGACAACAGGAGAGCAGTATGGATTTTCTGACCTGTCTGTTACATTCAGTTCAATATTTTGTCGCCTTCCTCATTTACCTCACTCTGAATTGTAAAAGGTAATGGATACTGTTTAGATTTGATTGGAACAGTCGTTGGTAGTTTAATGTCATGTTCAGCAAGCTAAGATTAGTGTTGCCTGGTAGATCGGACAAAACGTCTGGAAATGAATTTAATACATCTAGTAGAGATGCTGTTTCCTCACTACTAAGTTCAGGATTTATGTGTACATTACCTGGACCTTCTGACGCTTGCACTGGTGGAAGCTGTACTAATTCGTCGGACTCGCCATTGAGGGTATCCTCCGACTCTTCAACATCAACTACTGCAACATGTTTGCGTGAAATACTTTGGGTTTTTCTCCAACCTGAATCTTGTATTCAAGTTCTCCAACTTTCACCACAATCTCAAAGGGACCCTTGTAATGCATCAGTAGCTTGTTCGTTTTAGTCAGTAAGAGAACTAATACCTTTTGTCCTACCTTTAAGTTCTTGATTCTCGCTTTTTTGTCATATAACGTCTTGTACTTTATTGATGCTTGCTCTAAATTCTTCATAGCTAATTCACATGTGGTATGTAACCTGTCTTTTAATCAACTACATACTGATATGTGGAACAAATATCAGGTTCACTTGTTTCCTTTGTCCACAATTCCTTAAGTACTGTAATAGAACCTCTAATTGAACTACCATAAATTAACTCAAAAGGGGTTAAACCAAGGCTTTCTTGAGGTGCATCGCTATAGGAAAGTAACAGAGGATTCAAGTATTTGTCCCAATCTTTTGGTTTCTCTGCACACAATCGCTTTAGTTTCTGTTTTATACTGCCGTTGAACCTCTCACATAAACCATTGCACAATGGATGATAAGGTGTAGTAGTGAGCTGTCGTAATGATATCAGTCTACTGACCTCTTTCAATAAATCGGCAGTAAATTGTGTACCCATGTCTGTCAACATCTCCTTTGGAATGCCTAAACGACAACAATATCAAACAGAGCTTCAGCTACACGTTCGGTATCAATCGATGGCAATGCCACTGTTTCTTGATACCTAGTTGCATAGTCCACCAAGGTAAGTATACACTTGGCCATAAGTTAGGGACCATAATAATTTTAGCGCAGGTGATTTTTTAAAACCAATATTTTATCAATATATAACCATCCATTGTTCATTTCAGGTTTCGTTTATAAAGGTCGACTATTTTAAAGAAATTTATGATTTTACTATTCAAAATGTATAGAAAAGACCAAAAAGATGTCGTTTGTAAACATATGCCATAAAACTGCTAAATCATAACTGAACAAAAAAGTTTAAGTTTGAACCGCTGGTAATGTTACATACAAAGAGTTGGCAGGTTGAGGGTATTAAGATGTAGGAAGAAATCATTTTTAAACATTTATTCACAAGAAGAGAGTCAATATCGTGTGTATCCACCACGCTTCCGGTGCAATTCTTAAACTCGTCTCATCATGCTCTGGACAAGTCTCTGAAGTCTACGTTGAGGGAATTGCCACCACTCCTGAATTAAGGTATCACGTAATTCATTCACTTTCCGGCCCAGATAGTCCCAAACACGCTTTATCAGATTCATATCCGAAGACATGGCTGGCCATGGTAATGTCTCAATTAAATCATTTGCAACATAATCTTTGACGATCCGTGCTGATGAGGTCTTGCGTTGTCGTCCATGAACACGGGTCTGTTTCCAAGTGGATGCACATCAAAATAGGGCACAATACGGGGATCCAGAATCTGATCTCTGTATTTTAAAGCAGTAAGTGTGCCATCTAATGGATACAAGTCTAGCTTGCAGTCATATGAGAAGCAGCCCCAATCTGTCATTCCACCACCACAAAAAGCTGCAGTTCCCAGAACATGTGCAGGATCACACGCTGTGTTGCGTTGACGCCATACCCGCATCCTACCATCAACTGGTTTCAGAAGAAAACGACTTTCGTCGGATTAATAAATTCTTTTCAAAGAGCGAATATTCCACCCGACATGGTCACGCGCCCACTGCAGCCGGGCATCCTTATGTCTTTGTGTATGTGCTGTTCGCTTTATTGGTCTCCGTGCTCGAAGTCTTCCGCAGTTTAGCCTTCTGTTTACTGTCCGTGTATTGAGTCTAACATAGACATTATTCCATCGCCTACGCAACCTGTGGTAAAAGGTTGTTGACTAGGAAGTCTTCTTTCTCTGCTCTCTTCTTCAGTGACCCTGATCTTGGCCTTTCCCCAAAAATACCAGTTTTATTATATCGTCTCATTATCCTACTGATGACAGAATGGCTAACATTGAACCTATCTGAAAGCTGTCGCTGTGTCATTCTACCCTTATTATAAATGTCTGCATCTGCTAGTTTTCGACTTACCATTTTGAAATGATTTCAAACAGGATAAATTTTTCCTGTTACGCACGTGCATATGATGAAATAAAAAAGGCGCCAAACTTGGGTTTTCAAAAGCTGAGGGTAATGTTTTTTTAAATCTCTATTGTTATTGTATCGTGAATCGAGCGACTAAATAATTTTAACAACAGATACTACAAACCTAGTTTTTGTTGATAACATATGTACAAATAACCAGAAACAATTTTTTTATAAATTTGAAGCAAAACCTGGTGGTCCCTATCTTTTAGCCAAGTGTATATATAATTGTTTCCATTAACTGTATGTAGCTCTATCGGACCAATCAAATCAACGGCTACTCTTTAAAATGGAACGTCAATTAACAGCATTCTGCCTAAAGGAGCTCGTGTAATTCCGTTTTTGGAATTGTCTTCTGGCATATGTAACATGATTGGCAAAATCTTCGACAGTCTGACTGTATTCCTGGCCAATAAAATTTTGACAAAACTTTCAAATACGCACGTTTGACTCCAAGATGTCCTGGCATAGTACATCAATATGCTAGACTTAATACTGTATCTCTGTAAAACTGAGGCACTACTAGCTGAGTAAAAACCTTACCTCCATCAGAAAAGTTATTTGTATACTCCCTGTAAATCAACCCATTCTTTTTGAAGAATCTAGCCTTGCCTGGTGTTCCTTGCTCATCATTTGCAAGTTGTCTGATCTTTGCAAGTGAGGGATCATCTGCCTGACCTTTCGTGATATCATCTGGTGAAACTTCTGACCACCCTTGTGACACTTTCAAATTAGGATACTTATGTTGCCTTTCTCTCTGGAGTTGCTGTCTTGTTTGCTCTGCCTGTTCTGTGTCTGGGTATTTGTGATCACGTACACCGGGAATATTACTTATAATTAAGTCGTATATCGTATCCTCCAAACACCACACATCGGTTGATCCTGTGTAATAGGGCGCTTCAATGAATGTGTTAGCTACGGGTACAGATATTTTAGAACCATCTGATATAACACATGTTTGAAACTTACCTGTAAACTGTGAATCAGCTACAGACTGCTTCTTTAAACTTACACGGCTGCATCCAGTGTCTCGCAGTACTGTGACCTCCTTACTGTTCACTATACCTTTTGATTCGGGCATTTCAATGCAAGGACTAGACCTCTTGACTGAACTTTGTCCACACGCAGAAGTGTATACTGGTAATGATATGGGAATCGTAAATGCACTACAAACCTGAACATTATCATTCTGTTTTCATTGTTTATATTGGCTCTCTTTTATATTAACTGCTGCTACCTTTCCTTTTTTCTCAAAACAGTTTGATGCTATATGGCCATGCTTACCACAATAGTAACACCTTTTCTTCTGAAAGTTATCCTTATCATTTACCTTTCCTGTGTGGGTCCCCTGTTTTCCTGGTTGACTGCAGATTTTGTTGCTGTTTTTGTTTCAACACTTTCTGTGCATTGTCTGTCTGAAAAATGAGTGTCGTTATATATGCGTTTCTTGCTTCATTATACTGGTCAGCATACCTAGCCATCTGCTGTATGTTTTCTGGAATCCTTTCTTTCAGAAACAAAGTCCCTGTTACAAATATGTAGTAACTTATCCCACATCATTAAATCAAACAATCCATGAAATGTTCATGGACTTTTGGACATTTCAATCCATCGCTAAAAGAACCCACTCAGTCTGACAAAAAACAGCAGATAGGTTTCTCAAGATTCTTGTCTACATTTCGGAATTTCTGCTTCAAGCCATACTTAGCAAGCTGAAACCGCTGAAGCAGAGAATTTTTCAAAACATCGTAATCTGTGCTCTGATCAGTTGATAGGAACGCATATACATCTAAAGCCCTACCTTTTAACTATGTGCTTTAATTAGTTGCCTAAAAATCTTGTTCCCATTTCTGAGATATAACAAACCTTTCAAACCTCCTGATATAAGAGTACATTACATCTGTACATTCATCAAAATGTGGTATCTTAGGTGATCTAGGCTGCAACCCTATAACTTCACTTACAGATAAACCTTTACCTTTTAACTCTGTTTTTGAAGCATTTCCAACTCATGAGCATGTTTGAGCTCTTTCATCTTTAACTCGTTTTAAATTATATACTTAACTATTGAGAAATCATGTTCTCGTTGTTTTTGTTCCTTTTCACGCTTTAACCTTCTTTCTTCGCGCTGGTGTTCTTGTTGTTCACTGACAAATTTTTTAACTCACTTCCTGCATAACCTAAAGATATACCATATTCAGTGATTTCACTTAATGTATCCATTGTGTAAACAAAAATCTATAGCAGGATATGCAACTCGAGACGATATTGTCCAATTTTATCCACAGGTATGAAAAGTCCTTGTTAAACTCAACAGTGCATAGAATGACCAAAACCACTAACCTTACCAAACTATACCTTCGACCACTACCTGTAACACGACAACCAATATACCCACTTGGAATAAACAGCTAGTCATCTGAGGATTCATACGATTTACAATCTGAAAATATTTCAACATAAAATTATATGTCAATTGATTTCAAACTGACAAAATTTAAAATTTCAAAATATACTACCGGAAATTTACCAATCCCACTTCTGACACCAAACTTGTCAAGTAATACCGAGTTTATTCCGATTGATTATATTACTTAAAGAAAACAAGTGAAATATGTCAACAATCTCACTAAAACTGTAATTGAACCAGAACAGAATGGCATCAAAAATAGAACAAACACACTTATATCAAAGATGGCAAGATTGGATAAAACGTTTCCAATATTATATTGACGCTACTGGAATCACAAATGTTAAAAGACAACGTTCATTGTTGTTACATTTTGTTGGCACAAAAGTTCAGGACATTTTTCAAACGTTGGACAATACAGGAGATGACTTTGTGACGGCTGTTGCAAAATTGAATGCATATTTTGAACCACAGAAAACACTGCATTTGAGAGACATCTATTTCGCAAAGCAGAACAGGAAGAGGAAGAATCTATTGCGTCATTTGTTACACGCCTGAAGAAACTCGTGGTTACATGTGACTATGGAGACTGAAAGGATGATCACATAAGGGACCAAGTCTTGGATAATTGCCGATCCACTGAGCTAAGACGGAAACTGTTCAGAGAAAAAGATTTAACACTTAACAAATTGCTGAACATAGCAAAAGCGTCATAAACTGTGAATGCTCAAGTTTCAATTATTGACAATGGCAAGACTCATAAAGTAAATAAAATTTCTGGACATAACAACTCTAATGCGTTCCCGAGACGACAAAATGTTAGGAGACCTATACAACAAGCGACACGAAGACGTCAACCACCAGTATACTCACGATGTGGCGATACAGGGCACATGCAGCGTGATTGTACAAAAACCCGAGATAAATCCTGTAGAAAGTGTGGAAAAAAGAGACATTTCGTTAAAATGCGTCGTACTCGCCAAGCGAGAAATCAAATTAATGCGGCCGATTACGAATCAGATAGTGATAAGCCGTCGATTGGATATGTTTTTACTGTGTCAGATAGTTTAAAGGGTTCACAATTTACAGTTAAATTGCAAGGTAGGCCAATTTCATTTCGTATCGACTCTGGAGCATCTGTAAATATCTTAGATGAAAAAACATTCAAATCGTTGGGTTTAACCAGGTCAAAGTTAAACAACACAAGCACTCAAATATTTTTTTAACATGGATCACGTACACCACTGCAGCTGCTGGGAACTATCGAGCTTTCAACAGAGGTCAGTGACTTGAAATGCAACGTACTTTATCATGTTGTGGCTGGCGATAGTGGAAATTTGATGGGAAGACAAACATCAACAAATCTTGGCTGACTACCGTAAATAAACTTGTAAACGCAGTACACTTACGTCCGACTATTAAAAACATTATTTCTGAATACAAAGACATATTTCAAGGATTAGGGCTGTTGAAAGATTTCAAACTGAAAATGCATATTGATCCAACACCACAGGATGTAGCTCAATATGTTAGACGCATGCCATATACAACACGAGAGCGCGTGGACAAGACAATAAAAGAACTTCTAGATGCTGATATCATAGAAAAAGTTGAAGGACCTACACCATGGGTATCACCGCTTGTACTCGTCCCTAAAGCGTCCGGAGAAGTACAGATATGTGTAGATATGCGAGAGGAAACCGCAGTCATGAGTGAGAGATTCCCTATACCAAGCGTTGATGAAACTCTTAAAACATTCAACGGATGTACCGTATTTCCAAAACTGGACCTTAACCAGTAATATCATCAAATAGAACTGGAACCACAATCAAGAAATATAACAACATTTGTATGTCATAGCGGACTATACTGTTATAAAAGGTTAATATTTAGCATTTCATGCGCATCAGAAATATACCAACGCATAAAACAACAAGTCTTACAGGGAATAGGAGGAGTTAAAAACATTTCGGACGACATACATGTTTTCGGGAAAACGCAAGAGAAGCATGATGAAGCCTTACGTCAAGTTCTACAACGGCTCAGAGATAAAAATCTCACATTAAACAAGGAAAAATGTGAACTCAACACTACATCGCTGACATTTCTTGGTCACAAATTGTCGAAAGACGGAATAAGTGCAGACGAGAGGAAATTTATAGCTGTGAGACAGGCAAAGCCCCCTACAAACGCTAAAGAAGTAAGAAGTTTTCTTGCACTAGTAAACTTTGTTTCAAGATGGATTAAGAATTATGCAACAATAGGCGAACCGCTAAGGAATCTTACCAGAAAGGACACCGACTGGCAGTGAACAGAACTAGAACAAAAGTCATTTGATCAGCTTAAAAAATACTTATGAGCAGAGAGGTTATTGCATAATATCGTCAAGATTCAGAAACCAGACTGATAGTAGATGCAAGTCCGGTAGGATTAGGAGCTATTCTGGAACAGAAACAATCCAATAATCAATATCGTGTCGTAGCCTATGCAAGCCGATCATTGACAACTACCGAAAGACGTTATAGTCAAACGGGGATGTCAACATTTTCACGTATACTTGGATTAAACTTCGACATCCCGACGGACCACAAGAAGTAAACATCAATATTTACTAGGAAGCAAACGCCTAATGCAAGACTTGAACGTTGGGTTTTAAAACTACAACCATACAGCTTTAAATTGAAATACTTGCCAGGCGCACATAATGCAGGCGATGTATTATCGCGATCGCCTATTGAGGAAACTTGTCAATACACTGGAGACTGGAATAAGGCAGATGAATATGTTAATTTCGTATCCCAAAATGTCGTCCCAAAATCAATAAACATTGATGAAATTCCAGAAATTTCCAAATCAGACCATGAATAAGAAAATTTTGGCAATGCTTAAGAACAAACAGATGGCCTCATACGAGAGATACATCATCTTTCGATAATGTCCGAGATGAACTGACTCACTTTTACTGAACAACAACCGGATTGTCATTCCAAAACAGTTAAGGAATCAAGTACTTAAAATTGCACACAGCAGTCACCAAGGAATTTTAAAAACAAAACAATTACTTCGAGAAAAGGTGTGGTGGCCTTCAATGGATTCGGACGTAGAACATTTTATTAAACGATGTCACAGTTGCCAGATAGTAGGAAAACAGACTGATTCTAGCGAAACACATCTGAATATGAATGAAATTCCACACGAAGCATGGCACAAATTAGGAATTGACTTGACAGGACCATTTTCAACAGGAGAAACAATATTAGTTGTAATAGTTTATTTTTGAAGATATCCGGAAATTAGATCTTACTTTCAACATCAACATTTGTCATCATAAACCGTTTGCATAAAATATTCGCAACTGACGAAAACCATACGTAGATCGTAACAGACCGTGGACTGCAATTTGTTTCAAATCAATCATTAAAAACAGTTATGAACGAAAATGGTATTAAACACAGGAAAGTGACCCCGTATTCAGCACAGAGCAATGGACAAGTTAAGCGATTTAACGCTGAACTGAAAAAGCGATTCAAAAATATCATATAGAAGGAAAGAACTGGAAATCCGAAATTTATGAATTTCTGCTAGGGTACCGCAATATACTACACTCAACAGGACAAGCACCGAATCATTTGTTATTCAATCGCATCGTCAAGACAAAACTACCACAGCTACCAAATACGAAACCGACGAAAATTAACGAAGTCGTGATTTTAAAGGCTAAGAAAATGAAGGTGAAAATGAAGGAATATGCGGATACAAGGACAATGCAGATTCCGAAATTCAACACCGGACAGAAAGTGCTCGTAATGACCATGCATAGACACAGAGATAAGTACTTGCCGAAATGGGAAAATGAAATAAACACGGTATCGTATCAAAAAGGATCAACAGTATTGTTGAGATCAACTTCTGGGAAAACCATTTGCCGGAATGTTAGTCACGTCAAACCATATTTTACACCTACACAAATAACAATTGAATCACAAGATGACAATAGACATATTCCTCGTGTAGAGCCTCGACCACAGATACTTAAAAGAGTGCCGTGACGTTATAATGACTTCGTTTTGTAAAAAAAATTAATTACAGCGTTTTGATAACATTTAAAGTGCAAATTTTATCTTTTGATTCAAGCAATGATTTATTTTCATTTTATCATTAACAAATACTCATTTTGTGGACTAAAAATTTAATCGAAGGAGAGAGACAGAACCTCGGCCGATGTTATCTTGTACATAAAATTGTAACACGTCTTATTTTTAGATTAGTTTAGTAATTGTAGCAAAGCAGTACAGTATTTACATGTAACACAATTACAGTATATAAAATTCAAATATCCCCCGAAATGTAATAATAAAAGAATAAACGCCTAAATGTCTTATTGTTCGTTTTACTGATCAGTTAATACCAAGTTCAGATTGCGCTGTTGAAATACAAACCATCAATTCTCTGTCTAAGTGACTTTTTATCCTCTGTCGTCTTAGCGCACCGTCGTCCTTGCGATACGTCGCTATCTACCTGACTTAAACTCCATGGTCCATGCGACTATTTACGTGCTCCATCGTCCAAGTGACCACCTATGCTTTGACCTGATAAAATAGTACATAACTATCAATATAAAATACTTTAATGAGCTCGAGCACGCACAGTACAACACTTTCAACTAAATGTAATAAGTGAATACATATGTTACGTCCGAGTACACACAGTACCACAAGCTAATGCATATTAAGTGTTATATTGTGCCTGAATACGCACCAAAAATGTTGACAACGTTTTGTACTCCGTGCTTTGTTTACTAAGAAATATCTCAATCTAGCACTATCGTATGCAATACGAAAACAATTTCTGAAAATAGAATTTAAAATATTTCAACCCCAAATACGGAATTGCACATTACATGCTTACAGAAAATATCATAAAGCTAACTGTCAAAAATACGCAAGTATGCTTTTAACAAATAAATTTCCCACTTACCGCAGGTATCGTGCGTTCAATCCGTGAGTGCATATCGGCTGTCCTGACTAACAACGAGTCAATCAAACACTATTAACAACCCGTGCAACCAAGTATATATACTGACCAATAGAAACCTGTTAATAAGTTTACGATTCTGAATATAGCTTCGGTGTGTTCGATTGAGATTAAGGCGTTGTTAACCGTAGCTATTCTAAAAATTAATGAACATATATACACAATATATACAAAACAATTATATGCAGTGAAATAGGTTAATGACAATTGACCTTTGGTTTTATTGCATGTTACTTTCTATTTGCTAAGAAATCCGGTTTAATTTATTCATAGAACATTATTAATGACAATTTGTCCGTTTAGCCCTCCTACTTTCTACGTATCAGTTATTATAAACCCTTGATTGTTTCGTAGTATGCATGAAACGTTACAAATTTGTTAACCGTGTATTTTAAATTGGTAGTACTACACAGAATCCTAGAAAGAAGCGACTGTTGCATGCAGTTTCATATGTGACAATGAGAAATACATAATACAAGCTTTTTTAAAGAAACCGTAAGAAAAGTTTATTTGATTGATAAATATAGTATTGCTTTAGTTGGGTATGGATCCAAACACATCTGAAATTAATTAAAATTTAACCAATGTGAAAGAGAATCAATACTTTACTTTAAAGAAAGATCACTCATTTGATTACCTGCATGAAGAAACTTTATAGTTTGCTTTTATACTACTCATTTAAAAATATAATTATCTCAAAGTCATTTATTAATAAGATACCTTTAGTTTTGGGTTGAAAAAACAGGACAAAAATTTGTCTAAAAATGTCAGCCCATAAATTCACCTTGAAAGACGTCTTTTTACTTAATATGTTTAAATTAAATAGTCAAACAAAGACAAATTTGCGTGTAATGAATGCAGAGTATTAAAATGTGATAATCTTTGAACCCTTAAAGGTTCAATCCTTTATTATCTTAAGTGTGTAAATGTGTGTTTATATTTCTTGCAAGACATAAATTAACATGGAAGTGTTTCTTGTGTTCAAATAGAGTTTTATATAGTTGATCTCCATAGAGAATCTTTAACACAATTAACAGCAAAACAAGAGATTTAAAACTGCATGTCATTTCTATATTACATGTATACAAATGTTCAAACAAAATTCGCAAGTTCTTTTTCTCAACAACTCTATTTCTTAAGTTGCCATAGTTTCTCTATTTAAAAAAATGGTCACTAGTAATAGTATCCTCTGCGCAAATTGTGAGGGTCAACATTTATTAGCTATTGAGACTCATGTGGCAGATTTGCAAACTTGTTTGGTGTAAAAAGCTCTGTTAGAACAAGTTTTGAAAAAGGACAATTACATGGAGTTGTTGCCTGAAAACGGGACTACTGCAGATCAATCTGAAGTGAGACATAAATGACAATGTCTCTGATATCCTAAATATGGTTACTACATTTGGTTCTAAATGACGAGGATTCCCATTTAAGCTGATAAAGGTTGGTTTTCTTACCGGATACTATGGATTCCAAGCCGAAAAAATCTGACCAGAAAAACGTAAAACATTAAATTAAGTCGAGTTATAATTTTGGTAGTACCACATAAAGTAAAAAAAACTGAAGAGTATTTTGTCCGTACTGTTTCAAGAATTGGTTAACATTACATGTTATTTCTTTTATATTTGTCATTCAATTTATTTGTTGTGATTTAATGTTACTGTCAACATTTGTTATCTGTATTGGTATCTTTAGTTCTCTACATGCATAGGAGAAAAACCTACAAATTTAAATTAAAATGAAAGTCCGAATGCCTTACAAGGACACTAACTAATAGACCTGCAGCAATAAATAAAAAAAACTTTTGTTTATTTTTGTTGGATTGTAATTGAAATATGTATTTAACTTAATTGTTCGTACAATGACTTTTCTTTGTAAATAACTATTTTGCATAGATTTTTAGTACACCATTTGACTGATGGTTTTCGTGTGGCCTTGGTACGAACACTAAAGTCAATTTAAAATTTTTTTAAAAATTAACACCCGGTAACAAAACTAAGTTAGTTGACATAATAGCAAACATAATGTTATGGCTTGGTTAACTACGCCAATTTTGTCCGTGTCTATGCCATTGGAGACGCGCCAGTAGGTGTCAGGGTTTAAGAACATGTCCTCTGGCGGGACGACGACACGGGTAGTATATGTTGGTATACTACATATAGGCAGGTCATTGTAGAGGTTGTGATATCAAAACGAACCCGACGCTGTTCAATAGTTCGGGTTGCACAAATGAATTTGTTAGCTATAACGTTAGCGAATTACACATCATGCATTCTACCAATTGTTTGTTCTATCTGTTTTGGACCCCGGGTCAAACTGATACTGTAAATTTTAAAATTTATTACATCATTTATACCCATACTGAAGCACTACAATCAAGAGTATTTCAGTTTTCAAAAGTTGCCCCACTAAAGGTTTACAGTACAGTTCTCTAGGAATAGTGGGGATTCATGCTAAGCAAACAATATATTTAAATACGACTTGCAACAACCACTATGAACAAAAATAATGACTTACATTACCATACATAGCTCAAATTTGATTGATAGAAACTGATAGTTACTGTAAATTTACTGTTCATGATCTGTAAATTTGGTGTTTATGATCTGTAAATCACTGTACACACTGCATACAGTACACCTCAATTATTTACAATTTTTATTTTTTACTGTTAGATGCATCAGTCATTGTCAGTCTCTTATCTTGATTTAGTATGACTATGTTAACTGAAGCAGTCCTTGACAGTCATCATCAGCTCTTACCTTGATTTAGTATGACTGATGTTCACTGACAGAAATAACACACTTCTCTTCTATCCTATTCTATATATAGTCATTTGTAATCAAAGACCAACATTGAAGACTTGATTCAATGAGAGTTTTATGGATAATTAATAGGAAATGTGTCAAATTAACCCCGCAAGTCCATTTTTTCCTAGCGCCAACAATATTTCGTTAAATTCCACTGTTTCCTCCTAATGTTAACTATTCTTTCTTGTTATTTTACATTTACATTCTGCGGCACCAATTTATTGAACATGCTTTGCCTAATGGTTGTAACAAAGTCGTGATAAATTACGGGAAGAAGGCAGCCACTTAACGTTACACCTGTACATAGTTCCAATCAATTCTACAGACCTGCCCAGCACATCCACACGGAGGACCGGGCACGCTTTTTCTGTAGAGGTGGTCAGGTCATAATACAGAAAGCCTGACCACGGACCACAGTGAGTAAGGCGTTTGAAAAATGCAACGCTCCTTGTACGATCTAGATTTTTTGTAGATGTCAACTAGAGTAGGTTTGTTCTAGCCCCTGCAAAAGGCTAATTTTTCCGACATACCTAAACCCATAATTTTCCAGTGGCATTCAAAATGTTTGTCCTTTCGGTCTACCTTTCCCGAATTAATCCTTTGTTAATATGTTCTCGTTCTGAATATAGTTTAAGTTATTCTCGCTGGACTTTAACCAATCAATCAATCTATCATCGTATCCATGCGACCTACATTATTGTTTGACATGCGCCTTTTGGATACCTGATGATATTCATTCCACAATACTTTGTAAATTTCCTTGATTTGTGTAAGACATGTGTTTTAAAATGAAGGAGGTTTTAGGAATTGTCTTTTTAAACAATTACAAAAGTTATAATTTAGGCAAGCAAATTTTGTATACTCCTAATTTACAAAATATATTTAGGACAAACTTATCAAATTTTGTAGTTTAATCCTTATACAATTTTTAAGGTGTGGCGTGTGTAATTATAATATCGTGGTTTTATTTAAAAAACTAAATGATCAATTATATTTCACATGTTAGTTATACCAGTGAACACAGATGATCAAGTTCCAGCTGTGACAGAATGTTATTTATGTTTCTTCTCCAGCAGTGTTATGTAACACCTGTGTTTGTCTGTTTGACTGTTTTTATCTGTTCTGCACTTAACTTTACATATTAAATCCCAAAGGAGAACCTTACTAAATTAAAAAGTTTGTTTTTGTTGTTTTAAAATTTGTTTGTATTTGTTATTACACTACAAAGGATTGAACTGTGACATTGTAGAGTCACTTCATAGTTGTTTTATAAATTCATCTTTGCTGATGGAGTTTTAATTCCCCGAGGTAAGCCCGCTCCTGGCAGGCATCAACACTTTTGTTTTGAAGAACACATCAATGCTATGAAATTGTCCGTGTACATTGCAAAATTGTCAAAACCCGAATGTTCTTCCTACTCCAGGTATAGTCTTATAGTCATAATTTGGTTTCCAGTTCGACATATTTTGGCGTTAATGATAGTTTGTTTCGTGGGGGCACATATTTTACCATAAATTTATGTAAATGTGGTTTATCTAAAGTTTGTGTATTACAATCTACTTATCTATCAAACTTCGTTTGTATCTGATAAAGTTGACGTTGAGGTTGGTGGCAGTGAAGTGAAACTAGCATTACAAAATGGCGTCGTTCGCATCAAATGTTTTTTGCCAAAAATGCTCAAAATTGTCCACTGCATAATTGTACCAATTTTCATTGAAATTGATCTGGCCATGTCTGACGTTGGAGATATGCGGCCAATTGGAGAATAGATTTCATTTCTAAAAATCTAAAACCGATGTGCACAACTAGCAAAAAACTATTCGATCTTTGTACATGAGGATCCCTTAACTCGTTCTACATGCCGGACAAACTTTCTGACCAGAAAGAAGAAAAAGTAAAAAGAAACTGCAAAAACAGTAAGTCTCCGACACACTTAATAAGGATAGCCCTGACACAAAAAAAAGAGAAGATAAAATTCAGCGACAATCTTAAATTTGTGCCAAATATTTCATAAGAATTTACTAGATTGTGAACAATAACGCAAAACTAGTATATCGTTTAGAATTGAAATGTCTAGTTTACATGATTTACTGAAAACTATTTGTTAACTGATTGGTATGAAAACAAGTTACTATTTGATATTTATTAGCAAATCTTCTTATAATTACTGTGCATATCAAAAATGTACAAAACTTGTAAATACAAGACAAACAAACAAAATAAAATATGCAACATTAAATACCGAAACCTAATCGAATCAACACACAATTTTAAAATGCTGTAAGCATACAGTTAGGTGCGGTCTAAACATTACACAAAGTTAGCTTAAACCAGTCCAAATCTGCTTTTGAGAGACAAAATCTCTGGTGTTTTGACAAAAAGCCAGTCAATGTGACCGCTTTGACTGGACAGAATTTTGTCAAAATGTCTGCTTTAAATATTGTCCGATTCTCTGCTTTTGTCAAGTGGACAAAAACGGTCTAAATCTCTGCTTTGTTTATATTGACAAAAAAACGGTCAAAATCTCTGCTCTCTGCTTTCAATGTCACGTGACAAAAATGTCCAATAGACAAAAATGATCAAAATCTCTGCTTTTTAATTGTCGCGTGACAAAATGTCCTGTTGAACAAAAGGCAAAATATATACTTTAATATTTTAATAGTTCCGTTACAAATTTGTCAATTAGACGTTTACTAAAAAACTTAATTCATGGTTCCGAGATAAGAAGATAAGCCCCGCCTCCTCAGTTATTGTTTCTATGCGCCACAAGCTTCTTTCAAAATGGCGGCTTAGCATCATCGTGATACCAATATTACTACCGATTGTCTCGACAAAATTCCCGAAAATATAGATAATTGGTACCTACCAGAAAGTAATTTCTTATCCAAAGGGTTTTAGAAAAAGGGATGAATTATTTCACGCAGGGTTACATTCACGATAACAGAATATCTTAAATAAATTGTACCGTGCACGTTGCCGTTGATACAAATTGCTGGTGATCTATGAGAAAAAGTTAATCGCCTCGCAGTCTTCGTATTTAAATTAGACCTGAACCTAAACTTTCTGAATTCTATTGCTCTTGTAAAGCTGGATATGTTTTTCCCTTCATAAATTGCGGTTAAATTTTATATTTATGTAATCTGTCTTAACTGGCCGTGTGTGCACGCGTATTTACATATGCTGTCACAGAGTATTTCCTACACATCTACAGAGAACTGGGAAATCGATAACTGCTAATTAATTAGATAAAGATGTATCAATATAGGCCTAATAAAAAACCCGATGTTTACTAAAGAATTTTTTGTCTGTGTCTAAAGTAGTCCCCGAGTTTCAAATCGGCAAATTTCATAGCCGAAAAAAGAACATAAATCTGAAATACATGTAACGTTATGTAAGTAATGTCCATTAACAATTAATTAAGTTCATTATATAATTATATATAAATCCAATAGTTTTTACACTGGAACACATAAAAAGAGCATTGTTCCTGTCCCATTTCTTGTATATCATAATTGAATTAGGGTAGATTCACTTATAGACTTAAAATTTTAATAAAATCCATTTGAAATTGAAGACGTGCACACCATCACGTAATCATGTATTCTTTTTTAGACTAAGCGGGCATTGTTCTCACATAGTAGGGTTGCTCAAATCTCTACAAGGATTGCAGCTGCTTTATGTTTATTTATTCTGTTAATATTGAGCTGATCATTGTGACTTCCACAAGTTTTCTCTAAATCTCTTTTAATCTTTGGAAATGGTATAAATATGTATCCTTGCATTCGATTTGGGTACCTTTCATCGGAATTACATGTACCACATTTACAACTAAGAACAATTTTCTTAAAACGATTGAAAATTATGCCGTTCCCACATCTGTACAAAAAGTTTGCTTGTGGGACAAAGATGGCGGAAGCTTTGTTTACATATCGGCTAATTATAACTGAGCATTCTGATTGGATAGTAAAAATAAAATCGGATTCATGAATTTACGAAATCTACAGCACTCTATTTAAAGAACGCTATTTCTTTCCGGTCCTCGTTTTGGTAGCAAGCCGTTGTGGTTAAAAACAGACTGTAGCTCTCCCTACATTACTATTATTATAATGTTGTCCAGGGTTATTGTCTATTTGGTTTCAAACTGGTAGAAATTATTCAAATTTAAGAGATAACTGAAATTTATTTTTCATCAAGATAATTCAATTTGGAACAGAAAAATAATTACAAACCAGAGTAGATAGGGGTTATGCAATTTTTTTTAATTTGAAAGTTGGTGGGTATTCTTTCTTTCGCCCACACTATAAAAACATAGACCCAGTATCATTCGAAAGCGCATGTAAATCGATTTTTACAAGCCCCTGTGATCTACTTGTGAAAAATCACGCAGAAATCTATTATGCTATGAAAAGTAGAACTGACGACGGAAATCCGTGCGTTTTCAGTAGCACGGAGGAAGGTTTCGGGAAAAAAAGAGACGAGCGGAAGCAGTTTCGAGATTTTTTTTTTACTTTCCAAGAAAAATCATAAATAATTTAAACTGATCACAAGCATTAACATTGATTGTGATCTCGAGTTTATATAGTGAACGCCGACTTTAATAGTGCTTAATCGTTTTCAAGGAGGAGGGATTCGTCTGAACCCATATATCTTTTATCAATACTTACATTTCACCTTTTAGCTCAAACTAAATAATATGAATTATTTTTCAACACTGCGTACATCCCAGAATACGCCTTTGAACTTCAATTCCATAATTTAAAACAAATCACCCATAAAATTCCAAATTAAAACCTCGTATTCATACCAAATCACTCCTGAGAATATAGAAAAATAAATTACAACCATGTTAAATACCTACTATCACTGCGATATAATTAAAAAAACATATTTCTCATCTAATATCACTCCAAATACTTTAGTGATGCAATAGAAAGCCTTATTTTACATATAAAATCAATACTGATCGTATAGCAAAACAATTAAAAACCATATTTCACATATGAATTTAATCCTGAGACATTAATAATACAACTTAAATCTATATTTAACATATAAAAGTAATCACGAGTCTATATCATGCAATTAAAAACCATATTCCACATATGAAGTTACTCTGGATACCTAAGTCACGCAATTAAAACCATGTATTGCATACAAATTCTGAAACCTTGGCAATACAATTAAAATACATATTTTCCATATAAATTAAATTCCAAGCATGAGAAATACAATTAAAATATACATTTTACACACAAAATCAATCCTGGGACCATATTGATGGAATTAAAACCATATACCTCACATAAAATAAATCCTGAAACCTTGGCAATACACTTACAGAATATATTTAACATATAAAATAACTAATAAAACTATAGCTATGTAATAAAAAGCCATATTTCACATATAGAAATACTCTGTAGACCTAATCAATGCAATTAAAATCCATATTTAACATATAAAATCAATCTTGAACCGTTGTAATGCCATAAAAAACAATATGTCACCTAAAATAAAATCACTTTGGAGACCACAGCAATGCAACTAAAATCTATATTTAAATTTAAAATCAATCCTGAGACTTTAACAATGCAACTAGAATACATATTTCACATATAAAATAACTCGGGAAACCATAGCCATGTGATTGAAAACCATATTTGACACATTAAATCAATCATGAGACATTCCAATGCAATTAGAAACTATATCTCATATATAAAATCACTCTGGAGACCGTGGAATTACAATAAAAACCATATTTAACATTTAAAATCAATCTTGAGACTTAAGCAATGCAATTAAAACCCATATTTCACATATAAAAATTAATCCTGAAACCTTGGCAATGAAATTAAATAATTATAACACAAGTAAAATCACTCTGGAAACCATAGCAAATTCAATTAAAAATCATATTAAACATATAAAGTCAATCTTGAGACTTTAGCGACGCAATTGAAAAACAATATTTCGCATATAAAATCCTTCCTGCGACCTTTATGATGGAAATAAAAACTATATTTTACATATAAAATCAATCCTGAGACTTAAGCTATAAAGTTAAAAAACAAATTTCATGTATAAAATCGCTTTGAGGATATAAGTGATGGAATTACAGCCATAGTTTACATATAAAATCATTTAAAGAATTAAATGAAGCAAGCAATATAAAAACCATAATACACAATTCACTCCGAACACCCGAGGGATGGAAATCAAACTATATTTCACAAATAAAATTAAACCAGTGATCTTAACGATGCAATAAAAACTATTCTCCACATATAAAATCAATCCTGAGACCTTGAGAGTAAAAACCATATTCATAAAGTTTAAGGTTGCAACTAAAAATCATTTTATACATTTAAAACTAATCCTGAAACTTTGGCGATGCAATTAAAAAAAAATCATAAAGTTATTCATGAGACCGTAGAGAATAAAAAACCGTGTATTACATAAAAAGTTTATTGTGAGACCTTAGTAATGCAACTTTAAAATAAGACATATAGAAAGTCATTCTCAAGACTCCAGAGATTATATTAAAAACAATGTTACACACTGGTATAGAAAAAATTTGAGTGCTGTGTAGTTATTAACTGTCATATGTTTGTAACCTTTTTTTATTATAACCACCGGGGTTTCTCTCCGGGTACTCCGACTTTTCCCCCCAATAAAACCTGGACGCCGCAATATAGCTGAACAATGGCTGAAAATGACGTTAAAACATCATTCACACATTATTACCACACAATTTGGTTATTGCAATGTACTTTCAACTGGATACAGGTAGACTTAATTAAAATTTTGAATGATTTTTAAGTTTAAGAGATGTATTAATTAATAGTATAATATCGAAGAATTGCTTGATTGATGGATATTTGTATAAGAAAAATGAGAAGTATCGCACTTCACTTTTTTAGACTGTACATTAATATTTAATTGAAGAGAAGAACGGTGCTATAGGTAATATGTTTTGAGACGTAAGAGTTTAAAATATTTTTCTCCGTAATGATATACAGAAAAAAGTACATAGCAAACAAATCTTTAATTAAAAATTTTTCATTACTTATTTTATTATATCCGATTGTTTTTAATAATGGGATTTGGATAAGCGACAAAAAATTTGATTTTCATCTTTCGTATACTTTTCATTCCGACAACGCGCAGATAAAATAAATCGACGTACGGTACAAACGGTCGTTCTTTCCTAAATAAATTATCATAAAAAAAATTAAAAATGTAAAAGTTAAAAGTGGTTTAAAGCGTCAATCGAAAGATTAGCAAGTTGAAAAAGTGGACATAAATTTCCAAAATAAAAATGTACAATGGACAAATTTGTCACGTGAAAGAATTGTCAGAACAAAAAATTGTCCGTTGACAAACTTGTCAAAAGAAAAAAAAATTGTCCTGAGGACAGAAATTGTCAAACAAATTGTCAAATGGACAGAAACTAATCGTTCACTTCTAAACTGGCGTGCTATGTTAATAAAAGTTTATTATTAACATAATTCTGTCTAAAATTTGTAATAAATTTTTATATATTTAATACATATTAAATATTTATTTAGGCAAGCCAAACTTATGCTCACATAAACATTTCCGAATTTCAATGCGAAGGATAAATTTATTATTACTGTTACTAAAGATTTGCTATTATGGAAATAAATGTGATATAATAAACCTGAATCAAATACACGTTGAACAGTCAGACAGGTAAAAAATGTGTAGTTCAATTGAAATAGTATTATATATTAAGGTATTAGTTGCAGAAAGATTGTCAACCTGCTACCATTTCAAACGCCAGAAGTAGCTGTTGGAATCGCACAAACTAGATTGAACGCAAAAAGAAATATACTGCAAAAACCTAACAACCAATGTAATGTAGGACATTGAACTATGAAATAAACAAGCCAATTACTAATGAAATGAAAAGATATTACATTACAGTATAATCTTCTTCTAAACAGGGGCCTCGGTGGCCGAGTTGTTAGAGTAGTTCGTCTAATATTGATCACGTGGTCTGTCAACACTGAGATTGCGGGTTCGATTCTCACTGCAGGCAGGGTGTACTCGACTCCAATCTTAATTGACAAGGATTGCCAGTTTTACTAACGCAGCTCTGGGGTTCTCTCCGGGTAATCCGGCTTCCTCCCCCAATAAAAACTGGACGCCATGATAAAGCTGAAAAATTGCTGCATTGGTGTTAAAACACCTTTCAAACAATTCAACCAATCTACTAAACAGAGATATAATATAAAATACGAACATCGCGTAATCAGTTATTAAATCAAACAACACTAACTGCATATTTAAATTAAGCAATTCTTTATTCAAATAATTAATTTAAATTCATATTTACAGGTAACATTTATCAAACTCAGCACTATCACATGCTCCCTTGCCACAGAAGACGACGTCCCGTCATGTCTTGACAGTGGGAGGTGATTGCACTATACTGAGAATAGTCTCTCATCCATACTTGGAATAAATCGGTATTAGCCAAAATTTATAACTAGAATGACCGGCTGACCTAAACAACTGTACTGCCCAGACATCATCATTGAAGGTATTTTTCTGTTTCTCGTGGAACGCAGTGTATCCCCGGGAAATGAAAATGACGACATCTCAGAAGTTTTATCGACAAATTCATCCTTTCCATTCATGAAGTTCAAAACTACTATTAGTGATTCTTTATCTGATGATTCCGGAACATAGTTCTGAATAAACTTTGTGTTTGATTCCGTTTATGCAACTATAATTTGATGTGGTTTCTTGATTTTCTTACTTGGTTTGTGCTCTGTTCTTTCTGTTTCCATGAGATATCTTACAGGTAGCAACACATTCATGTAGAGTTCATTCTTTCCTTCCCCGTTCTGCTTTTTCACAAAAACGGCTGTATACCCAGTCGGCTTGTCTATAATTACACATGGATCTTCTTGACATGTATTAGATATAATGTGTTCCCTTCAAATGATACGACTTTCACTAACAGTAGATCTCCCTTCGATAAATATGGCTGATTTCCCTTTGGTGTCATGAATCAATTTCTTCCGTCTGTTGTGCCTTTGCAGATGCTTCTGTTTGTGCTTATTTGTGGGCATACTGGGGTCGTTATTTCAAGTCCTTGATGTAATTGGACAAGGCAGTATCTAGATTCAAAGATCTGGTGAAAATCACGTGAAATCATATCTTGTACAAATATACGCTATAAGTCCAACATAAGATTTCTAGTTTTTATTCTTAGATGGTTCAAGCGTCCCAAGCACATGCATATTCATTAGTATCCTGTGCGCATACTATTCTCCCATCGCATTGTAATTATGTGTGCGTGCTTTAGTCATTCCTGATAGGCTGTAAAACTCCTTGATGGATTCACTAAGCGCCTTGATTGGAGTGTATGCCCTCTGGTATCCCAAATCGGACTATATCACTGTGCAAGTGGAGGTAATAACAAAATACTGAACTGTCAAGAAGACAATACACAAATCAAAGTCCGAGAAACTTGTAAACTCAAGAACCAACAACCAAAAATATAGTAACTACACCAATGATCTTGACTTGGTACAGGAATTAAAAAAAATATGAGTTAATAGTATCTATAGAAACTTCGGCTGTTGTTCTGGTCGTCTAGTTCTTTGTTGGTACCGATTGTATCAATCTTATAAAATGGTCCACTATAACCAGAATGTGTTGTTGACCGACTTACGACGGCTCTAAAGTCAAACAATCTATGGACGATAATTGCAATGGTGCTGTTGTCTGGATGCTGACTAGTGGGGTTCGTTGATTTGTCTGGGTCTTTCGCCGGAGGCATCTTCCGTATCGTGAGTTTAATCCTTCATTTCTCTTGTCATACCAGGACAGTATTTCTAAAAATGTCAATGAACGTTCTATCTGGATGTACCATATCATTACGCAATGCCTGCAAAGTGGTAGAAAAGTGGGCTGCAGGTAGCACGACTTGCTGTTTCTGTGCATCGTTGATGGTAATTTGTCTGTAGAGAATGCCGTTAATAATCTTCAAATGTGGGTATTGTCTTTTGAGTATGGTTTCTTCCTCTCCAAATAGGTCTTGATGTTCAATGATGTTAATACAACGTCTGATTGTTGTGCCCTGGCGTTGTGCTTTAGTCCAGTCTATGATATCTGAAGTAGGGGTTCCTGGTTAATAGTTTTCATCTTTTATAACATCCGGGTTTTCTCATATCCATTGTAAAAAAATTGATGGTATGAACCAGTTACAGATTGCTTTAATTGACTCAGGGTTTATGTCGATGTATTTCTCTGGAAGTCTTCTTCTAAGTGCATCAGCATCGGAGTTCGTTTTTCCTGGACGGTACACAATGTTGAAGTTGTAGGTTGAAAAGTCAGCTAACAATTCATTCCCCGTTGCGTCTATTTTGGCCGATTAAAGATCGTACGTCAAGCGGTTATAATCCGTCATGACTGTAAACTGTTGTCCATGTAAGTAGTCTTTAAATTGTCTGTTAGGGCCCGCTAAATGCAAACGTTTTCAGCTTTGTGGTAGGTAATTTCTCTCAGCCGTCGTTGTGATCATTAATTGATGTATAAACACCTTAAAAACGAAGACACCAAGACCTCTGTTAGCGACTTTTTGCTTGAACAGATAAGTATTCTGTTGTTCCATTATCATTCAACGTCGTCTCCTTCGATGTAAATAAACTTAAAAATTGTTTAAACATCGTTTTTAAACATCTTTTTAATGAAGACATAAGTACATTTATTTATTTAGTTGTAAACACGCCTGAACAAATGATTGATAGCATGCAATTATTTTTATATGGCACAATTTCCTCAATATAACTTATACCTGCTGATCTGAGGCCGGTAAACAGTTGGAAGGGCCGGTTCAAAATTAGACGTAACAATGTTAACCCTTTCATGTTAATTTTTCTGTATGGTATTAAATCAAACTACGTCAAAGAGTGTGACAACATAAGAGCATTTTAACTATAATTATCTCTCGCTGTGCTTGTTGAACCACTTGTTACAGTTTATCTTAATTGTAAAAGCTTGTTAGTTTATTTATATTATTTATAAATCATTTAAGTTAATTAAAGGCATTGAATTTAGGATATTAAAGTAATAAATATACTGTTTTTGTACTCTTTGTCATTGTTAGAAACTTATAATAAGTTTACACAATAAAGCAATTTTGTGTTTCACTATAATTATATATTTTGCTAGCTTAATTTATTCTTTTTTGAACCCCTATATTACAGTTAACATGAAGATGTTGAACTTGGACCTTATACATTTTTGTCGTGGTCTGTAATGCACACGTTAGATATTTTAGGAAAGGACAAACACTATATTAAATAAAGTAAATATGTAAATAATATAACATGCATCGTGTTATGTTCCATTTTGTAATTGTTGATTGATTGGATGTTTGCTTTACGCCCATAGGGCAGTATCTATCTAAGCTATATGCAGGACGAGAAAAAGCTAACAAGCAATAAATCATTTCGAAAAATGGACCAAAGTGCAAAAATTGATGGCCACTGGCAAAGTATGAAGTATGTGTGGGGACGGAAAATTTTGCATATTGTAACGGCTGTAATGAGCTTACTCTTATCGACGTCTACAAAAAGGGGTTTTTGTTATGCAGGTAACTTGGCACTCTCCAAACACGTAACCGACTGTGATCATCGATCAAGCTTTCCTTATTATCACCTGACAACCAACCATGCCCTATCCGTGGGATGGGATCAGGAATGACATCTTAGTCATGTACCAAGTCAAAGCCATTGCTATAGTTGCTTTATGTTGGTTGTTGGTTCTGGAGTTTGCCGGTTTTTCGGACTTTGTGGATTGTCTTTTTGACAGTTTAATCGGTTCGGTATGTTAATATTGCCTTCCTCCAAAGCACAGTGCATTGATAAGGGCCTAAGGCAGATTTGATCTCAATCTCTTTCATTCGACGTAAAGTAACACATTTGTACGTTCTCCATATTTTCCTCAAATACCATACTTTGCTAAATGTTTAAACTTTGGTGAAATTACAAAACCAATTAGATTATTACGTTGTCTGATTTAAAACTGTTTACAAAGTTTGTACAAAGATTTCTAATTGTGGACTAATATGTTTTGTACATGGCTTCAGAGATGAAGGATTCCTTGTTTCTTGTTTAGAGTACAATTTTATAATTCCTTTTAACTGAAAATATGGCCAATTGGATTATGAGTTTGTTGTAGTGAAGAATAGTATGGTCTATAAAGTGTTCCCAAGAAATGTGAAAACATGGCTATTTTGGATAATACTTGTTTCAATAAGTGGTTTTTTCCGCGTAGGGAAAATTTAGCGTTTTTGTAATGAATCTGTGTGAGTGTATTGTTCGATGTCCGTTATCAGAATAAATAACTATCTCATTTGTCCTAATATTTCTCGCTTTTTCATTTTTTCGTTCCAACCTTTACCGCGAATATAGCGAAAATTAAATCACCGCGAAAAAACACTTGTGCGGTATTAAAAGCTATCCACAATCACGCAGTAATGTCTGTTAACAATTATCAGAAGTTACCCGCAGATATTTCTGAAATTGGTTATCATTGTGAGGATTCCGGCAGAAATTTGAAATAATTTTCCCGGAATAATAAACTTTTGTTGCTCAATTTGTATTTGTTATTAATCACAAAAGCTGTTTAGAACATAATGCTCTAAATAATTCATTAAAGTGATAAATTGTACACATTGATTGCAAATCTAGAACGCTATTAGGTATTAGGGAACTCGATTTACAATGAGATTTAGACTTTGTGCTCGATTATGATTGCAAATCTCTATAATTAGACCATTAATTACGTTTATATATTCGCAACCAATGAAACATACATTTTTAACATTATATATGCCCGTAAATTTTAATTTGTCTGATTTGTAACAATGAAAGAGACTTTCTTTCGAACCTAAGCTACCCTTCCAATAATATACGTTTAATTTTTTTAATTAAATAATCAAACCAAAACATTTGAAAACTTGAATTTTAAATTAAATTATGCATCTGTAAAATTCAATCTGCAATGAATGATATTGATGTCAGTTTTACTTCAATTTATGGATTGTAATGTTTTTATGTGTTTGTCCAGTTTATAGGATAATATTTTTGCGTTTCTTACGAGGTAATATTTCTCGGGTTTTTTTCGCGACAGTTGGTTTTCCTGCCTTTAATTTTTAACCGGTTATAGTTGATATAGAAAACAAATCGACACATTTTTAGGTGATTTGTTTGACCGATTGAAATAAATAATATAAAAGTTGGTTGAATAGAAAATGATACTGATCAAGATTTACATACTGCATGTGCATAGTAGTTCCCCATCAGACACAATATACCAATCAGTCCCTGGTCTACTTCCTTAACGGTGTGTGCTTAGCACTGAATCAGCAGGAACTTACTTCAATGTGTTTTTATGGGAATACACAACATATAGCGCCACAGTGAAGTCCGACATGTCAGTCATAACATATCTGTTTTCTACAACAAATTTTGAAAAGCCAGACGCTTTTAGGCCACATGCAATTGTCAATAAATAAACATGAATGTTTTCTACTAAAAATATCATCTTAGCATTGTTTTTCACAGATTGGATGTGCAGTGTGTTAACACAAAGAAATTTTACTTAATGTTCTTTACGCGCATCTTAATCGAGTAATTGTTGAAGCATAAATCATAAAATATGATAATGAAGCTATATGTATATATGTGGACAGCTAATCAAGTAAATTAGTGGTACTTCAACGTCTGTTATATGGATGATTATTTAGTTATAAACAACGAACCCACCACTTATATTTGAAATGTGATATCCATTGAAACCTTTACAGCTAGAATCGATTATTATCTTTAGTGAATCATTTTGAGTTTAAATTTCCTGCAATATATTGATCAGCGAGCTTGTATTATTTTTAAAACAACATGGTATTACAATTATTTAACATTTTAGAAATCAGATAATGTAGGTAATATGCTGTTTTAATTAACATAGTATTTGTATCAAAGCTAAAAAATGTTTTATCAAGATTAATAATTATCTCTTTGCACTGTGTTTGTTGACCCTTATTATGTTTTTAGTATAAGTTAGTTTGTTTATTTATAGGTGTATGTGATAAATCAATAAGATAATTAAACTTAAGACGCTAATTAAAAAAATTCAAATTATTAGTTGTTTCATCATTTTATTAAATAAATGGAATCTTGCATAATATGTTCACTGGGTGAAAATATTATCGTCTTTTACTATTATCAAATATTTTTCTAACATACTGATCTCGTTTTGAACCACTATTTAAAAACAGGTAAATATTGACCTTGAACTTTTTACTTCCTTGTCGTGGCCATTTTGTGCAGAGATTAGATTTTTTGGAAAAAAAACACACTTTTTAAATAAGGTAAAGATGTTTATCATATCAAATGTCAAATGTCAATTGTTCCAGTCTCAATATACAAATTACATACATTTGTTAGAATAGAACCTAATATTTATTTGGTTTAAATCAACAAGCGACTTGTTGCCAACACAAACAATACATTATAAACATATATAATTATATGAGCACAATTGTAAATATAGTTTCAATATGGCACAAAAAATGGATATTAAAACATTAGTGAATCCGAATTTTATATTAGAAAAAGATTGTTTTTAACAAAATGCTATTATAAAAAAAGTCGCAAGAATTGTTAATGTGGACAGGTATTGATTCCTAATTTTTCTTAGTTTAAAAAAAAGGAAAATATACCCCCACTCTCTGCGAAAACAACGTAATTTCCTTAAAATGAGTAGACAAGGCATGTTAACGAATTTTAATGAAACTATGAATGCCTAACAAAGTTTAGTTGAGAAATGTATATATAGATTTTTAAAAAATGGATGTTACTTTTATTATAAAGCAGCACCACCTGTAAAATACAGAATAATGGGGCTGGAATCATAAAAAAACCTAGTTTTTTGTTATTGATTCAATAAAGATTTTTTAAGCAGAACTTTAATCGACGTAATGAAATAAAACGTGTTATATATATTTTTTGTCAAAACAAAAACCAAGTCTTTTTTCTTTCTTGGCATCTAAGAAAAAACTAACCCTCAATGATCAAGAAATGAACAATGGAAAAACTGAAGTTTTTACGCATAATCACATGAAACTATCCTTTGAAACAGTGCTTTCATGTACATCAAATGTCTGTTCTATTTTTTCTCATGACCCTTTCTTCCTACTGTATGTTGGTTTTGCTGCTTAGCAATTATTGCATGTTGCCTTGGGAACCATTCTGACATATAATGATTTCCCCAAAATTAGACTTTCTTCATATAAATTGTGTTTATTTTTCTATTAATATATCTTTTTTGAATGGCTAATTTACTGCAATTTGCATAGTTTTTTTATATTGTCACACAAACATACACTAAGAGGCCATTTTCATACTTTTTGCAACGTATTTATGTTTTCTCAAACATTCCAACTAAATACCATTTGACGGATGTTAAATAACATCAGTAATGTGCAAACACAAACCTTTTCCTATTTCTGAAATAGCTGTAAAAATTGTATTGCTAGTGTCTCTGGCTTTTTTAATATTTACTGCAATCAAATGTACTGTTCAGCGCCACTTCGAAAATAGCATCCAATTGTAAACCTTCCCATTTCTTGCCATCATTATTACAGTTATAATAACTATCGGTATTTTTGTCAGGACCTCTATTTTACTGTTGATTGACTATATTGTGAGCTATATTTGTTGTACACATATTGATTTAATATATACTTATTTGGTTAGTTAATTAATTTAAAGTCCATTTATAGCTCAGCAACCCAAATAGTTTCGACTTTGCTAATTTCATAATGTGTTTACCTTTTTTGATGTCTCGTAAACTGTAATTCACTAGAAAGAACCATGGAATAGTGTTCTGTCAGCTTTTGTAATATTCTTAACATTACATTGGATTTACTTATTGTGCACATATTTGTTTTATAGAGTAAAAGTACTAATTCTGCAGTTTTCTTAACTTTGACTGAAATGAGTTTTGTAAAATTTTGACATTTGTTTTTGTTTAATAAATTACAACATGGCTCTTAAAACAATATTTTGTTGACAACATTGAAAAAAGGGGCAACTTTGTGGTATGATCATCTATACTTGACAATATTTGCCCAGAAAATATATCCCATCTATTAAGGTATCCGACCCATAGTTGAAGTTTCCATTGAATACCAATAAATACAGCCCTATTAAATTAATAAATTGCTAATTAATGATCCAAATTAAATATATATTGTTTTACTTTGATTCAATCTTAACAATTTTGAACAAAATGCTAGTTACTCAAATAGTATATCCGATGTTTGCCGAACATTACCGAGGTCTGCTTCATAGAAAAACAATGAAAGTTCGGTACACCAAATATTATGACGTGGTCTATTGTGGTCCGGATATTTAATAACTATATCAAAAACAAGAAAGGACCAGACATTTTTTAAGAGTGCATATTTTGTTCTTTTCGCGATTTAAATTTTAGAGGGTATGAGTGTCCCCTTAGTTTTTCGCTTTGTCGTCAAATATTTATATATATATTTTCATTGAACAAGAAAACACCCGTGTACTTTATTTCAAGACATAATGTGAGCTTTTTGAAATTTAATGTCTTAGTTGAGAATTTTGTCTCCAACAATTTGATATAATCAGGAAAATAAAGTGTGAATAGGCGGGAAACTGGTTCCTGTACTTAACAGATATTGCAAGAGAACGACTAAGGAATCAGAGGAAATATTCGGCAAAAGAATCTTTTGAATTTCCATTCATCACACAAATTAATTAAAATTTATGAATCCGCATTGCGACAGTTTTGCATGTTTTTCTCAGAGATTGGTTGTTAAATCATGTGTACATTTAATTCATTGTTTTGCCTATTGGCTCGAAATCTGCAATTCTGTTCTAATGAAGCCATTAACAAGTGGATTGTAACTGTAGGAGTGATGGATGGTAGGTTCTATCAAGTTTAAAAAATTAAAACACGGCTCCTATAGATCATACTTTTAATTTACAAAACAAACCGTCTTGATATTGTGCTCTATTAGGAGTAGAATGTCTGTAAAGAATTTATGTCATGTTGTTAAGATAGGTATAGAAACAACGCATATATTTTGACGTTTTTTAAAATTTATAAAAAATATATATATTTAAAATCTATACCAGCGAATCTCAAATGCAATGTTACATTGTAGAATTGAATAATCGCATGTCACATTGTGCAATAAATTTCCTGTTAAGGTCTGAAAAATTCTCTGTTATAGATATAATGGCCACGTCTAGTAAAACTCTCTGTGCAATCTGTGAAGGTCAACATTTAACTAAATGTGCTGATCACTGGTGTCCAGAATGTGATGAAGGATTATGTAATGATTGTGAAAAGTATCACAGATTATCAAAAGCTACTCGCAATCACGCTTTAATGTCCATTGACGATTATAAAAAATTGCCCGCCGATATTTCAAAAATCAGTCATCACTGTGAAGATCACGGCAAGAAATTTCAAAACTTTTGCCCACACCATCAACAACTTTGTTGCCCGACTTGTATTTCAGTGAATCATAAAAGCTGTTCTGGACTTGTGGATTTGGATGATGTTGTTAAAACCTCTAAAACGTCCACATTGATTGAAAATCTAGAACTTTCTATAATCGAACTTGGGAAACACATTGAAACAATCACTCAAGATCGACAGCAAAATCTTACCCAAATAGAGGGTCAACGAAGACGATTACAAGAAGAAATCAAACAGAAGCGCGAAGAGATCAATTGCCTGCTTGATAAGTTGGAAACTACACTTATTAATGAATTGGTCGAGGCAGAAAATAAAATTAAACTGGAGATTGAGAGTTTACTGTCGAAACTTGAAGAGAAAAACGAGGCAGTAGGTCTCCTGCAAAGTAGTATTGTCACAATTAAAACTCATTCGACAGATTTACAAACGTTTATGGGATGTAAAACTCTGTCAGAACAAGTCTCGAAAGAGGAGAAGTACATAGAATCGTTGTCTGAAAACGGAAGTCTACAGCAAATAAGTCTGAAGTGTAACATAAGTCATAAGGTCTCGGATATCCTTACCGCTGTTACTGAGTTTGGATCTATATCTGTAAGCTACAATCCTCCGTTAGTTTTGCTGAAAAGGGAACAGAATAAGCATGCACAGATTATATCACCCGTGGAACTACAACCCACAAAAACAATTGATCAAGTCAGCCTTACAGTTAGTAAGAAACTGGTTATTCCTAAAGGAGATAATGTCTTTAGATTAACTGGGATGGACATTAGTCCGAATGGGAAAGTAATGATTGTAGATTGTGACGAGAATAAACGGTTGATTATATTCACCTCTAATGGCTATTTGGACAGGATAATTTCTCTTGCACCTGACCAACCGTATGATATTACCTGTATTAATGATGAGATGGTAGCCGTTTCAATTTGGGAAATAGCCTTGATCAAACTTGTTGATATTGTTTCCGGCACTGTGAGCCGAACACTGAAAACTAACTACATTGTTGATGGAATAATACAACATCATGGAACTCTGGTATACTGTGGACGTAACCAAGGCCTTATAGCTTTGGACCCAAACTCTATGACATCAACAACGGTCGTCTCCGACGCCATTTCATCCATGAATCATGTAACGGCAGCGGGAGACAATGTATATCATTCCAACCGCTGTACACATACCGTCACTTGCTACAGGACAAACGGAGAAAAAGTTTGGGATTTCAAAGATACACGTATTCTTCAGAGACCGTGCGGTATAACTGTTGACAATTACTCAAATGTTTATGTCGCATCTAAAGAAACAAACAGTGTCGTAATTATATCACCTGACGGAAAACATAGCAAACAAATTCTGAATGAGGATGATGGTCTTGATTATCCACGTGAACTACAGTGCGACAGAAACAGAAATGTACTGATTGTTGCTTGTTATAGCGGCGATGTAAGACTGTATAATATATCGTAATGGTTCATCTTGAATATAGAGTCCGTTTACCGTTCCGTAGGTTCGGCCATTTAATAAAATGTAACTTAAATACAATATGCTTCAGTGAACATATACTGGTCGTACGTCTCTGTGTAGGTTTTCAAAATAGCACTAAGTTTGTTCTTCAATCAACTGTGGTAATTCGACAAATTTTTTTCTTAAAAAACTTGAAAAAATCGGTTGATAACAGTCAAAGTCGCGGGCTTTTTGAGTCTAAGCAGCCTGCCAAATAGTTAAGTCGATATTAAAACTCGTGAGACAGATTTGCAAACCTTTGTTTGTAATAATCTGTCAGAACAAGTCTCAAAAATGAGAGGTAGATATAATTGTTGTCTTAAAACGGAAGTGATGATATTATAGTAGCCGGATCATTTGTTGATGAAAAATTAATCAAACTTGTTAACATTGTTTCCGGCATTGTTAGCGGAACAGTAAACATCGATTACGTGTGTGATGGAATAACAAATCGACAAGGCAACATTATCTACTGTGGATGTGAACATAGTATTATGATGCATGACCGAAACTGCAAAACTTCAACAACAATCGTTAATGACGCGATTAATACGTTGAACTATGTGACGACATTTAAAGACAATATATAGTATACAAACTGTGATACTCTTACTGTTAGTTGCTTGAAGACAAGCGGAGAAAAGGATTGGGAGTACAAAGATACAAGCATTCTTAAAATGCCGTACGGTGTAACTGTAGACAATCACTCCAATGTTTATGTCACGTCGGCAAGCACATAGCGTCGTGATTATATCACCTGACATGAAACATGCCAGACTGATAATGAGGGGAGATGAAGAAGTTTAGTTCGACAACGGCAGAAACGTATGGATCGTTGCTTGCTACTCTGGAAATATTATGATGTACAATGTATCGTAGTTTTTACATAATAACATTAATCTCATTCTGTATTCTAATTTCAACGACAGTTAAATTATTATTCTTAGCGTAAGTAGTTGTTCTATTTGGCTTTATTTAATTAGAAATATTGCCTTTTCTGTCAGACAAACGTAATATTTAAGGATCTTGGCGAATAAAGGGCTTTTTATTTTCGTCTTTTTTAGACTCTCTCCAAATGAATGAATAATTTCAAGGTGTTAAGGGAGCAATATACATATTGTTGAGTTTCTCAGGAAGCGTTTGCTGCCTGTCAACTATTCATTCTAAAACAAATTACATTTTTTTCAATGTTTTTTAGCAAACAAGCGGGCATGCGCTTTGAACTGTATCAAACAGAGTTCATTGGTTCATAATTATGCAGACAATAACTAGATTCTTATATATATTATTACGTCGGGAATGCATCAAAATGCGTTGGCGTTGACACAGAAATTAAAAAAAAAAGTTTATAGGTGAGTTTTCTATGACCACATAGTTAATGTATATAGTCAATAATTTTAATGACCATCATGTCAACATTGAGATTGGGAGTTCACATGGGGTGTACTCATAACTTAAAAAACCAGAATTCTCCGTTAAGGTCGTGCATTTCACCAGATAGTAAGGTTTCAATGAAATCCCCAAAAGCTGGCCGGCAAAACGTAAAACATTAAGTTAAATCAAGTTATAATTTTGGGTAGTAAAACCTTAATGGTATTTGTTTACTACTGTTTCAAAAATTTGATTACACGTTATTTGTTATTTATTTGTTATCCGATTTGTAGTCTTTTAATGTTCCTGTGAACATTCGTTTTCTGTATTATGCTCTCGGTTTCTTTAGTTCTGTGAATGCTTAGGAAAAAACCTTTAAATCAAATATTTCGAACATCATGCAATTAAACTGCAATTAAACTGAAAGACTGGTTGTCTAATTAAAGCATATTTACCAATAAACTTGCATCAATAAATTTAGACGATTTAAAAAATTACTTTGTTTAGTGTGTTTAATTTCAATTGGTATATGTATATAACTGAATGGTCTGTACAATCAAAGGTGACTTCTCTTTGTAAATAACTGTTATGCATAGATTTTCAGTATACCATGTAACTGATTTCTGTATTACGTGAGTGATAAATTGTATTTAAAATTTTCAGATGAAACATTGTGAAGCAAAACATATTAGTAACGGTTAGTAATTTAGCACAACCACCATTATTGTTTTTTTGTTAGCTAAGTCATTATTTTATGCACAGTCCTAATTGACGGCTTTCTGTAATAATAGTTAGTTAATATTGTTTGCTTTTAAATACGTATTTATTTTAAGCCAAACATAAAAATTTTGAAAACAGACTTTTTTGTTAATTTATGAAATTAAGAATATTAAAATCGTACATTGATTTAAGATCGTCACTTCCCTCTGGCTTTATCCATTTTATGGAATAAAACTGGTTTCCTCATTGACCACTTACTTTCGGAGTTCGAAAATTCCAACTGATAACTATAACGAAGTCCTTGACATTTCTTTCTGGCATTTGTCTCTATAAATCAATGAAAAATCAAGAGAGCCAAGTTCTCGGCAATATTTGTAATCACATATATCTACAACACAAGTTATTTTGACAATGACAACGAACAGCCTAACTAAAACGGTTACTAAGCCTCTGGTCTGTTATGATTATACGTTTTGGCTAATACATACACATTGTAGTCATTGCAAAATGTTTACTTTATGCCAAATATATAAAAAAGTTTAGGTTTGGTTTTCCTTGTTGATCCTTTTGTTTGGTTATACAAAATATTAAATATGACTTATTCGAATTATATAATGTAAACAAACGTCCGGGCCACTTATTATTGCGTTTCTGATGCTTGCGATTTCGATGCGTGTGTTTTTGGTTTTGTTTTGCGATTGTCACGTTCACTGCTTTTATTTGTGTCTAAATTTATCATCGAACGAAAAACAGCATGAGCACTTTCAAGATAAATATTTTCACGTTTTCTAAATATAGGATCTTTACATTGGTATCAGTGGATTATCGTATTTCTCCAATCGAAATAGTTAAAATATGTATCTTTTAGTACGAGCCTCAAAACCTCCTATTTTATGGTAACTTGGTAAATTGTATAGTGTTTTTGCGACGTCATTATTTATGTTTATCCTGCAATCGTCCTATTAGAGCAGCTAAAATACGTTGTCTTATTATTTTTATGTGTTTCACTGCCACTGGCTATGAAACGAGTTTAAGCTACGCCCACTTGAGGAACTACTTTTGTGTATTGCAGTAGTGTACTTGTTTGACCTTTCTAGCCAAATGTAAACAAATCGTAATTTTGCAATCGCGCAAATACGTGTTTTTGTTTCAATCCATTAATAAATATATTATCTTCCTCTGTGTTGATTTTTTCTCTACTAAATGGCATTTAATTTAATATTAATATTACAAAAAAATATATATAATTTTTAATAATAAAAAAAATAATAAAAAAATCGTCTGCTCTTGTGATGTGCAACAAATTCGTGAAATATTTTCAACATGTCAGATTTCGAGGAAGTAGCACATTTTCAGATAGAATGGTCACCAATGGATCATTGGTCAGATATTTCCATGGATGAAGACTTGGAAAACACATTGTTACAAATTGATGCTTTGGACATTCCTTTGTATCCACCCGAAACAAACATAATAACAACAGTAGCAGAAATTCATTCTATTCCATCAGAACATACTGGTACAAGTAGTTCCACTGAACAGTTAAACAATCTTGAAACTGCAGTTCAAATGTTACCAGAATTAAGTGATAATGCATTTGTCAATAACAACGTTTAAACACCTTCAAATGAAAACCATATTATCCAAAATGAAGTTGCTACATCAAATCAGTTTGATTCTAACCATATTGACATGACTGAAGAAGAAATTCAAAACTATATCCTATTAAATGAAAACAGAAACACAGCTAAAAAAACAATGTATGACATTAAACTTGTCCAAAAATTTTTGAAAATGAAAAATGAACATAGAGCAATACAAAACATTCCTCCATGTGAACTGGACAGTCTACTGGCCAATTTTTAAATAACAGTTCGTAAAAAGGATGGGCAACAATTTGAGCCATCTACTCTAAAAGGTATTGTTGCAAGTATAGACAGGAAACTTAAACGACACAAATATGGCCATTCTATCATAAATGACAAAGACAACCATTTCCAGTTAACAAAAGAAACTCTAAAAACCAAACTAAAAGTACTTAAAAAGGAAGGGAAAGGTAACAAGCCAAAGCGGGCACAGCCACTGACAGATATAGAGTTAAATTCCCTCTATCAGCAAAATTTGTTGGGTGGGATGTCGCCAGAAGCAATGTTGAACACCCTTTGGCTGAACAACACAGTTCACTTCGGATTACAAGGTGTGAAAGAACATTACGATTTGAGGTTTGTATTTAAGACCATCCTTAAACTTAAATTGGTTTTCTGTTTTCCAGCCTACAATTTTGAAATATGAGTCTAAAAGGAGGCAATTATTAATGTTCAACCCCCCTTACGACCACTAAATTTATAATATGAATCATCTAGGAAAAATATTCATTTCAAAACCACAGCTGTTTAATTAAATACTATGTTAATGTTTGGGAAACAGCTAACCGAAATTTGTTACGGATGGCATTAAAAATAATAAAGTGTAAAAAAAATAGATAACATGTTCCAGTGAGAATGTATAGCTTTATTGTCTTCAGTAATTACTAGCTTATTCCATCTTTAGTGTCAATCAAATAATGAATAGCACTGATGAATGATGAATACTCCTCATATCATACCACATTAAAACACATGTTGATTTCTTGGTGTTACATGTAGTAACTTCCTTCAACTTGTGAATAAAGCGTATTTCAAATTTGAAAACCAGTAACATATCCGATATAACATTTTTCCAAATAACGATAAAACCATTCAGTACTGTAAATATTTCCTGTCCAGGGGTCATTAATTGCTGTCATTACTTTTTCGTTTGCATAAGGCCTATCCTTCTTTACATTATCTGTGGCACACATGATTCCTGATGACATGAATTTCTTTTCCTGATTTTCTACATCATTACGTGTACATATAATGAATTTTGTGTTCCTTTAACAACCTGCAAAAATATAAAAAGAACAAATTTTTTACTTGATCTTTCATAACTTCTGTTAGACATTGATACAGCACATTCATTGACAGTAGTACACATGTAATTACTTGAGAATGTACATTTGGTACAGGTGTTTCTTAGAAGCGGACAAATGTTGATTCATGATTAATAAAAAAATGGAAACATTTAAAGAATTATCAATATACATGAACAAAATGTTACTAATGATGGTATTGAGAGATATGAACAGAAACTGCAAGGGAGGGAGGATAACACGGTAAAAATTTCCTGTCATTTATTTTAAATCCCGATATTACAAAACAAACAATCAATCTACAACACAAATAAATATTTGTCATATTTATTTTATGTTGCATCATTTTAAAACTGTTTTTTATCTACCATGAATCAGCATTATAAATGTGGTCCATTATTAATAATACAGTGACCTAAATCATAAATATTTCTCTGATCCCACCCACCCCCCACCCCCCACCCCCTTTTGCACAAACAAATATATAAAAGGACACGATGGTCTGCAAAGTAGAAAAAGGTGTAATAACCCATTATGAACGTAAAATTGTTTTGAAAAAAAAAAAGGATTTTGAGCAATACCACAGATTCATTTTCCTGAAAAACTTTTCTTTTCAGATGGGGAGACATAACTTTGCACACCTCTTCCGATGGAAAAAAATACTTAGAACTAAATGAACGACAAACAAAAACTCGTACTGGTGAAAATATTAATGATGTACGAGAAGTTAGTCCAAAAATGTTTGAATGTTTGGATGAAAAAAATCCTATTGCTTTTTATGAGAAGTTTGCTTCTAAGCGACCATCCGGTATGACCAATGAAAACGACCCATTTTACTTGGCAACACGCACCATACCACTTACAGGAGCTGACAATGAACCTTGGTTCGTGCGTCAACGCGTTGGTGTTAAAAAGTTAGCCAGCATAGTTAAAAAAATGCAACAAAAGGGAAATTTGGATGCCAATAAGCGACTTACAAACCACAGCGCAAATATCTTGTGCAAAAGCTTAAAGACCACAATATTCAAGACACTGACATAATGCAAATATCGGGTCACAAAAATGTACAATCGATCATAAATTACAGTTCGATTAATGATGACAAACATAAAGAAATTTCAAATGTTCTCAGCAACACATCGGTTTCGTCACACACTTCAACATCGCACTCGCAGTCATGCTTACCTGGTATTTTTACCTCCGCTTCATCCGAATCCGTTAATGCACCAGTTTCCTCTGTCCCTGGAGTGGACACTGCAACATTCTGTGCGCAAACAAACACGTCAAACAGGCTGAATTCTATGTTTTATGGCCCAACCCTGCAAATCCACCATGAACGTCTACATGTGCGACCGCCATTAAACATGCAGGAAAAGTTGGTACGACGAATCGACGAGCTTCATAATACAGTACAACTTATGTGATATTGAAAATAATATCTTATTGTTATTTCTGTTGATAATTGTTTTATTAAACTTGTCACTTGCATTACATTTTATTCATAATTTACCTTCAACAGCAGAACTCGTTCGTGTGACACATCACTCAATTTACGTCAATCATGTTGATTACCAAAATACTGCGCATTGTATGTAGAGGCGCAATAAGGGTACAATTTTAAGATAAATTTTATTCAAATTAAAAAAAAACTTTGGGAGTAAAAATTTTAGGATAGATTGCAGGATAAACATAATATTGGTATATTGACTTGACATAAACACAATATAAGGACTCGGCACGAAACGGAAAAAGTCTCGGCAGAGCCTCGCCTTTTTACCCCGTTTCTAAGCCTCGTCCTTATATTGTGTTTATGTCAAGTCAATACACTAATATTATATATCAGTATACGCATTATTATAGCTTGTTACAAAAGGTCATGACGGATCTATAATTACACAAGCAATAAAAGAATGAAGCTGGTATGAGCATTAATTTTAATTTTATTATAATTTTTCAAATTTTGATGAAATATAAATATTTTAAAGAAAAAAGTGTTGTTCCGTTCCGTTCCGTTAAATACCAATATCCCCCGGGTATTGGTATTTAACGGAACGGAACGGAACAAGAATATTTTTTTCAGAAATGATGTTTACATAATTTCAATCGATTCAACACCATGGAAATCGAACGTTATAACAAACAAACGCCCTATTTTGCACACCTTGATGCCTGCTTAATCTCAGAATTTGACACTAAAAGTCTTTGACAACTCAAGACAGACGGACATTGTGATCGATCTGATGACTAAATCACTAGCCGATATGTCTTGACCTTTGAATTGTATCTGTCATGTTTTCTACTAATTCGTTCACCTCCTTATATATGCACTGAATGGGAGCGAAATGCATTCAGTATACGCATTATTATAGCTTGTTACAAAAGGTCATGACGGATCTATAATTACACAAGCAATAAAAGAATGAAGCTGGTATGAGCATTAATTGCAATTTTATTATAATTTTTCAAATTTTGATGAAATATAAATATTTTAAAGAAAAAAGTGTTGTTCCGTTCCGTTCCGTTAAATACCAATATCCCCCGGGTATTGGTATTTAACGGAACGGAACGGAACAAGATTTTTTTTTCAGAAATGATGTTTACATATTTCAATCGATTCAACACCATGGAAATCGAACGTTATAACAAACAAACGCCCTATTTTGCACACCTTGATGCCTGCTCAATCTCAGAATTTGACACTAAAAGTCTTTGACAACTCAAGACAGACGGACATTGTGATCGAACTGATGACTAAATCACTAGCCGATATGTCTTGACCTTTGAATTGTATCTGTCATGTTTTCTACTAATTCGTTCACCTCCTTATATATGCACTGAATGGAAGCGAAATGCATTCAGTATACGCATTATTATAGCTTGTTACAAAAGGTCATGACGGATCTATAATTACACAAGCAATAAAAGAATGAAGCTGGTATGAGCATTAATTGCAATTTTATTATAATTTTTCAAAGTTTGATGAAATATAAATATTTTAAAGAAAAAAGTGTTGTTCCGTTCCGTTCCGTTAAATACCAATATCCCCCGGGTATTGGTATTTAACGGAACGGAACGGAACAAGATTTTTTTTTCAGAAATGATGTTTACATATTTCAATCGATTCAACACCATGGAAATCGAACGTTATAACAAACAAACGCCCTATTTTGCACACTTTGATGCCTGCTCAATCTCAGAATTTCGATACCAAGTCTTTGACAACTCAAGACAGACGGACATTGTGATCAAACTGATGACTAAATCGCTAATCGGCTCTTTACGTTGGAATTGTATCCGTCGTGTTTTCTACTAATTCGTTCACCTGCTTATATATGCACTGAATGGGAGCGAAATGCATTCAGTATTAAGCATGGTTATGTTAGCTTATTTTGAAAGGTCAACGCGGGTCTATAATTACACAAGCAGTAAAAAGAATAAAGCTGGTATGAGCATTAATAGCAATTTTATTATAATTTTTCAAATTTTGATGAAATATAAATATTTTTAAGAAAAAAGTTTTGTTCCGTTCCGTTCCGCTAAGTACCAATATCCCCCGGGTATTGGTATTTAACGGAACGAAACGGAACAAGAATTTTTCGTTAATATTTTCATATGAAAATATTTAACTCTGAAAAACTAACCATTGACATACAGCAAATATATGAAAATTGACATAATTTTAATATGGAAAAAAATATTTTAGATTCGCAAAGTACTTTATCCGCAATATATTTTCAATTTTCAGATTGACGAGTCAACACACGGTCAACACTAACATATTCATGCTTTTGCACATTACTTTTTTATATTGCACAGGAACTGCAATATTACTGTGAAGTATAAAAAAAAACAATTCCCCTTTAAGGATCCCCTTTACTTGTTCCGTTCCGTTCCGTTTCGTTCCGTTCCGCAAAGTACCAATAGCCTATAGAACCAAATGAAGTAACAGTCGTCAGGATATTAGAAACCTTGTCACTTATGTCGCACTTCAGATTGATTTGCTTTACACTTCCGTTTTCAGACAGTGATTCTATGTACTTCTCTACCTTGAGGACTTGCTCTGACAGAGTTTTACATCCAACGAAGGTTTGTAAATCTGTCGCATGTGTTTTAAAAGCGACTATACTATTTTGCAAGTTACATATTGTGTCGTTCCGTTCTTCAAGTTGTGACAGTAAACTCTGAATCTGCAAAATAATCCTATTTTCAGCGTCAGTCAGTTCATTAATAAGTGTAAATTCCAACTTATCTAGCAGGCAATTTATCTCTTCGCGCTTCTGTTTAATCTCGCCTTGACATCGTTTTCGCTGACTTTCTATTTCAATCAGATTTTGCTTTCGAAATATATAAACCGATATCGATTCCGGTTCGCACATGAATCATTTCCGGACATCACAAGCCCCGGTTTCTCGAACTCTCGATTTCTCGAACTATTTTTGTCGGCCCCTTCGAGTTCGAGCCATCGAAGTTCGACTGTATTTACGGATTTTCACTGTCCAGTAATGAGTATCAGCAGTCGTTCCAATAATTACAAGAAAGGTCATGTTGTAGAACGTAAACAAATAAAAAGCAGGCAGCATGGATCTTTAGTTAAAAACTAAAGCTGTAGAAAAAGAAAGACAAGTGAATATATCAAAGGACTAAATAATATTTTAAGTGAACCTGTGTAGAATTTTAATATGAATTAGGTTGCAACCTATGACCTTAAGCGGCCCCCAGACCCCTTGCCAATTAGGTTTTGCCTCACTAAAAATTGGACCGTAGCTACGACCATGATAAAGGTGAGGATAAGATACTGTTTTGGTGTATGATGTATTAAATACCAGAGGCTCTTAAGAGCCTGTATCGCTCACCTGATTTTATAGGCAATGAAGATGGCATTTCCCTGATGTTAAAGTAAGTCCTGTAATTTTCAATAAACTTTAAATAGGACCATCCAAACAATATTACTAGAAAGCTTTGTTTCATTGGTTAACCAGTTCTATAGAGATTTTTTTTATTTGCCCATAGGGTCCTATGTTAAACTAAGTCCTGCGGGGGAGGTGGCCATTTTGAATTTCCAATTGCCATAAAAAACATAAACTTTATAAAGGACCATCCAAACAATATTGCTAGTAAGTTTTTGTTTCCATTGATTAACCGGTTTCGGAGAAGAAGCCTTTAAAAACTTTTTCCCATAGGGTCGTATGTTAAACTAAGTCCTGCGGTAGCGGCCATTTTGAATTTCCAATTGCCATAAAAACATAAACTTTATAGAGGACCATCCAAACAATATTGCTAGTAAGTTTTTGTTTCCATTGATTAACCGGTTTCAGAGAAGAAGCCTTTAAAAACTTTTTCCCATAGGGTCCTATGTTCAACTAAGTCCTGCGGTAGCGGCCATTTTGAATTTCCAGTTGGCATAAAAATCATAAACTTTATAAAGGACCACCCAAACAATATTGCAAGTAAGTTTTGTTTTGATTGGTTAACCGGTTTCAGAGAAGAAGCCCTTTTTAACCTTTTACCCATAGGGTCCAATGTTAAACTAAGTCCTGCGGTGGCGGCCATTTTGAATATCAGATTGGGATAAAAAACATTAACTTTATAGAGGACCATCCAAACAATATTGCTAGTAAGTTTTTGTTTCCATAAATTAACCGGTTTCAGAGAAGAAGCCTTTTAAAACTTTTTCCCATAGGGTTCTATGTTAAACTAAGTCCTGCAGTGGCGGCCATTTTGAATTTCCATTTGCCATAAAAAACACAAACTTTATAGAGGACCATCCAAACAATATTGCTAGTAAGTTTTGTTTTGATTGGTTAACCGGTTTCAGAGAAGAAGCCCTTTTTTACATTTTTCCCATAGGGTCCAATGTTAAACTAAGTCCTGCGGTGGTGGCCATTTTGAATATCAGATTGGGATAAAAAACATAAACTTTATAGAGGACCATCCAACAATATTGCTAATAAGTTTTGTTTCCATTGGTTGGCCGGTTTCAGAAAAGAAGCCTTTCAAACTTTTTCCCATAGGGTCCTATGTTAAATTAAGTCCTGCGGTGGCAGCCATTTTGAATTTCCAATTGCCATCTAAAACACAAACTTTATAGAGGACCATCTAAACAATATTGCTAGTAAGTTTTGTTTTGATTGGTTAAACGGTTTCAGAGAAGAAGCCCTTTTTAACTTTTTTCCCATAGGGTCCTATGTTAAACTAAGTCTTGAGGTGGTGGCCATATTGGTTTACCAATCAAAATAAAAAACACAAACTTTGTAAAGGTCCATCCAATGAACATTATGGCCAAGTTTGGTTTCAATTGGCCAAGTGGTTTCAGAGAAGAAGATTAAAATGTAAAAAGTTTACAGACGCCGACGCCGACGACGACGACGCCGACGGACGCAAAGTGATAACAATAGCTCACATGACCCTTTGGGTCAGGTGAGCTAATAAAGTGGTACGTCTCTTCAAGGAAGATTATGAGTAAACAAAACTGATGACGTCGACGCCAGAAACAGGAATTTCTAGTGTTATGCGCATTTGATTATATTATTTCATGATTCATGATTTATAAAGCTCTCTTATATTAGGTAGAACAGTAATACATGTTTCTGTGATTTGAATACCTTTCCAACATTGTTAAGCATTTACCTGTACTAGGAAATTAATAAACTTTCATTCAACATTTAAAACATATATGCCATATATATATCCCATATCCGTGACCAATTTCTCTAGTTAGAACATTTTGAGACGCTCCCACTTTTACATGCACTTTCTAATGCAGTGAATATAAAAATACTAAACTGTTTAAAAAAAATTACCAGAATTTTATCTTGCAAGATCTGAGAAAAATTGTACCACTTTTTACAACTTAATGTATGCAGGATCTTACAGACAAAAATTGTAAACATGTAACTGTTGACCAAATTAGAACACAACGTAGTATTTAGTGTTGTACTTAATGTAGGGTTCACAATCTGGTAACCTGTTACTGGTAAACATTTACTACTGTTATACATTGTACCTTTAATCTCATCACCAGGAATATAGGTTATCTATTTTACTTGCACAGTATCAGTATCATTGACCGTACACGTTGTATCTTATTTTATGCGTATCTATAAACAAATCCCCTCATAGGTAAAATGTGCGCGTTTTGTATTTCTATTTCGTGTTTCGCTCAGTCAGTTCTTTCGTTCGTCCGTTTGTCCACATGTTCAAATTGAGTATATAGAAGCCGTTAGTCAGCATGCACACGTATCCCAATGTCTCACACGCACAAAGCTATTAATGACATTCTACCCTGAAAACCTGCAAGTTTTTTTTCAGTTGCAAAGTAGATTAAAAATTACGGTAATCATAAATAAGAATTTCCACAAACCGAATTGTATCTCCAGTGAATGTAAATTTTTGTAATTGTTCAGCCATATATGAAGCAAAGAATATCTGGGAGCTAATTCAAATTATAAAAGTGTATTGGACGTGATAGAAAAAACTAGTAGTAATTATTTGTTGCCAGTTGCAGTATTTTTACATTTGAACTTTTACTGCATCTGATATGTACAATTTGTAGCCAATAAAATATCAGATTTGCAAAAAGTGGTGGAGCTTTTTTAACAATCAAGTTGAATGAAGAAATATTTACTCCGGAAATTTCGAAAAGGATTAAAATTCTAAAGGTATTTCACTTACGCAATATTAAATGTCCTTAGTCGGTTTTGGTATAAATTAGAGAAGCTGTTCAACATCTTGAATATTTGGATTTCTTACATTTGTTTAGGTATAACAAGTCTTTAGCTGCCATAACGCGCGTCTGGCGTAATACATGTCAAACCTGTTATATTTGATGACTTTTTATTAATAGAATCATTATAGAGACTTTTTCCACTTCATTCCTGCTAAGTTAGGTTTCCATTAGGAGAACATTAACAGATGAAATTCAAAATGTTACTTAAAATTGTATATAATGGAATTACGGAACACAATTGTACGCTTTTGTTTGGTAAACTATTAGCGTATTCAGTCGAAAAAAAAAGACAAGTTATGTCGCAAACTTTGCTGTATAATTGTATTCTGATTTACTTTCAAAGATACGCTTAAAGGTAAGCTTGAATACTCGAAAAAATACCATTTCAAAGCAATAGAAAATAGCAACATTTACAGAGCAGATACGTGCTTTGTACCGTAGATTCTGTTGATAGTGCGAAACCATGGGGAGGGGGAAGATAACTCAAGGTAATTTTAGGTACAAGTTGGCGGACGGAAATTTAAGGGGTCATTATCCTATTCAATGAATGAATTTCCGGTGCATGTTCAAGACATGGCAGGATGAAAATATAGTCCCAATTTTCTCTTTTGTTTCTGCTTTTGCTTATAACTGCTATTGCTTAAGAGTTGGATATTTTGAAAATTATTGTAGAACAAGAATATATTTTTTTCCAGTCAAATGTCTTTACAGTGGAAGCACTTCCTAAAGTGTGTAATGTGGTACAATGTGACCACAACATTGAAATGAAAGTACAAAAACCATTCTTAAACTTTAAAGTAAAATTCCAGAAAAAAATCCGTGGTCACGTATACTTTTGTCTCCATTTTTATGTAATTTAGCATTATATGTGTAATGCCCCATATATGAAATTTTTAAGAAAGAAAGATTTAATAAAAAATGTTGATGTCTTGCCCGTTCGGTTACTTTTGCACAGTCCATCCCAAATGGATAACGACCTCGTAAAAACCCATCTTATTCATATATCTTTGGAAGTTATAGAATGGGACCTAATCATATATGAATTTTTGATTGGTATTTTCATTGAAAGATATATAATTGGGAACTTGTAAATTATCTAAATATATCAATGCCTTAATTCATTTCTCATCTAAAGCTGAGGAAGTAAAACCACAGTGACATAACAAATTAAGTGCTTACTTACTTAGTTATGGGGGTTTTAAACTCCTTGACTATCGTAAAACGGTCTCGCACTGACTTAAAAAAAATAAATTAAGTATCGATATAACTTAAATAGCACGAAACATCTACATTCATGAAATGATAATAAATTGGTATTAATCTGGTGATAGGAATGACCACAGATGTTATAATTAGGTACGATTCTTTGAAAAAGACAATAATCAGTGAGAGGAGTTCTAATATACAAGAAAACAAATATATTTTAATGTCTTAAGAAGTCGCTTTAATTTTTATGTGTTACCTTTATATATATATGGAAGGGGAAAGATACCCTTTCGTGCCGCACATCTGTATACATAATCGCTTTCGTTAAAGGAGGTGAAAATTGTAATGTTGTTCAAGTGACGTCATAAAAAATTTAGGGCACTTTTAGTTTACAACGGCAACGTTTGTTACGAAATGGGACGAAGCCAGAAAGAGGATGCAAAACGAAACCCTTGCTGTGTTGTGCCAGGGTGCATAGCCAACACTAAAAATAAATTTATGGAAAGGTAGTCAAGTTTTATTCCGTTTATGCCGTTCACACGATGTTAAAAGTCGGTGCGTAAAGGAAAGTGCCCTAAATAAAATCACGTGATACCATAAATCACGTGATAATATACATCTAACTATCTATCTTGAAAACGGCGTATTATCCTATATATATACGAATTGACCCCTCCCCCAACCCCAACTCACCCTCTCCCGTGTGCTGAAATGAGTATAATAAAGATTTGAACATAATAAAAACTTGCACTCCATTTAAAAAAATAATTTAAATCTATTTAAATATTAGTAATACTGCATTAACATCTGTTTCACTTTATATGCACAATACGCCGTTATAAAATAAAGTGCCAAATGTTTCATAATGATTAAGATGTCTTTTCCGTTTTGTCTTGTATAATTAACTGAAATCTAAATAAAGTTTATTGGAATTATATTTACAACAATATTTGAAATTTCAGTTTGAAATCTAACATTATCAAATCAAAATTCGTGCACAATAAACAAATTCAGCGGTACATCGAAAGTGTAAAAAAAAACCGAAAAGTGTAAAAACCCCGTGGAATAGTGTAAAAAAAACCATATCTATGGCGAAAACCCCACAGAAATGATAGATATTACCATATATTATGGCAATAATCCAATATTTGTGAAAAAATAATTTACGCTTTATCCCACAGAATCGATTTTTGTAACCGCTCGATACGTCTTATATTTATTTATTTATTTATTTATTTGTTCAACACATATTAGGTGTCAAATAGCTAGTGACAACGTGACATCCAACTACTTTATGTTTATTACTTATGTAAAGGTTATATTTCGTTGTAAAGTCGTAAAAACAATATTATGTATGATTATAATATGGCAGATAAAAGTCTTACATTATTTACATATTTACCTATTTAAAAAGTTTGTCCTTCACCAATATATCTAACGTAAACATAAAATGGCCACGACTTACCTGTGTAGTACATGGGGGTTCAAAACAGGATAAATATTTTATATTAGTAAAACACTGAAACGATTTCGTCATGTGAACATATTACATGAATTAGTTTCATTTATGCAATGTAGGAAAGAAACAACAAATTACTTGCATATCTGAAATTTAAACTTTTTCTAATATATATATAAGTGATAAGGTGTTTTCCCGATTTAGAGGTATCATATGAGACTATAGAAGTTTAAAAAATTCTCGCAAGCGGAATTTTTTAATTAAATCTCCAATTGCTACACAAAAAATCGCAAAAATTCTACATTGTAGGAGGAAAGTGTGCAACAAAACAGTTTCTAGGTTCCAAGAATTTAAATTCCGTTACCGAAAATAACTGGAAAACAACTTCAACGGTTTTTTTCTTTTATAATGTATTTTTTTCCGTTCAGAGGATATATTCTTGCATCCATTTTTACTCGCTTCTCGTAAGCTTTGAACTTTGTGCATCGCAACTACGTAAAATAAATGTAAAACTCAACACGAGAAGAAAATAGACGAAAAATGGGTTTTTTTAATGTTATATTTATAAAACATTTATTCTTTAACGATAGTATTTTTATATTATGCCAAAAAAAAACTTGCAACGTAAGTTGACCTGAATTAGTTTTTGTCTGCTTTGCTAACATGGATTACGACAATACTTGACGCAACAATGCGTTGCAACTTCCAGTCGCTCTCGCTGGTCGTCTCTGGTTAATGGGAAAAAACGGTTTGTAAACCCGTCTGTATCCCGATCTTGGCATTTAACTGAATTTAAACAGCCACAATAAAAAAGTGACAATCGAATTAAAATGAAATCTTTCAACTACCCACCCACCTTTTTGCTGCGTTTTAAAAAGAGGGGGAGCATGTGAAAGATAACAACGCAGCGACCAACAACAAAAAGGGGGAGCGAATGAAAGATTTAATTTTAAATTAGATTGAAAAAGTGAATAATAAGTCTAACCAGTCTACTTTAGTTATCAAGTAGTTCTGCCATTGATTTAGCTTGTTTCCATCCTCACAAGTCATGGTTTCTGTGTCGACATGTGGGTGAAGTTTTTGTGATTCATGATCTACACAAACCGGTTTACTCTGTAGATATCACTGTAAATTTAGAAATATGGAAAACAAAATATTTATTTAGTACGCACATACATTTATATTTATATCAGCTGGTTATGGATAACTACAACAAATCTTATCTTAACATAGTTATATGTATTTGAACAACACTATCACCCTTGTATTGATATGGCATGAAATCACTGTCTCTGACTTACAAATGCATCTTTGGACAAGAAAATTTATGTTTGTTTGTTTGAATGGTGTTTAACGCCACTTTCAGCAATTGTTCAAATATCTAACGGGGAACAGTTTTTATTGGAGGAGTATGCTGGAGTACCTGACATTTGGTAGGAAAACTTTCAATCCTTATCAACTAAAATAGCAGTTGAGCACTGTCCACATTGAAAGTCTAATCTTCAAACTCGGTGTTCCAGAAAAATTTACAGGTGTGACATTAGTACCATCCCCAATTATGACAGTAGTCTCTTACTTGCTTCTCCCTTTATGGCATGAATGAAATAAAATTATAAGGATTGTTGGTTTGTTTGAATGTTTATTGCCAAACAGCAATTTTTCAGTTATATCATGGCGTCCATTTTTTGGGGAAAAAGCTGTAGTACCTGGAGAAAAAACAGACGTTCGGTAGGAAAACTAGCAATCAATGTCATATACGATAATGTAGTGCCTGGAGGAAAACCAGACACTCGGTAGGAAAACTAGCAATCCTTGTCAATTAAGACTGGAGTCGAGCGCACCTTGCCAGCAGTGAGACTTGGACGCTCAATATCATTGTTTACAGACCATGTGATCAATAGTAGACCAACTACCTTAACCACTCTGCCACTGAGGTCCCCATGGTTGGTTGGAGTTTTATTATGCAAAATATGTTTTGATGGAAATTATGGATTTTACGCCCCCGCGACGATAAGTCGGGGTGGGGGGTATATTAATTTACCTTTGTTTTTAAATAGTTTAACATATTACCTGAGCTAGTTTCATCCGTTTTTAGGTAAACATAACTTTTGAAGTTAATAACTTGATATTATTATTTGATATGATTTGATCTCGTGGTCTCAAAAAGGGGGGGGGGAGGGTGGTTCACAAAACATAAAAATTGCAGATGAAATATTCAACAATCGTGCATCAAAGTAAGATAAAAACATATTAAACTAAAGAAAACTTTGCTAGGATCAATATTGAAGGGAAATCGCTCGCCTGATAGGTCACACCTATTTATATATTATTTGTCAATGAGCTTAATGCATTTGTACGAATACATGTAAAATAAATCATTCTTTTATACCGAATTCAATAATCACCCAATGTTATGTTTTCACCATGTTTTCGTTCGACCCGTCAACTTTTTATGGTACAAATCACACTTGATTGAACATAATGTAAATAGCGTATATGGAATAAACGTAAGGTTTTTTTCAAGGATTATTGAAATGGCATAGTACACAAGAATTTGAGACTCTACATGGTGGAAAACATCATATTCGAACCTGAGAGAAAGCTCTTCATTGAATTTGATTTCAAAACCTTATTATATGGTCGTATATTCTATACCTCAGATCATTAATTATTTCAGTTGGATTTATCGAATAAACAAAAGGATTGGAATACAGGAAAGCCTATAAAGATCCTCTCCTATAAACTGATTGCGATAACAAGGCATACAATATATATACACTTATAATTAATCATCAAAAGCACTATAATATAAACATAAGAAGTTTGGCTCATAAATTCTTGGGAGAATAAATTGTATACTGATTCTGGTTATAATGTATAAAAATTTGGCTTATCAGTACAATTATAGAGATTGAATAATGGTAGTGTTTTTTATTAATAGCAGTACTTAAATAGCTTGTTATTTGATTAATGAAATAATGAAATAATATGAGTTGGTTTGTTTGTTTGTTTGTTTGATGATGTTTAACGCCACTTTCAGCAATTTTTCAGCTATATCATGGCGTCCAGTTTTTATTGGGGGAGGAAGCCGGAGTACCCGGAGAAAACCCCCGACCTGCGGTAGGAAAACTGGCAATCCTTGTAAAATATGAGTTTTAATCGTATTGGTATAATAAGGTAAAAAAGAAAAGAAAAAACATTATAAATATGGACAATGGAGCTTTAGAAGTTGAAGATTTGAAATTTGAAAACTAGTGGAAACTTTTTGTATCTTTGATAAATTCAAGCACTGCTTGTGCAATTTCTATGTTGTCATCTAAAGAGAGATTGGAATTGTTCCCAAGAAGGGTATTAAAATCTAGATGAGGGTTAAATTTTGAAAGTTTATCTTGTAAGTAAGCTCGTTGACGCTCATATAATGGACATCGAAGAAAGAAGTGGGCGTTATCTTCAATGTTACCACCACAATCACATTCAGAACTTTCAGATAAGTGAGATTGATATAAGTGATGGTTTAAGTTACTAACTTCATTAAGAAGACATTATACAGTATATTATATTGAAATTTCTTGGACCAATCAAATAGTGCGCAGGGGGACTCACCAGATCAGAACTTAACTTTTTCCTGAACATAGAGATAGATGGCAAGTTTTGTACATCAGCATCCAATTTGTTCCAGGCATCTAGTGCAGATGGAAAAAAACTAGTTTTATAGGCCTGAGTTCGAGCCCTGGGAACATTAAGAAATCTGGAGTTTCTAAGAGGATGTTGTTCATCTAAGTTAATTTTGGAGATAATATATTCAGATATATAACTAGGGAGGTATCCATGCAAAGTCTTATTTATATATAAACTAATTTTTGATTTTTTCTTCTATTTTGCAGTGAATCCCAACCAAGTTCTTTGTAAAGTTTCAATCGCGAAGTTCCCCTGCACATACCATAATGATCCTTGCTGCTTCATATTGAACTGACTCTAACATGTCTGACTCTTGCTTAGTGCAATTATCCCAAACAATCCTACCGTATTCAAGGATTGGCCTAATAAACGCTATATATAACTTTTCTAAAGACTTACGGTCAATATCATATTTGAGAAGTCTCAAAATATTTAATCTAGCACAAGCTTTAGAGTAGATTTCGTTAATGTTACCTCTCCATAGGCCCTGAAAGTGAAGATTCAAACCTGGGCGCTTAGTCGGATAGTACTGTCTGTATTTTATACGTTTGTAGTGAGTCTGAAACATTGGAAAAAATAGTAAGAAAATATTTAAAAAATAATTAAAAAGGTTATTGTCTGCAAACATATGGAGTCAACAAAGCGAATTGCACAAAAATACCACTAAGAGTCTCTTATATTGAATAATAAGTTAATGACCATTTGGACTGTGATAAACCTCTCATGTGATTTGTTTTTAATAAAAAATACCTCCCCTTTAGACCCTAAAATTTCAATGTCAAATGATGACGCTTTAGCAAAACTCGGGAAGTGCAGACAACAATTAAAGTTAAGTTTAGAGTGATTAACAATGGGAACTGATTAAATCTGTTGCCAAGCTTGAAAAGGCATAAGAAAAATGGCGGGAATTGACATGGTGAAAAAAAACAGAAAAGTGCACTTGATATTTAGTGTAAAGTTATCATATTTTTTCGTGATAATGAACATTGTTAATACATCGCAAACAGTGTTAGTATTTGGAAACAAGTCACAGTTACATTAGTAATACTCAAAGGATCAAAACTATTTAAACATAAGCAAATAAACTTGTATATTTTATAACAGAAGTGATATATAAAAGTAATTGTGGATACAGGAAAACACAGGAAAACACTGATAATTTTTAGTGCAGAGATGAGGTTTTAATCAAATCGCTTTGTACACAGAAGATATTCTTGAACTGTCAAAAATAAATTAACATTTTCTTCGTATAAGAAGTCAGGTGAGCCATATAATAGTGTCTGAACAGGTAAAATGTTGACGATGTTGCTAATATGATGTTGGCGTTGTTGAATGAAAAGTGGGCAGTGTAATAGGTAGTGGATTGTTTTCTTAATTATCCACAATGAAATAGTGGCGAATCAACTATAGTTTTAACGTACAAGTCCCGTACACTCCATTCGTAATCTAGAATGAAGTATTTGTGCTATTCTCTTCCCGACAAAATAATATTGTGGTTTTTGTTGGGCCTTCCTCTGCGCAGTCTTGATGGATGAAACTGACGCACTTAGCTTCGTGCATTCAGGTATCAAATTCCAAGACCGTACAGTTGAAGGCACAAAACAGTTTGAATAGAGTGCTGTTCTCTTGGATCTATTCCTAGTGTTGTGGCTGTGAATACCACTTAGTGAGTCCGATATTAGGTCAGAAAGGTATGGAGGAGTCAAACAATTTTTCATTTTATAAAAGTAAGTCAGTCTATGAGCTTCTCTTCGCTCACCGAGTTCCAACCAGCCTGTCTCAATATACAGTTGTTCCAGTTACTATCCTGGCGGCCTCAACCTGTATTCTTTCCACTTTGTCTGTAAGATTTTTTTACATTAGAATCCCATATTATATTCGCATATTCTAATATAGGACGTAAATAGATTAGATAAATAATTTCCAATGTTCTTCGATCGAGGATAAATTGAAATTTTCGTAAAACATTTAGATGTTTATATGCCTTTTCTATTATGAATTCAATATGTTTTTTCCATGTACCATCATTTGAGATATATACTCCAAGATGTGACTGGATACTTCACTCACCAGTACGGTATTCATATAAAGGTTCGGATGGGGTTGTTTGTGAAGTCTTCTTGTTATGTTCATTGTTTTGTGAAGGTTGATTTGATTGATTGGATGTCTGCTTTACTTCCAGCGAGCAGTATTTCAGCTATATTCAGGACGGGAACAAGTTAACAAACATTAAATCAACGGAAAATAGGGGTGGGATGGGTCACAGGGAATACAATTTTGACTGCCACTGGAAAAGTATGGAGTTTTGGGAAAGGGCGGAAAATTTAGCCTTTTGTAGCGGCTACAATGAGCCTACTCTTTTTCGAAATCTACAAATGGGGTCTTTATCGTGCAAGGAGCGTGGCATTCTCCAAACACGTTACCAACTACGGTCCGCGGTCAGGCTTTCCGTATTATGACCTGACAACCCCCCCAACGAGAGGGTCTTCCCTATCCGCCATCCGGGGACGCGCTAGGCTGCTCTGTGGGTCAAGCACTGGGAACCCTCCCATTATGGTCCCAGTGTGAAGGTTGAAGCTGACTAACCATTTAGAAGACCACGTATGTATTTTTTCAGTATCACTATTCAAAACATTCGCTGCCACACTGGGACTATCTACAATTAAGTAAAGACTGGTGTCGTCAGCAAATAATTTGATAGTAGACTGAATATCAGTTAGAATATCGTTAATAAAGATGATAAAAAGAAGAGGCCCCAGGATAGACCCTCGAGGAACACCAGCTTTTATAATACCCTAGTCCGATGACGAACTATTTATTACTACCCTTGTTTCCTTCCCGATAAATAATTTTCTACACATTTTAATACAGTGCCTTTGATACACGATGCCTCTAGTTTACATAACAATCCCCGATGCCAAACTTTATCAAATGTTCAGTTATTACTTTGTGAAAAATTCTATGAATGAGTGTGCCAAATATCTAAATAATCAATTGTGTCATTATGGAAAAAAATAAAACTGCATGTAACTGATGAACACAAAGATTTAACATATTATGTTTAAATGTGTATGCTTTACTGATATCACAAAATACAACCCTTACTTCTTTCCCATCATCTAATGCTTTTCGTGATTTTTTTGGTAGTTGATTTATAGCAGAATCCCCTGGAGTGAAACCAGACTGATTTGGTGTGATCGTTTGGTTAATACGTAGATAATTGTGGATATGTTTGTAAATACATCTTTCTATGACTATACCAATTACACTGATAAGTAATTTCTATAGTCACTCGGCGAGTCTTTCTTAAAAACGGGTGTTACATTGGCATTTGTCCATGTAGTTGGATATATGCCAACTGTTAATGACAAATTAAACAGTTTACACAAAGGATACTTTAGTACAGTAGAGACTTCTTTTAGGAGTCGTGGACTAATGCAATCTGGACCAGATGCTTTAGATATATGTCTAGGGAATTAAGTATGCCCTCAACCTCTGTTCTTAAATATTATTTCTTATTTTGTCGATTTGTACGAAAATACAGAATTGACGGGGGTTCTAGTTGTAAGCATGTATTTGTTATTTATTTTTTTTAAAATTATTATTAGTTTTTATCTAGACAACTCTACACCAATAGAGCTAACTAAACATGATTGTGTATTGTGAGGTCTAAACAGTAATTGTCCTTCATTGATATAAGATACATTTTATGTTATTTGATTAACATACAATCGATGAATTTCTAGAATACATATATATGTACTTGGATAAATAGTTTGTTAATTTTCTTTGGTTTGTTGTTATTATCTAATTGCATTGTTAGAAGATAGTTACTGTTGAATATATTTTGTTTTGGTGTTAAAGACCGGGTCCAGGGTATTAAAGGGTAGCAATTCTGTAAAACATGAAAGTTTTCAAATTTTGGACAGGGTTAAGGTCTGAGAGATACCTTTTGAATTTATAACAAAACAAGGATATTGTTTTCTTAAATTTTAGCACAGTTGCTAGAACCAAAACAAATTGACTTGTACTCAAAATTATGTTTATAAATAATAGTTTTTAAAGAAATTATATTATTTTAAAGATTTGAAGCATAGAAATTTTCAAATTCAAATTGTATGATTGACATATGTAGGAGGAGATAGTCATGACAACAATGTTTGTTGATATTTACAACGGAAGTAGTAAACAGCATGCCATCATGCACTTATCTACTCACCAGTCTGGCCCTGGCATTCACATGGCTAATTATCAATTTATCATAATCCAATCAAATATTTTCCTTGAAATTATCGCATGAGATTATAGTCACTTATTTACTTATTATTAGTTTCATTAATTATGTGTGTGTGTTTTTTTTAAATATCAAATTAAAAGAAAACGTATTTTATTCCCACAAATGCCCCATGTAAGGTATACTGTCAGTATTTGGATGCCAACTTCTTGCAAGTGTTAACACACAAAGAGGCATTATGTCTCTTTTATGCCAGATATTTTTTTTTGTATTTTGGATCTCTTTTAAGGGCCAATTGTTTCTTTGCTAAATATCTATCATCCTTCCAAACTTCACGATGAAACATCGTTGTCCAGAAGTATTTATATGTTTCCTTTCTTAAACAATGATTCCTAGAATGTTTGGTTGCATGTCATTTTCCCACCACATTTGTCTATTTGTGTCATCTGTAATACACGGTTTACAGAAGCAATAAGGACATTCTTCACTTTCAGGATCTTGGGAAACAAAAAAACTATTTGCCTCTTCCTCTACATCCATATCATGAACTTCACTGTCATCTGTTTGTGTTGATTTGTCTGTACACAATTCATTTTCTGTAGAATTACTTTGCTCATTTATATTCCAATTATAATGATGAAATAAACTATAAATTGTTTCTTTGAGTTCATCAGTTACATGCAGTGTTATTTTTTTCCATAATGACACAATTGATTATTTAGATATTTGGCACACTCATTAATAGATTTTTCACAAAGTAATAAATTTTTACTTCCCTCCAAAGTTTGTTTCCCAGTCAAAAGTTGGGAGCTCAGCCAAATGGTAATTAAGTTTTTAACATATTATGTTTTAAGCGAGTAAAACTATTTTCGAATTAAATTAAATAAGATAAACTTATAAAATATTATATTATATTTTTTCTATATCCAAATATTGTCTCTATAATGGAGAATATCTGCAAATAAACCTTTGGTAACCTAAGTACTGCACACGATAAAGGTCAAGGAATGAGGTACAAACATGGGTTATTGGAAAATAACAATGAATAGCTTAAAAAAAAAACTGAAAAACAAAAATTATTAAAAACAAAACTTTATTGTACGGTTATTTATGAGACGCATATGTTTGCAATTATACCAAAACTGGAACATTATAATGTAAACAAAAAGTAAATAAAGACCCCTGCAGGTAACCTTCGGGGTTCTAGAACATTGACCATGGAACCTCATTGCATGAGGTCATGTTACATAAACCTATAAACATTATAAAGTTGTACCTATTGCTTTTGTACATATGAATATGCTATAATTCTGAGGCTAAAATGGAAAAGGAAACAAAGAGACCACCCTGTAAACAATTATTGATATTGTTGAGCATGTTTTTGACAATTATTTGACAACTCATTATGTTGAAACATCGAACTCTACTAATATGAAATCCATGGATCTAAATACACACATTCAGGCATATAAAAAGTATGTGGACAAACCATTTTTTCTGACAAATGAAACATCAATTGGGAAACTTACAAATGTGACTGAAAATCATTCTTTGTTTTGTAAAGGTCATTGAAAACTGAAAAAAAATAATGCAAAGGGACATGTAGCAGCTGTGAGATTTCAATGTGACAATGACAATTACAATGATTATACACATTTCAGAAATTATATTCACCTAACTTTATTGATGGATTTACCTTCTTTATTATAAGTAAGTTTTGTTTACATTACATTATCCACAGCATGAATACACTCTAGCATTATAGTAGCATGTGATAATCAGCTGTTTCTACTTTAATAATCTACTGTTTATCTAAGTCCCGCCCACACCCTTATAGGCTTAATTGCTGTAGGGGTGTAACATTTTCTAAGTCAGACCCGGTCTTTAAGATAAGATTCAAATTATCCATGGGAAGTAATAATGAGAACTGTTCATTTTTTGTGATATCACTTGTTAAGGACCAATGAAAACACAGTTGTTACTTGATCAACAACCTTGACCTAGAATGCAATTTGCTACAATACCATTGATACAAACAAGTACAGTTGCACTTGTAATAAGCAATATAATACACATTTAAACAAATCTACAATTTATGCACTTTTTTGTAAGTTTTATGCTGTAATTAATAGTTTGAGCAAGAACATTTTAGTTAAATTCATCTGGGAGCGTGTATGTAGGATCAACCTGGATAATGAACTGTACATATTTAGTTATGGTGCTGACATCATGGAAGTTGTCATCTTTGTCAATTACACAGATTTTGCCATTTGTAGTCAAAATAGATTTTATCTTTTTTCTTTTGTGTAAATTTCCACCGCGGTAAAACAGTTTATTCCTTAACATAGTAAGATCCTCGTTTATATAAACCGAACTAAATTGTTTTGAGGTTTTCAAGTTTTTCCTACATTTCAATATACGAAATTTAACATTCGGCTCAGACAAACGGACGATAATTTGCCCTGGTTGTGAGCTACCCGCTTGGTTGACTACACGCTTCCCTACCGAATGGGAACATAAAATATCGTCTTCCTTGTAATCAGGCTATTTTTCTGAGATGTTTGAACTTACTATACCAGTCGTTTCGGTCTTCTCAGTGGATTCACGGATGCCAGATATTCTGATAAGACTTCTAGGCCCGTATAGTTCGACCGAGTCTAGGTCCTCTCGAAGTTTTCTATTTTCATCTTATAACATTTCTACTAGAGGTTGGGTATATGAGTGAATAAGGGCTGTAATGTCGGATAGAATGGTGCTTTTAACTGCGTCTGCTATTTTCTGTATGTCATCATCGGAAATCGTAACTAGTTGAGGGACAACAGAATGCATCATTTCATGGATCGAGTCACTGAGATCGTTCGTTTCTAACATGTCTACTGTAGACCTTTTCAGCGCTTCACGTTCAAGAGGAGTAGGGTTACTTGTACGTAATAATGTTCTTTTTGTGATATGGGGTGAATGTTGACATCAATGTTTTGTTCTCGATATATACATGTACGTAAAATGTGAACCTTCAGTATTCAGTATTCTCCTTAGTGTAAACAATACCTGTGAGATGTACTCATGTCCTCCATTAGTGGTTGATTTCCAACGAAAAATCAAAACAGAAGTCACAAAAGTCATTAATGTTTCTAACTTTACATCGCTTCACATCGCTTTATAGTCACAGAATCTGAACAACAATAACAGCATTCCTTGAAGTCCGATTTTCAATGTTATATTTACATTTTTTCTTATTCTTTTGTGGAGCGAATTTCATGTCACTGTTCCCTTGAACGCCGGAAGGCATTATTATTTAAAGGTGAACTACCTACGTCAACCGTGCCAAGTTTGGGTTTTCGTTCTATATATAAACACGGAGGTAGTAATGCACATGACAAGCAGTACTAAAAATAAACCAGCAATCGAAAGCACCTTACCCTTAAAAACACCGTACGGGACAATACTTATTGACATATTGATCAACCACATTCACAAATCAGATAAACACACTTATATATGAATAAGATAATGATCAGTAACAGCGAAAACGGGTCCCAGAAGCATAATGAAAATATGGCTCCGCTGATTTTACAGGCTACTGACATATTTTAGTTTTGATAAAATAAACACAATATACAGTTTGAAAGGCATTCCACAGGTCTGATGTTTTTTCACCCCATTTTAGCCCACTAACTGTTACTTTTGAATGCATTGATCATTATGTATAATTAAGTTGTGATAATTGGGTGGTCATATAGCAAACTGTAATCATGTATTATTTAGAAAGCTGTGAACTTGCAATTCCGACGTCTTTTTCACCCCTCACAAAAACAAGAACAAAACAAAAAACCCAACCAAACCAAGGTGCTAATTTCATTTAACTATCTTTCTCGACAAAATAGGTTACCAAAGTCATCTTGGAAACGGTTTTCTTTTTAACGCTGGCATGTACGAGGGGGGGGGGATAGAAGGGTGGGGTCCATTAATAGGTTAACACATTTTTTGTTTTTCCCAAAACAGATGACAGTAATATAAAATAAGCACATTTTCCCCACGCAGTCGGAATTTTTGTCGAGTTGTGACCTTGAACCAAATTACGCTTACCCATGGTAAGGGATACAAACTTGCATTATGATTGGGCAAAAATTGTAGAAAATTCTGCGTTCAAACAATGTTCTATGTTATACTCTGATAAGCATTCCTTAGCATAAAAATCAGAAACACAATAATTACGTGATAAAACCATATTTGCGCATTTCGTCGGAGATAGATGTATATTTGATTAGTTGTAAAAGTATATCTTATATGTAAAAAATCTTACTCCGGTGACAAATATACGCACACACACACACACACACACCCTCCCACACCCTCTCTCTCTCACACACACACACACTCACACACATACACACACACACACACTATCGTGTACTTGTACTAGACACAATGGTTCGATAACATATTTTGAATTGCACATTAACAGCCATTGGATAAAATAAAATAATAATACGTCCACAAAAATCCTAATTCCAGTTCTATTTCTAAACATTCAAGTTATAAATGAAAGACTTTTGAAAATACAGCAATGTCGTTTATTGTAAAATTATTTGACTTAATGTTAATTATTTTCTAAATTTGCAAAGGTCGTACCTCACCCATTTAAAATGCAGTTAATTATTCACATGTTATCAGATTATACTAAAATAAGCCATATGAGTACTACAAATCGTTATCAAAGAAAATAAAAATCTTGTTTTAAACAGAAAGAAAACAAAATTAATAAGTTAAATTAATATCTCATACAAAATAAGAAGTAAAAATTTAAACAATTAAACAAAACAATATTTCAAATTACTTTTGTTTTTTTTAAATAAACATGCTTAAATGGGATTATAAGCATCTTTACAGTTTCATGGCATACTGTTTTGCAAGGCTCTTCCTCCAAAAAAAAATCTCTCTCCAAAAGCTTTGACACAATTAAAAAATACTGACGACATAAAAGTTATCTTCACAGGAACATTCAAACATGCTAATAAATAAGAATTTAAAAATATGTTTGTCATACAAGAACTACACAACAACTAAAAAAAGCAAAAAGCAAAACAAAAGCAAAGGAACCCAAAACTTGTGGACCTATTTTGAATACTTTCAGATTTTTGACGTTTTATGTTTTGCATATTGCACGCTGAACGTTAATTCAATCAACACAACCAAGTTATTTGATTAAATTTGACATGGTTTATACCTCACTAGTGGTACTTGTAGCAATATTTCAGCAATATCATGGCGTTCAGTTTTTATTCTGTGAGGTTGTTGTTCTTTTCTCTTGTTACTGGATCTCGTATTTATACAACTGAAGCTAAAAAACTCTCATCTAAAGTTAAGAGTTTGGAGTCCACTTTTGCACCTTTATCACCCATGACATAATTTTTTTTATTAAGCTGATTGGAACATCGCCATCTGGCGGTAACCTGAACATGACCTTTATCGTATCCTACCTACCGAATTTGATGAAACTTTCTTGAAAATTGAAGTAAGTCTTCTATTGTATACCATAAAATGCACAGCGTACATGTACAATTTCATTCTTCGAAAACGCCTTTCTTTTACTCATGTTATTAAATTCAATAACAGTTGTAAAAAAGGAAAGGATGAGATGTTTTCAACAGGTACTCCCGTTTCCTCCACAGAGGAAACTGAAATTGCTTAAAGTGGCGTTAAGACACCTTTTAACAAGCAATGGTTGATGTCAGGTTGCTTGGCGATGGGAACGGCTGAGTCCCGGTGTAGTTAATAAAATATATCATGGTAAACGCTACAAAAGAAACGATCTTTATTTCAAGATAAAATTAGAAAGAAGATTGTTTTCTGGACCAGTTTCTAGAGACGCTGTCAAAAATAAGCATAAAAACAATTCACAATATACCATAAATGTAAGGCCTTTGAATTCCAAGTCCTTCGCTAGAAGAAAATATCATTAAAGTTGGTTTAATATATAATTGATATAGCTTAAAAATAACGCTAAATTTCTGTATTATGGACTTTCAGAAAACGGCGTATATATACGAATATACAAATAAATATTTGTCCGTCTTTTTTAGTTAAGCATTTTTAATAGCCAGTTCCCAAGTTTCTCGACACAAGCAATGATATACATCTGTTCTTCATATTCTGTAATTTTAAAAATGCCAAAATAAATTATTTTGTTCTGCAATTTTAATAAGAGTCATAATAGTGTCAATATTCATTTTCTACTTCAAACCATTAAAATTAGGTAAAACATATTTAAGAGAATTGACATAAGTATGAATAGATAGGCGTTGTAACGTTTCGATTAACCAATTGAGCAATTGAAATTACTGTCTTAAAATATATGAAAAAAATGTTTAATTTTTGGAGAAATAGTTTACAGAACTTGATTTTTATTTATGTTGGAAAAACTACGATACTTTGTACATCAAAACAGTTCCATAAAAGGAAGTAACTATCAGTACGTTTCTGACATTGTCGAACTGAACTGCACGCGGATTTTGAATAAATTCAGGCCCCTTCAGTATCTGTCTGCCATGCTTCCCGTCACTTGAAATAATCACGACACTGTGTGTTTTTGTGGACGCGACATAAATATTAGAGCGATTGTCTACAGTTACACCGCCCGGTATTACAAGAATATCTTCATCTTTGTACTCCCAAACCTTTTCTCCGCTTGTCTTGTAACAAGTAACAGTATGAGTATCAGAGTCTGTATGATATATATTGTCACGAAATGTCGTAATATAATTCACAAAATTAATCTTCTCCGTATCCTTAACGATTGATCTTGACGTATTATCATTTGGGTCATGCAGTGTAATACCATGTCCACGTGCGCTGCATATCAGTGTGCCTTTTCGTTGTGTTATCCCATCACAAATGTAGTCAGTGTTTACTGTACGGCTCACCGTGCCAGAAACAATGTTGACAAGTTTAATTTCCTTTTGGTTAAAAATTGTTACGGCTACCATGCCATCCCAAAGACAGGTTACATCATTAAGGTAGGAAGGAAAAAGATTTACAGACTTTTCAATAGATCCATCCTGGTTAAGTATAATCAACCTGTGAAATTTGCTACAATCTGCAATAATTATTTTTCCATTTGGATAAATGTCGACTCGTCCAATTTCTACTAAGTACGGTATTTTGAGTTTTTTAATTAGTGTTAGGTTAACTTCATCAATGTCCTTTTTGGTATGTATTTCTATTGGTGTCATCATCTGTGCCTGCCTGTCATTTTCACTTGTCAACAATACTAATGGAGGGTTGTAGCTAATAGATATTGACCCAAGCGAAGTAACAGCGTTAAGGATATTTGAGACATTTTCACTTATTTCACACTTAAGATTGATTCGCTGTAGACTTCCGTTTTCAAACAACGATTCTATATACTTCTCTTTGGCAACTTGTTCGCACATAGATTTACATCCAAAAAACTTTTGCAAGTCGGTCGCATGACTTTTAATTGCAGCTATACTAATTTGCAAGCAAACTTGTGTCTCGTTTCTTTCTTCAAGTTTCGACAGTAAACTCTGAATTTGCAATTGAATTTTATTTTCTGCTTCGGTCAATTCATTAACAAGTGTAGTTTCCAACTTATCAAGTAGGCAGTTTATCCTTTTACGCTTCTGTGTAATTTTTTTGTGAAATCGTTTTCGTTGAATCCCTATTTCTATAAGATTTTGTTGGCGATCTTTAATGATATTTTCAATTGTTTTCCTTATCTCAATAATAGAAAGTTCTAGATTTTCAATCAATGTGGATGTTTTAGGCGTTTTTACAACATCGTCAAGAGCCTTAAGTCCTGAACAACTTTCGTGATCAACAGAAATACAAATTGGACGACAAAGTTTATCATGTTGGGGGCAAAATATATCAAATTTTCTGCCGTGATCCTTACAGTAGTGACCAATTTTTGAAAGATCTGCGGGTAATTTCTGATAGTCGTCTATGGACATTATTTCGTGTTTATGAGTAGCCTTGGACAATCCGTGATGCCTTTCACAGTCGTTACACAATCCTTCCTCACATTCAGGACACCAATGATCAGCACATTTTGATAAATGTTGACCTTCACAAATTCCACAGAGGATTTTTATAGATGTGGCCATTATTTCTATAAAAGAGAAGTCTTGACAACTTAAAAGAAAATTTGCTTAAGAAAAATGTTTTGTCCGCATAATGTAAAAAAAACAGAAGAATGTAAATCAATTCAACAAAATTACCATCTTTTTGTGGTTTCAGAGAAAATACCTTTCAAAATTTCAACGGCTCAGAAAGAAGACTCCATATATAGGCGTTGTACCTCAATTAAAGAATGGTTATACACTTATTCCAACGTCAAACATTTAAGACTCAATAAACTTTGTCCTAAACGGAAAATGAATAATTGACGATGTTTTGTACACAGCAGGCTCAACTTTTTATAATTTAAATAATCATTAAACACACTCTTTTGATGAGCTTTCTGTAAATTGTTGTATTTTATAAAGACCAAAATATAGTTTCGTGAAAGTTTTTTTCTGTTTAAAAAATATGTGGCCTTGATATTCACAGAAAACCTAATAATGTACGTTATAATGTAGGTAACCCCAATTTACTCTATAAGAGCTTACCAATAAACATTTATGTACGTCCTGTTTATGGGGTTTAGATCACTTTGAGTGGAATTATTATCACAACAAATGCTTATATTTATTTCATTTAGATTGTTGTCTGCAACGAATTTATACGTGTAGAAAATTTTTCGAACTACAACTTATGCTTTAGAAATGATCTATTTCTTAACACCAATGTCCGTACCAAATATAGTTATACTCGAAACAAAAAAACTGCTTATTCAAAACATGCAAAGAGTAACGTGCATGATATTTTTTAAGTGTGTAATAGACATTAAAAAAATATGGAAGTAACTTGTAACGTTTAAAGTAAACATTCAATTTTGGATGTTTGTTATGTTTAATTGTACTGTTTTCAGCTGAACCACTTTGTAAATACTTTCTACATCTTAATTATAAAGTTGTAATGTATTTAATTTGTAGTTTCAGAGAAGATTAAACATTTAGCCAAGTAAAGGAAATAAACCTTGTCCTTTATTTTTGTTCAAAGAAGAAAAAAATGTGGTCTGTTTGTTCAGTGACCTGAAATTATCAGCTAATTGGAAGCTCACAGTTTCCGTTCTGTTTCGTGTCAGTTCAAACTCTTTTGGACGCCACAGACAATATTTTGTTTCAAGTTATATTCGCGATCGGATTTTAGATTTGCTTATATCGGTTTAGCTTTTTGCCAAAGAAAATATATTTCTGGAAATCTTGGTTCCACCGATCAGTGATTTCCAAGACGGAAATGAAGAGAGCGTAGGAATTTGCAATTAAATAAGAAATAGAACAGGAGTTATGACAATAGCCCCCAACACCCACATTAAATCAGGTCAAAAGAACGCTTAACAAAAAGTATTATTAAGTCGTATTGTCCAATTCGTACTTTTTCCTTCGGTTGAGAAAAAGCCTTTGTACATGGTGAAGGTTTTAGATATCATTCCTTAAACAATAACCTCTATTCAATTTCTCAAAATGAAAATTTTTAATCACACATCAACTGCATCCGTAGTCTCACAAGTAATTTCGACTTCCTCTGAAAAGACGCCTTGATATATATACACACACAAAATAAAATACAGAAAACGCAAAAATGTGTGAATTAATAGTTTTTAAATTGTTATATAATATATAGGAGAAAAAACACTATTCTTTAAGATTTTCTGCTAATTTTTTTTATTAGCGCAGCTCTTTTACTTTAAGTTTAACTTGACCGACATCATATATATCCAGAATCGTACGTGACAGGCTTATTCTCTCAAAATATCAATTCCTAAGTTCAGATGTAAATTTCAAATAATATCACACATTAACACTATAGTATAACATACCGAATACTAATAAATACATACATTATATTTATATCTCATCAATGAAAAATATGAAGTTGGGGGACAAATTTTGGTTTAAATTACAACAAAAGATGTTTTGTTTTTCTTTCAATAAACAATTCGTAACTTGTGACCCCAGCAATTACAAATTTGGACATGAAACAGAAATACTTTATATTATTATCCAATTTACCTTATTAAAAATGTCTATCCTTTCACAGATCTGAACACAGATGAACACGACCAAGAAGTTAAAAGATCAATGTCCATATTTACATGTTTACTGAATAGAGGTTCAAAAGAGGATATTTAGTGTATCAAAATATGTCACCATGGTTTAACAAGAAAACGTTTCGTCTAGGGAACCTATTATGCCTTTCTATGTCTGATGTAGTAAAGAACCCGGAATACAAAATCAATTTAGAGAAATTGTATAATTGACGAAAAGTATATTTAAAGTAAAACATATTCCAAATCGTTTAATATTAACACACATAATTTTGACAGAATCGTTCGAAATATTAACAACGTATTTCTGTTTTAATATATATATATATATATATATATATATATATATATATATATATATATATATATATATATATATATATATATATATATATTTATCCTGCAATCAGTACATTTACTGTCCAATAAAGGTAGCCGAATACAATTTTGCTTTATTCGGCAGTGCCGAATAAAATCTCCTGGTACCCTTGACCTCACTTCTTACGACATTTAGTATTCTGTTCTGGTTTACGACTTTTGTGACGTCAGTATCACTAGAATACGCGCCGAAAATTTTAACTGAGAAATCGGCTAAAAGTGAAGGTTTTTCAATATTATAAAATGTTTTTTAGGGTTGCAGGATAAAAACAATATTCGCACAGTGTCAGAAAGTATAACGTTTATTTGTACTCGCCGCGAAACAGGTGAGAAATGCTCGGCAGAGCCTCGCATTTCTACCCGTTTCTAAGTCTCGTACAAATAAATTATATATTTTCTGACACTGTACGAATATTGTATATATATATAATCCATTTGTCAACCTATGTTTTAATTCTTGTATGCTCAACCAAAAAAAGATAGGACAAACATATTTAAACTGTTCATTTTTTCTTACTAAAATTAAAAGTATAGATAAACTATAAATCTTGAGAATATACATGAGATAACATTTGTGTGCGTTTGTATAAATTATCTTATGTTAGGCATTTACAAGCACATCTTGTCAAAGATACGAGATTGATTTGAATGATTGTTGAGTAGATAGATAATATTACATGGTTTGTATACATTTAAAGGTTTGACGATATAGAAGTTTGGAGCATTCTTGCGAGTAAAGTTTTTACAGCAAACAATATGTCAGCTTTATTCATATCTAAACCACTATACAAACACTTAATCAACAGAAAGAGATTGACCACAATTAACACATGTTTGGCAAAAGTATGCATCCTGGGATTATTAAAAATTGAAATTATCGAAAGAGTCTTTATTCTGTAATAAGCATAGCACTCTCCAAACACGTTACATTCTATTGTAAAACTTTCCGTATTATATATAACCTTACACTCCTAATAAGATGACTTTCCTTCTATTTTAGAATGTTTTTAATCTTAGGTATATATTTGTTTTAACGCCACTGATGAGTATGTTGTATTTATAAACAATTTTTTGTATCTTTGGTGATATTATTTTTTGGCAATTTTGATCAAATGTAGTCATATATAGAGCTTATTGAATTGCCATAAATTATTTACATAAATACAAAATATGAAAATTATGTACAACTAAAAATAAGTCGATATTAAGACATTATTATCATTTATTAGCTTGTCATGTGTAACAATGTAACCTCCCGACCCACCAGGTAGGATTGACTTCAATATTAAATAAATGTTTGCCAGTTAATTGACAAAAGTATAATAATTACAGTTTGTTCTTGTTTTCACAAATTTCAACAGACGCCACATTGTTGAATTGCATATGTAGCCCTTCTTATTTTTGCAGACATATCACTGTAAATCGGCTTAGAAATAAAGTTTATCCATTTCTATCTTTAGTCTTATGTGAATCCGCAACATTTCCTATCAATCAGGGTTTTGAATCACAGTTAATACTGTATGGTGGAAACTCCACGATGACTGAATTCTTAATATACATTTGTTAGAGGTACAATCTAAGAAAATCAAACAATAAGTAACCCAACCACCCGAAAAAACATGAAAGCATGAAAATTTCTCTGATCACATTTGGGTTGATTAATTGATTGATTGATTGATTGTTGTTTTACGTCCAGCAAGCAATATTTTAGCTATATTCAGGACGAGAAAAATTAGAACTTTAATTAATTTCATTATTTACAGAATATCCATTATTTCTAAAACGTGGTCACATACATTAATATGAGCATATATACAGATAAAAAGAAAACTAACACAATAAAAAGAATTTAATATCACAACCGTTACCCCTATTTTTCCTTGTTTCCCATCCCCTTTTCATTCATCATCATTTCATGTTCATTTTATCATCCATTTCATGTTCATCACCTGAATATAGCCGAAATATTGCTGCTCGGTTGTTAAACACCATTAATTAATCAATCAATCAATCACAAGTTAAAATCAATTAAATGTTTCTGTATAAATCAATTTCCTTTCAAAACTGTAAAATTGTGCCGCTAGCGACAGTTGTAAATAAAGTGTTGTAAGAATTAACAGATTAAAACGTTCCCGAATGTGTGCCACGTCAACACAGTCCATCAAGACATGCTTGATGGTATATGGACAGTTGCATGGCACAAACTCGGGTCTTGGTTCATTTTGGTTTAAAATATAACTGGTATGTACAAGACGACACCTGGTTAAAACCACTTGGTCCCTACGACCTCTACAAGATTTTAAATTATGTATGTGCAGAAGTGGTTGGATCTCATGAAGTTGATTATGAACTTCGAGATCCCAACTACGCTGCCATATATGTATTTAAAAATATATAATTTAAAATCAGTAAAAGGAATTTTACAGTTAATAATGTCATTTTCTAAGGCAGCCTTAGCCTCCCTGTCTATGACTGTTTCCATTGATTCCCACATGGCTGGGAATCCAGAAAAATACAACCTCTTTACCTAATCTTGTCAAGAATTTTTAAATTTGAATGATTTTTAAAATAAATGGATTATTAATTTTACAATTTTCAATTGCAAGAAGACATGATAAAGACTCACAGTAGATAACAAATTAACTTTCAACTGACGATGCAACAATTTTGAGTGCCAAAAGAATAGCTTGTGCCTCTGCACTGAATACAGAGGATGCGGATGGAAGACAGCGAGTTACAACACGCTCTCCGAAGACAGCGGCTGAAGCAACTTTATCACTGTCAGTCGATCCATCTGTATATATTGTGCTATGGTCAGAATATTTAGATTTTATTTCTGCAAAGTGTTGCTGAATGATTAAAGGGTTTGTTTTGGATTTTTTATGCATTCTCAAATCATAAATAAATACGGGTTTGTGGTTCAACCAAGAAGAATTATGTAGAATTTCGACAATAGCTTTTTCATTTAAATTTATGCTAGAATTTTCCAAATGAGATTTAATTCTTAGGCCAATAGGTTGAATTTTATTTGGTTGTTTTTCAAAAATGTTCTCGTAAAGAGGTGTAAAAACACAGTCGTGAGCAGGATTGCCAGTGTATGCCTTTAACTTGGTTGCGTATTGCAAACTGAGTTTAACTCTTCTCTGATATAAAGAAGACTCGTTTGCTTCAACATATAAATTTTCCAACAGGTGTGGTTCTAAAAGCTCCAAGGCATAGTCGCAATCCTTGATGATGAACCGTATCAAGGATTTTGACATATGACAACGGCTCTGTAAATGAACTTTGACTGAGGGAGAGGAAAATAGTTCTTATTTTGATATTTGACTGCGCCAAACTGTAGCATAGACAGTGGATTTATTATTCAATGGAATTTTAATATTGGAGCTGTATTTATAAAGTAGTTTCATATAGAATTTATAAATAAATTTATTCAGATAATTTATTAAATGTATTGGGTATTTTTTTATCTGATTGTTCAAAGCCTATTTCTGGACTATTTTATGGGTGTAAGGGAGTTTCCATGAGTACCCTTCGGATTTTCTAAATTTGCAAAAATTTTTATCTGACATGGCACCGCGAGAATTTAATGTGATATACGGGAAATTATTGCGGTCGTTTTGAGGGGTCTCTCATTACTCAACGAAACTTGGTGCCTAAGTGAGAGCAAAAAATGTCAATAGTTTCCCCTATACAAAAATAATTAAGAGGCCGTTGCCATATAACTTGCGAGCCGAACCATATATAAAACAACCATAATCCAATTTAGATCAAACCAGCGATCTATATAGATTTAATAAAACGTCGCACTCAGCACCCCAGTCGTTGTTGACTACGACTCTAATATCTAACGCCTTTAGGCATTTATTTTTTAACATTTTGATATGGGGAAGAAAGGTCAGCTTTGAATCGTATATTAAACCAAGAAAAGTAGTTTCTTTCACAATTTTTATAGGATTGTTATATAATATAAGTTCGGGTTCTGGATGCATTTTCCTTTTGTAACAAAAATGCATGCCAACAGTTTTGGCAGTGGAGAACTTAAAACCATTCTCCTTTGCCCATTTCTCTATTCTGTTTAAACATAACTGTAGTTGACGGTCAATATTATTCATGTTTTTCCTCTATCACATATGAGGAAGTCGTCAACATATAGAGAACCATCAATATTATCTTTCAAGACTTGTTCGAGACTATTAATTGTAATACTGAATAAAGTAACAGAAAGGATGCTACTTTGGGGAACATCCATTTCTTGTTCAAAAGGGTCAGACAGTGTTGAATTAACCCGAACTTTAATATCCCTATCAGACAAAAAATTTGAAATGAAGGTAGGAAGTCTACCTTTCAACCCCATATCAAAAAGATCCTTTAAAATGCCACATTTCCATGTTGTGTCTTAAGCTTTTTCTAGATCGAAAAAGATCGACACAACATGTTCATTTTTGGCAAATGTGTTTCTAATGTAGGTTTCAAAACGCACCAGATGATCTAGGGTACTTCGCCATTGTCTGAATCCACATTGGATATTGGATAGAAGGTTGTTTGATTCTAAAAACCAGACCAGGCGATCGTTGATCATCATTTCCATGGTTTTACAAAGACAGCTTGTGAGGGCTATAGGCCGATAGTTGGACGCTTCCGAGTGATCTTTTCCTGGCTTTGGAATAGGCACAACATTGGCTATTTTCCAAATAGATGGTAAGTCACTCGTTTCCCAAATGTTGTTAAGAAGATTCAGAAGGCATTGGAGAGAAGATTGTGGCAGATGTTTGAGAAGTTGATAATGAATGTCATCTGGACCATATGCTGTATCGTGAGATTTTTGCAGAGAAGTTTTTAGCTCTTCCAAAGAAAAAGGTGTCTGGTAATCTTCTAGATTTTTGACTGGAAATTTAGTTTTGATTTTTCTTTTTGAGTTTTGATACGCTGAAAATCGGGATGATAAGTTTTAGCTGACGAGTGTTTTGTAATGTTTGGGCCAATTTGTTAGATATATCCGACTCTAATGTAAACAAGTCTTGTCCATCCTTTAAATGATGGACATTAGCTATGCTGTTTTTACCTTTAGTTTTACGAATCATGTTCCAAATTTTATTCATAAAGGTATGGTTATTTAGTTTAGAAACAAAGTTACGCCAAGAGGTGCGTCGTCTTTGTTTCGTAACCCTGCGAGCTTTCGCTCGAAAGATTCGGAATTGGTTAAGATTATTTTGAGTTGGGTGTTTATTTAAGCGTCGTTCGGCTTTTTTCCGGTCTTTAATAGCGTCCTCACAGCTGTCATCGAACCATGGTTTACAAGAATGTTTTGGATTTGTCGAGGTCTTAGGAATTGTTTCACCAGCAATTGAAATAAGTGATTCATTAAATTTTAAAATTGGATCAGAAATAGCTTCAGAGGCATCCGAGTTAAGTCGCTCTATCCAGAGTTGTTCAAATAGGGGCCAATTGGCTTTGCCAAATTTATACCGAGCGACTCGTTCGGTGTTTGAAGAGTGTAAAGATTCCAAGATAATGGGAAAGTGATCACTGCCGCAGAGATTGTCGTGGACTTTCTATGAGAAGTCGGGCAACAGAGAAGGATCTGCTATTGTAAGATCAATAGCCGAATATGATCCATTCCCAGGATGTAAATATGTATTGGTTCCATCATTAAAATACACAGATCTTCCTGATTCATTAAGCCTTCAATAATTTTACCTTTATCGTTTATTGTGTTACTGCACCATAAAGGGTTGTGTCCGTTGCAGTCCCAAGTAATATATAAGGGGCCTGAAGCTGATCAGTAAGATGTTTCAACTGATTTAAATTTAATGAAAAATTCGGAGGGATATATACAGAGCATAAAGTTATTGTTTTGTCTAAAGATATTCTAACAGCAAACGCCTGAAGATCAATGTTGACAGGGCTATGTAGAACTTGATCTTTTACAAGAATGGTTGAGCCGCCAGCAGCTCTATCATTCTCGTCTACATATGTGCTGTATATAGAGTAATTTTTTAAAGATATGTTATCACTTCGTTTTAGGTGGGATTCTTGGAGGCAAAATGCAACAGAAAGAAAGGCTTGAACTAATAATGTAATCTCAAGAAAATTAAGACCTCGACAATTCCATTGTATTATTGTACCCATTATGGTCTGCGAATAGGGGAATAGTTGACAGGTTTTTTTTTTGGGGGGGGGGGGGCTATTCCGCGGGTTTCTGCTGGGGGATCTACTTTTAGACCCAGTATCTGATGGTAATGTATCCATGGGATCGCCCCAAATGGTAGTGTCTAGATTATCTAGACTTCCAAACCTGTTGTGGACCCTAATGGGATCCCGCAGCAGTTTTGGAGTACGATCCCCTTTTTGATTTTAGTTTTTATTTGAGAATTTAAATTGGAGTTATTTTTGAAATTTTTTTGGGCTGCATGAAGATTTGGTTGAGGATTGAGAGGATTGAAGACGTAGCAGTTTGAGAAGATGAAGATTTTCGTGAAGATTTAATGATTTTGTCTTTTGTTGTAACTGTTAATTTTGAAGGTTCCTGTTTGTCAATAGGCCAGGTGATGATTGTCTGCGTTGCAACTGAAGGGAGAACACGTTTGGCCTCACTGGCGTATGATGTTGATGCAGGAGACGAGGGATTATTCATAGTATTATACAGATGACGAGCCTAAGGATATGAGATGGTCTTTTCAGTTTTTAATTTTTGTATTTCTGTTTCTTTTCTAAAGTGTTGACAATCCTTGGATAAAGACTTGTGGGCTTCACCGCAATTGGCACACTTTGGAGTTTTAGTGCAGGTCCTTAAAACAAACCAGGCGACATCTGCACTGTCCCTTTCCATGGCCGAACTTTTGACACTTAAAGCAGCGCACAGGGTTGGATATGTATGCGCTGACTTTAATTTTGTAGAGACCAATCTTGATGAACACGGGGACAGTGGGTGAATTGAAATTCAACAGAAATGTGTTTAGTTTTACCTGAATACCCTGCCTGTTAGCAATAAATCTTTTCACGTTTGTTACACCCTGAGGCTCTAGTTCTAAACAGATTTCATCATCTGATAATTCCGAGAGATCTTCACCTCGATAGCGAATAATCCTTTGACTTGAGTTTAACGTTCTGTGGGTGAGCTAGTTATATCTAAATCTACAATTTTGGAAAGTTGGAGTAAATTCAGCGATTGGTGTTTTCTACTGCATTCTATTAGCAGGGAACCGGACTTCATTTTGGTGACGTTTTAAACGTCTCCTGCACAACCCATGATAGATTTTTCAATGATGAATGGAGATACGTTTGCCAAAGGTTTAGTTCTTTACTAGATGATACAATAAATGTAGGCCAACTTTCTTCAACAACCAAATCTTCAAGAGGAAAATCATTTCTTTTTTTGGACCTTTTTGTGTTAAAGGGAGTGTTTCGGAAGCCATGATTAGAAAAATGCGGTTCACCACCCTTGTCACTCACCCGCCAACACGGGCGATGCCTAGAGTGCGGATATTCAGCAGAAAGCATCAGGTGTTCCAAGGGTGGTATATGAACGCATGCCTCGTGCCCGGGGTTACCTGGCGATACAACCGTTCGAAACTCTGTCTACTTGATTGACCAATGAGCCACCGCCTTCTTAACAGCCTGTTACTGAACAACTTTGGTAGTAAGATACACAAGATAAAATCAAGTGACAAGAAGAATGACGACAAGCTTGTTAAGGGCTCGTCATGACCAGCCGATTGACCGAACCGGGGCCATCCGGCCTCGATCAGATTTGGGACATGAATTTTAAGTTATTTATTAGATATTAAATTTCAATTAATTGTACACTGTTTAATCAAATTTTCAAGCAGTTTATTTTGGGATATTCGTACGTCTTTTAAATATAATTCTATTATTTTCACTTTGTAGTATATCGCTGCTTTTTACAGTAAAAAGAACCAAAGTTCGTCATTCTCAACTGTATCTGTAAGGTATGCAGCAAAAATAAATTCCTGACCAGGTAACAGACAAACGTTGGACCTTTTGTCGACATCAACAACATTAACAATTATTTACATATTGATGCATTGAACAATGTTTACAAACGTTCCAAAGTATAATATGGAATCTGTCATGAGCACAGTCGGTATTGATGAATTGAACAATGTTCACAAACTGTCCAAATTAGGAAATGGAATCGTTATGAACACAGTTGGTACTGCAGCGAAAGATTAAAACGTCTTGCAAAATCCCGACATCGTTAGCCGACCGATTCAGATTCCTCAATGGTGTCAATATCAGTATTCATATGGACATTCTCTCGGCTAATACCGATTATCACCAATGAACTACAAGTTTTCGAATTTGATAAAATATACCTGCTTGTCAAATAGTTTGGGAATAAGCCCTTCAAAACTAAGAATAAAATAGAAAACTGATGACAACAGAATTAGAGACTTAATGAAACTTTGTGAAGCCCAAGACATTCAGTAGAAAAACTGACAATCCTTGTAAATTCACATTGTAGACTAGTGCACCCTGCCATAATCTCATTGTTGACAGACCACATGATCAATAGAAGACGAACAACGTTAACTACTCTGTCAACGTGCACTGAAAATGTTAAAGAAAGCGAAGGAACATAAACGATAGTGAGATTTGTGAAGATCGAATTTTCTAATTTTCAGAAATGTACAAAAATAACAGTGAACTGCATGATGACTTTATTCGATATTATACGAATCAGAGATTGGAGACATAACGAAGCATCATGAAGTATCAGAGCGTACGGGCTTTTCTCAACTTGTCTTCTGGACGCAACCCAATTGTTAGTAAACCTTCTCATGAACTACAGGAAAAGAGGATCATGACAGTTTCAAATGTCATCTAAACACAATGTGTCATTTCCACCATTACCCAAGTTTTACTGAATTTAGAAATGAGAGCGCATAATCGTATCCCCGCTTGTTTTGGCGTGGGTACGAATATAGTCCAATTACTCGTAATGTGGCAGAGCGGGAGTAAAATCACTCCGGGTAGTTTGATACCCAAAAGTAGTTGGATATAGTCAGCAGTGGTCAATCTTGATATCTTTCGACAGCAAAAATGGTGTGTTGCATCTTGGGAAGGTGTCGCATATGTAAACTACTGGATTCTTACTACGGAATGGTTGTTATAGTATGCAAATTAGGTTCATTTTAACCAAAAAAAGGTTACATTACCCATATACGGAAAAATGATCAACACACCATTTTTGACGTGCGTTTTTAAAAAACGAAAAAACAAATGTCTTTAATAAAGATCGTTTCCCGTTATTTTCAAAATGCCTAACGTAAAACAGATGACTTTTATTGTATATCATTTTTGAATTTTGTATAAATAGATAGAAGTTAGAATTTTTTGTTTGTTACATTAGGAGTAATATATCCAAATTCTGCCTTTGATCCGACAAATCACAAAACTAAAATCGAATTATAACGGCAGTAAAATTCTACCCAAGTCGAAACAAGAATAACCAAAGTTTGAATTTTAAGCAAGTTTCCACACCAATATTAGAAAATAATTCACTAAATAAGGTCAATATCAACGTTGAAAAAGAAATAAATGTCTTTTGAGAAAAAAACGGTTATATTTGTGTCAGAATTTGACTGCTAGAAATTCGTATTTCGGCGACCTCCGAATAACCCTAGTTCATGGGAGAAAATCCTTGGGACTACGAGTCATCAGATAATTAAATAGTGTCACTCACGAAAGACATCAATAAAACATCTTATAAAGGAATGCTACCTGTATGTTTTCTGTCTCCCCCAATGGTAGCGTATTTTAGTACAAAGACGTTCATAAGACAGTTCATAAGAGAGCCATATGTACATGATGGTCAATTAGAACGCCAGGAAACTCTCGAATTGCACATGTGCCGGCTCGTCTGGACCAAAAAGGCAAACGATTGTCTGAAAAACGATCGAGGGAGCAAATGTATAACACTTTGTTTTTATATATTTTTATTGTGTAACCCAGCGCTATTTATTGCAGTAGTCTTTGTCTTTTTTCACAGCGACGTTCAAGATGGGCTATTACGATATTTTATACAGTCTTACATCGCCATTGTAACAAGCAACAACTAGTACATTTCTGTCTTTGTCGAACTTTAGTTCACGTGGATATTGAAGTCCATCATCGTCGTTCAAAATTTGTTTGCTACGTTTTCCGTCAGGTGATATAATTACGACACTGTTTGTTTCTTTAGATGCAACGTAGACATTGAAGTAATTGTCAACAGTAACACCACACGGTGTTTGCAGAATACCTCTATCTTCGTAAACCCAAACCTTTTCTCCGTTTATCTTGTAGCAAGTTACGGTATCTGTATCGCGGTTGGTATGATATATGTAGTCTCCTGCTGTTGTTACATGATTCATGGATGAAATGGAGTCCTCGACGACTCTCATTAAGGTCTTACGACTTGGGTTATGCGCTATAAGGCCTTGTCCACGTACACAGTATATCAGAGTTTCACGATGTTGTGTTATCCCATCAACTAAGTAGGCTGTTTTCAATGTTTGGCTGACAGTGGTGCCGGAAACAATATGAACAAGTTTGATCAAGCCTTTTTCCCAAATTGAAACGGCTACCATCGCATCGTTAATACAAGTAACGTCATACGGTTGATCAGGTGCAAGAGAAATTATCCTGTCCAAAGAGCCATTAGGGGTGAATATAATCAAGCGTTTATTGTCGTCACAATCTACAAGTATTACTTTCCCATTCGGACTAATGTCTATTCCTGTTAATCTTAAGTCACTATTTCCTTTGGGAATAACTAGTTTCTTATTGAACGTAAGGCTGATTTGATATATTCCTTTATTAGGTTGCAGTACTACAGGTGACAAAATCTGTGCCTGTTTTTCCTTGTCATTTGTCAACAATACTGATGGTGGATTGTAGTTTATAGATATAGACCCAAACTCATTAACCAAGGTAAGGATATCGGAGATCTTATCACTTATGTCACACCTCAAACTGATCTGCTGTAGACTTCCGTTTTCAGACAACGATTCTATGTATTTCTCCTCCTTGGAGACTTGTTCTGATAGAGTTTTACAAGCAATAAAAGTTTGTAAATTTGTCGCGTGATTTTTAATAGCGACTATTTTATTTTGCATGCTACACACTGTTTCATTTCGTTCTTTAATTTTTGACAATACACCCTGAATCTGCGATAGAGTTTTATTTTTTCTTGAGGTCAGTTCATTAATCAGTGTAGTTTCCAACTTATTCAGCAGGCAATTTATCTTTGTCCGCGTTTGTTTAATTTCGTCTTGAGATCGTTTTCTCTGAACTTCTATTTCTGTAAGATTCTTCTGTCGATCTTTAATTATCATTTCAATTTGTTTCCTAATCTCGATAATAGAATGTTCTAGATTTTCAATCAATGTGGATGTTTTAGACTCCTTTTCAACATCATCAAGAGCCTTAAGTCCTGAACAGCTTTCGTGAATAACGGAAATGCACATTGGGCAGCAAATTGTATCATGTTGTGGACAAAATATTTCAAATTTTTTGCCGTGATCCCCACAAATATAACCAATTTCAGAAATATCTGCGGGCAATTTCTGATAATCATCAATTGGTATTATTGCGTGATTGCGAGTAGCTTTAGATAATCTATGATGCTTTTCACAATCGTTACATAATCCTTCATCACATTCAGGACACCAGCTATCAGCATATTTAGTTTAATGTTGACCTTCACAGATTCCACAGAGGATTTTACTACAGGTGGCCATTACGTCTATAATAGAGAAGCCGTTACATGAAATTTGCCTGCATAATGTAAAAAAGATTATAAAATCATTAGACCTGCGTGGTTATAGAGAACTTTGATCAAGTAGAAAAAAGAACTCCTTATATAGGCGTTGTTTGAATTACAGTCTGAACAAAGTGATGATCTTTACTTTACAGACATTATTACTATACTTTAATGCAGCACAGTCACAATTTCTTAGCGTTAAATAGTTTTTAACAGAACAGAAAAAAGTATACCATGTTTTTCTTTTTCTTTTATTTATATGACCTACAAAGTTTCAATCCAATTGGCGATAGTTCCAGTAGAATCTAGTTTATAAATTAAAATAATAAGAAACTCCACATAAAAGCCATGTCGTTACTATCTTTACTCGCTACTAATTTTTAATTCAATTTGACTTAGGTTTACATTAAGATTTACATAGCGCTTAAACCGAGCAAAACATGTATAGTTGAATTGCATTTACTACATTCTTATGTATTTCAGTTAAATGTCTGTTAGGTTAATAATGAAATAATTTACATAAAAATTCCTGCAAAATAACATACTTTTCCTCCTTCAACTTCTTTATATTTACTCTTATCAATAATAACATTTTCTTCCAATATGTTTTTCAATACTGTCAAACTTATGTTTATAATCTAACTCATGATTGTACATAATATTATAATTGCTGTCTGTTTGTAATGTCTTGTTTGGGTTTGTTACAAACCTTTTTTTGGTTTTAGCAAATAAAGTTTCTGTTCTGCTGTACTTTAGAATGTAATTCGTATCTTGCAATTGATACACATACCAAATTAGTTAATGAAATGTTTAAGTGTTATATTATTTACCTATTTACATTAATTAAAAATTTAGTTTGTCGTTCCCCAAAATTTCTTACTCAAATGGTAACGACATGGAAGTAAAAGTTGAAGGTCTGTTGTTACTTGTTCATAATAGAGTTGTTCAAAACAGGATAAGCCGAAAGCGAAATATTTTATAGAGGTCAAACACGTGAATCATTTTATCTTGTTATTTATTATGCTTTCCGTTTTATAATACAGTAAAGAAACAATAAATTATTTGTATGCTTGAATTTTAACGGTTAAATGACCTTACTAATTTATCACATACACCCATAAATAACAAACCAACTTCAAATAATAAGAAAAACGAGTATTTTAACCAGCGAAGTGCAGAGAGTTATTGCAAAATTCTGTTCAGATTTTACACACTTGTTACGTCGCTTGGTTTAATTACATACATCTAATTAAGATAATTTGATAAACAATTATACTTCTTCACCTAGAAAATCCATTTATCTTTTCTCAAAATAATATGATAGAGAAAGCAGCAAATTACCTATAAATGTGTCTTTTCCTAAAATAACTTGGCCACGACAGTGAAGTAAATAGTTCAAGGTCCATGTTTACCTGTTTATTATATAGGGGTTAAAAACAGGGTAAACGTGTACCCGAAATATTTTACAATAGCTAAGCACAAAGCGTTTATGATCCTATTATGTTTGTCTTCATCTGATGTAGAAAAAACAAATAGAAATATAAGTTCATTGGTTCTACCGAACAAATGAGAGGCTTTCCACTTATCGCAAAAATGACCTTGACATTGACTTTGGTTGATGGAAATTGACTATTCTTTTCAAAATAAACAATCGAAAGAAAAAACCATTCGTATATCTTTCGAAATAAAAAAGGTATAAAAAATAGGACGTTAATTGACATAAATGCCCTTGACCAGCAAGTTTTTGATATTTGCATACTTAATGCTTTAAAAACAAAGCATTTATTAAGATTTACCATTTTATTTACACGAAAAAGCAGAATTTCCGAAAAATATGTTTTGACCTTGACTTCTGTCAATATGACCTTGACCATGCTGAGGGTCAATAAAGGACAAACAAACAGTGAAGATCCTATGTTAATATGTCGTATAATTATGAAGAAATGATTATTTATTATAAATACCAAAATTTATAAGATGACCTTGACCTTTGACCTTGTTTCTATTTTCAAGGTCAAGGGTCATGCTGGTCTATAGTGAAGACCCCATGCCTCTACTATCAATAGTTGATGAGTAATTAATTAAAACCTAATTATCAATGGTTGTAATGGGGGATAACTCCTATAAGATGAAGTCGGATCCTTTCCCTTTAAATGTAAAAAAGTTGCGCCTTTATGAGAACAACATTTTATCCATTATAACTTATAGCCTATCTTTTACCGTTTCAATGAAATAGCGATGACAAGACAATGTCAAAATTTCAAACGTGACCTTGACCTGTGACCTTGTGTCCATTTTCAAGGTCAAGGTCAATGATGACAAATGATATAAGGTTTCATATAAATATCTGTTATAGTAACTGAGATATAGTGATATAATGTAATTCACAATATATTTTGTTGGTCTAGGGGAGATAACTCTTATAAAAATGTCAAATAAAAAAAGTGACGATTCAAGATTTTAATATGATACACATTTTGGTAAAGGTTTCTGTTCTGTATCCATTATAGTAAAGGAGGAGATCTGCACACAACAAAGGGTCAAAAATTAGAACATGACCTTGACCTTCGACCTTGTGACCTTTTTCAAGGTCAAAGTCAATGATGATCAACTGTGAAATATCTAGTCTCTATCACCTCTGGTTCATGAGTTACAATGGTACAAAATGTACTTCCAATAAATAAGGGGAAATAACTCCTACAAGGAGTCGTCAAAATACTTTGCGCGATATGTAACAAATTGTCGCGATCAATAGCTGACCATTTTGCAAAAAGTTTTATTGCGAAATCTTTTACGGTTTCATAGTTTATCTGCACACAAGCTTTTCTGTAACAGGGGAGATAACTCCGTAAAGAACAAGTGTTCGGTGAGCCAGGGTTAACTGCGAATGCGTAATGTCTCATACATTAACAGTACAAAATGTCTTTACGACATGTCGCGAAACAAAATTTATAATGAGGAAAAAAATTTGGCGGAAAAAAAAGAATAATAATAATAATAAACAGACAAATAACAGGAAGGCTTTCCACTCGGAAAGTGGAAAGCCTTAAAAAAAGGAAATTACTTGAATATCTTGAATATCGGAAATTTGAAAGGCTTTAAGTTGCTTACCTTATTGAAAATATCACATACAACCATATATTAACAATCTAATATACAGTTTAAAGATAACGTGTAACAGTGGTAACGGGCAAAGTGCAAAAAGATAGAATTGCATATTTTAAAATGCTCTGTTGATTTGATATGCTTTTGAAATAATTAATGAACATAATTTAGTAATGCATAAAAAAAATTCATGAAACCCAATGAGTTTTTTTTCACAATAACTGAGTATGAAAACGGCACATTACCTGCAATGTGAAATTGATAATGTTTATTATTGTTATAAAGCATAATACAACAATATTAATGGCTTGTAAGAAATATCAAGAAATCTTTATATAATTAAGATAATAATCGATTTATCTATAAAGGGTTCAATGGATTTCACATTTTAAACAGTTCCTAAAGTTGAGATAAGAAGATACAGGTCGACATGAATGACAAGTAACTAGTGAAAGTTAAGGTTTACAAGGAACTGAATATGTAAGATAAAAAGTGTGGTTGTTGTTGTATTCATCCATAGTAACAAACTTGTAATTTAACATTCATTTGCTTAAGGGAATGCAGGACGCTTTCACTGAAAATAATTTGTCAATGAATTTTCTTTAAATTCGCCAAGTAGTTAGTTTTTTATACAAGTTATCATAATTCAAAATAAAAATAAAAATTAGGGGTTCCAGAGCTTATTTTCGAGGGGTTGAGCACTGACATTTTAAATTTTCATATAGATTATACAAAGAAGAGAATAAAAAAGCACTAAAATAAAAGATAACAAAACTTCTGTTCAATGAAATTTTCAAAATTTTTTGATATAATGTCAAGCAAATGGTATACATTTTAGTGATTGAAAGAAAAATAGGGGTCTCTGAGCAAACTTTTTGTCAATTGGACAAAAGCTAGTCAAAAAGTGCTACAAAATAGTATTTTTTGGTCAAAATTACCTCCCTTGTTAAAAATTTCATTTTCATTATTTTTGCAAATACCAAACTCATTTAAACGAAAACTTTTTATTTCAACTATTAATAAGTTGAAGTAATAATATAGGTACAAGACTTTCATTATTGTTTTAAATTTTATTGAAATTAAGAAATAAATTATGAAAGAAATTATTTCTAAATTTACCATACATGTTCTATCTATTTTGAAATTTTCACAAAAATGGCGATGGTGTCCTGCATCCCTTAATTAGTTGTCCACATTCAGACTTATTATTTAATTACCTTATATTATGATTTGGACTTAAATCATTACTCCTGATTCATGCGTGTTAAGAACATTATGATGAATGCTTTTGTTTTAATTGACTCCAAATCCAATATGCGAAACCTTTGCACTGCAAAGACGATTTTTCTAGTAATAAGTAACTATAATGTTTATCAATGACAATTGTCTTGTGCTTTTTGTCTCGCCTGCGACGAAAGTCGCTGGAGGCGAGACATATGTATGGGAATCCGGCGGCGGCGGCGGCGGCGGCGTAAACACTTGACATCTTGCTTCATATATTTGTAAGCTCAAGCCCTAGGTCCATCAAATTTGGTACAGAGTTAGCTGATGATGAGTACTTGCCAGTCAGTCACCTGTCACCTGACCTTGACCTCAATTTCACGGTCCAGCGCCTACGTTAAAGTTTTTGGGTTACGGCAGTTCCTCCGTAACTACGCATGGTAGGATGACAATATTTGGTGTATAGGTTGCTGATGACTAGTACATGACTGTCTGGTAGGTGTCACCTGACCTTGACCTCAATTTTACGGTCCAGCGCCTACGTTAAAGTTTTTGGGTTACGGCAGTTCCTCCGTAACTACGCATGGTAGGATGACAATATTTGGTGTATAGGTTGCTGATGACTAGTACATGACTGTCTGGTAGGTGTCACCTGACCTTGACCTCAATTTTACGGTCCAGCGACTACGTTAAAGTTTTTGGGTTACGACAGTTCCTCTGTAACCACGCATGGCAGGATGACAATATTTGGTATATAGGTTGCTGACAACTAGCACATGACTGTCTGGTAGGTGTCACCTGACCTTGACCTCAATTTCACGGTCCAGCGACTACGTTAAAGTTTTTGGGTTACGGCAGTTCCTCTGTAACTACGCATGGTAGGATGACAATATTTGGTATATAGGTTGCTGATGACTAGTACATGACTGTCTGGTAGGTGTCACCTGACCTTGACCTCAATTTCACGGTCCAGCGACTACGTTAAAGTTTTTGGGTTACGGCAGTTTCTCTGTAACTATGCAAGGTGGGATGACAATATTTGGTATATAAGTTGCTGATGAATAGTACATGACTGTCTGGTAGGTGTCTCCTGACCTTGACCTCAATTTCACGGTCCATCGACTATGTTAAAGTTTTTGGGTTACGACAGTTCCCTGTAACTACGCATGTTAGGATGACAATATTTGGTATATACGTTGCTGATGAATAGAACATAACTGTCTGGTAGGCGTCACCTGACCTTGACCTCAATTTAATGGTCCAGCGACTACGTTAAAGTTTTTGTATTAGGACAGTTCCTCTGTAACTATGCATTGTATGGTGACAATATTTATACAGGCTGCTGCTGATAACTAATGCTATTTACGTAATGCTTATGACGAAATTTATTTTCGTTACTGATGCGGAATACAGGCGAGACATTTTTCTGTGTCCACACTTGTTTATTTATATGACATTTAATATTTGGCGTAGAAAACTTTTTAACTACATATTGTATCATCCTGACAGGTCAGACTATCCCTATTTCCCGAATAAGACAGTTTTGTTAGTGCTTGCAGCATCGACGCTAAGAACACATCAGAGACTTGTTGTTATTATGTCTCAGAGTAGTAACTACTATTACCATGCAGTATGTAAATCATTGCGGTTTTCTAGTCAAACAACTATTATATTATTTGTTAAAATCGGTTAAATTAATCACCTTGAAATTTTGTCATCTGTTTTGTATATCAATTCAAACAGTGGCAAAAAACCAACAATCGCGTAAAATTAACACGACAAGAAATAGTAACCTCTCTGAAATACAAATGGGTAGCCTGGCATTAAGTTCGTTCATAGTATACCCCAAGAAAACCACACGTCGTGGTACCTTAACTAAAGCAATCGCTCCGTTCATGTAAAACAACGTATACCGTAGTATTATAGAAACTTAGTTATACTTGTCACAGGATGGGACATACTGAGATATAAAAATGTGTCTGAAGTCTTTAATGAGACTTCTACATACAATAAAATTAATAACAAAATACCGGGCTCCAAAGAAACTGTCCATTAGGCAATCCAAAAATAAAAGTCTAAGAAGCTAACACACTTGAGAAACAACAACCAATAAAACAACAACTACAACAATCTTCCTGATTTGATACAGACGTTTTGAATGAAATCGTGGGTTAAATCAGGTTTTATAACATGCCAAACTTATCGCTTCTATTGTTGTAGTATATAAGTTGGTTTGTTCGTTAAAATGTTGGTATGGTAACCACTAGTCAGTAGTAAGTGTATCCAATGATTATCGCGTCACAATTACTAAATCACTATGTACTGAATTCAAAAATTAAGATAACTATCTGCAATCATATTTTCAAACGTTATAGAATATTTATCAACAAGATAAAAGTATCTATAGTAAAACTTATTAAAGGCGTGGATTCGTTTTCTTCTTGTAAACTTGTTTTATAAGTCTGTTCCGAAGAAATTATACTTGCAAGCTCGCGCATCCCTGATCAATGAAAAAATATAGAAAGCGGATGCAAGAACAACTGGAATATTGATGCATAGGTGAGGAATACTTATAGTTTTGAAATTAAAATTCTCTAGTTTGTGGTAAATTATTGTGCTGAGATGACCATTGATGTAATACTCCATGTAGAAGTCTAAAAATGATAATAGCTTCTGCTATCTTTTTTTAAACAAGACGTTGACGAATTTCATTTTCATAACATGCAGGAACATATCAGCAAGTAATGAGGCACAGTTTGTAATCATTGAAATTCATATTACCTGCTAAGAACACATATTCCAAAAGTTACAAATATGTTGTCGATCAGAAAATCTAGCGTATTATAAACGTGTTTCTTCTTGTAGCATAATTTGCCTTTTTGGTTTTTAGTAGCGAAATAGGTAGTTTTGTATTAAAAACTTCACATTTGTAGGCATATGTAGGAGCGAGCTATTTTTGTATTCCTTTAAGAAGATATTTTTGTTTACCTTGAGACAAGGTAGTAAAAAAAAGTTCTACCAGATGAAATTTTAGAAAACGATCTTGATTTTAAATTGTTCCATTTTAAAAATCCATAACTGATTAATATAACTTTGCGAAAAAAACAGCTGCACAGAATGTTTGCTGCCATTCGTTCGGTGCAGAGAATTTCAAATATTAGTATTAATTCCATGTAAGTGTGTCGAATGAGGTATGCTTAAATGTCTAGGTCCCGCAATGCTTGTTTGTAATTGAAGATGTTACGGGCAAAGACATTGGTATATTCATAAGACTCGACTGAAGTGGATTGAAAAAAAGTGTGGTATTAATGTATTGTATTGGGTTGTTCAAGATGAGAAAGAAGTTTATTATACCTATCGAAAGAAGCTTTAAATGGTAACATAAAAATAAAAGGCAAGACCATAAACAAGTGTAAACTTTAAAACGTCATAGAATTCTATGATTAATAACTATTATGTATGATGCATTCAGATCCTTATTAATCTGGTATTCCAGGAACTGTGGATTCTTTGTGATTTTTCAGACCTCGGATTGCCTCTGACAAATAAAATACTACAGGATCTGTGGTAATCTCTGCCTGTCATATTTTCATTTTTGTTTTAGATCTTTTAAAAAAAATTTCAGATCGCTGATTTTCGATAAAATTATTTTATTAGATATCTTTATTTTATACTTTACCTACAGAAACGTTGCATTTTAGAAAATAGAATTAAATACCGAAAATACTATATCTGTTTTTAAATTTTGATAATACAAGGTTGTTGTAAATCGCATTAAAATTAAATTTTCGCTGACATGAATTTCAATTAATGTTAAAGAAGTGCACCTTAAACCCGTCGTGGGACACCCTTGGCATTAAAACTTTTGAAAACTTAAATGTTCATGATGGTTGTGCTTCAGTATGGGTATCAAGGACTAACAAATTTAATGATTGTCAGTATCAGTTTGACACAGGAGTCAAAACTGACAAAACAAGCAAATGGTAGACTGCATGCTGTGTAATCAGCTAGCATTATAGTTAACGACTTCAACTTTGTCTCGCCAGAGGACCATTTCTCCCAGCCCGTCACCTACATGCACGTCTTCAATGGACTAAGCACCGAAAAATTTGACGTAATTAGCAATGGCAACAATCTTCCTTTCTGACGAAAGCTGTTACTGCATATATACAACAGATTTGAGAACAAGGGTGTGGAGAAGGATTTCGATCGTTAAGACGACAGTTGTTTCCTTGAAAAGGGACGTCTTTGGTGTTCCTAATATTTTGGTATTGGATTGAATCTGATAAAACGTAAAACTTTGTTATGCTATTTTATAGAATCTTGGCCCAGGAGAAAAACAATGATGTAACAGATGACCGATACATCGATTAAGTCTTGTTACATTTTATAAAAAAACGCCTTTAAGTAAGTCATGATAAACAATCGCTCACTTCAAGTTAAACAACAGATGCCTATGTAAACGTAACCAAACATAACGTAAGCATATTGAAATGAATGGAATTTATATGTAATGAAGCCAAAACGTATAATAATGACTGACTGGTAGGCTAAGTAATCTCTAAATTTATGACATTTGTGACTGACTGGTAGGCTAAGTAATCTCTAAATTTATGACGTTTGCAGTCATTATAAAAAAGCTTACATTCGTTTCTTGCAAATATAAACGATTCAAAATTTAGCAGATAAATGTGGCTCTCTTGATTTTTCATTGATTATTAATTTAAACGGACAAAAGCCATACAGAGTATCAAGGATTTAATTATAATTTTAAATTTTAGAACTCTCAAAGAGGAAAACAAGTTTATTATTTACAATGGATAAAGCCAGAGGGGTTCGAAATTCTGACAGAAACTTTACCAGTGAACATCCTTAAATCAATGTATGTTTTCAATATTCTTCATTCGAGCATGCATTCATTAATAAACTAAAATAATGTTAAGGTTTGTTTTAAGTAAAATGAACACTTCTTAAAAAGCAAAACAATATGTATAACTATTAGTACAGCCACTGTGTATAGAGGGAATGCACAAATGACTTACTTAACAAAATAAAGCAATGCGGTTAAATGTAAAATTAGTCATTGTAACTAAAATATTTTTACTTCACTTGACATTTTTTAATACAATAAATCATTCGGGTAATACAAAAATCAGACTTAACATCTATATTTATTGCTGCAGATTTATTGGTAAATATGCTTCAATACGACAACCGGTCTTTCAGTTTAATGACATGATAATTGAAGTATTTGTTTTGAAGGCTTTCTCTTAAGCATTCACATAATTACAAATACTGATGGTATAATTAAGAAAACATATGTTCACAGGAACATTAAATATCCGTCCGAATTTTTAACTTTATGTTTTGCTACCCAAAACTATAACAACTTTAAATTTTTTTACATTTTGGCGTTTTGGCGGACAGATTTTATTGGGCTTGCAAGCCATAACATCCGGTTGGATAACTGACCCTTGGCAGTTAAACTAAGAATCCTCGTCTTTTAATGTTTAAATACACACCATGCCGAACGTCAAGCGTGAACTCCAAATCTCAATGTTGACTTGATGGTCATTATAAAGTAATGACTATACATTAACTTTGTGGTTAAACCTACCCGCCAAGTTTTTTACGCAAAAATATATTTTTTTAAAATGTTTATGTTAACGCAAAAGCATTTTGATGTTTCCCCAATTTAGTAATATATATCAGAATCTGGTTATAAAATTGCATTTGTCTTCATAACTATGAACAAACGAATTCTGTTAGATAAAGTTCAAAATGCAAGTCCAATTTTTTGCTACAAACACTGAACAATATATTTAAACATTTGTATAATGTGTTTCAAATAAGGGAACCAAACGCTTCCTTCCCCCTGAGAAATTCAACAATGTGTATATTATGATATTTTTCTTTTCTACTCTTTAGTATCGGTCTTGTATGTATATCCTTGACAAAATAAACAATACATCTTTAAAAGTCACAGTTTCAACCTTGCTCCCTTATCACCCTTGAAACCATTCATTCATATTGAGAGGGTCCAAAAAATTGCATACACCGGTAACCGAAAAGAACCAAGCAAAGCCTCTGAACTTGGGATTCATTCCACACAGAAAACCATGAACGAACATCCCTTAATATTCAATTTGCGTTGCAGAAAAGATAATTTGTTCAATTATTTAAGCCAAATTGAACGGTACGCTATGTGCTGTTAGTTAAAAATCGTTAATATCACTTCAAAGCTTCATTTTAGTATAGGAACTTCACCGGCAAATGCACAAATAATGCTTTTGCCGCTTTCTCCTACGCTTCGCCGAAAGATAAAAAAAGCATTAAAACAAGCATTTTTTCGTCTAACTTTCTTCAATATCGTCTATTACAATTGCTTGTATTAACCTATTGATTGATTGATTGGTGTTTAACTTCCAGCAAGCAATATTTCAGCTATATTCAGGACGTAATCAAATTTAACATATTCTATTCAACGCAAATATTAATGAATAGTGATCCTTCTTCAGATAAAATTATATCCTCATACAATAGTACAATGTATGAGTATATATACAGTTAAAAATGAAACTAAAACAATAAAACACAAAACTTCTCAATTGGAAGAATGTTAAAATTACATTTTATTATATAAATTAATGTCTTTTAAAAACTTAAAATTGTGTCGCCAACGACAGTTGTAAACAACTCAAAATATGAATTTACACTATAAAAACGTTTCCATATGTGTGCTAAATCAACACAGCCCATCAAGACATGCTTGATGGTGTACGGACTGTTACATGACACACATTCCGGCCGAGGCTGATTCTTTAAAATATAACTATGTGTCGTTTTGGTATGACCAAGACGACACATGGTTAAAACAACTTGGTCTCTGCGACCTCTCAAACTACAGTTGCATTTGCGCAATAGTGGCTGGATCTCATGAAGTTTATTCTCTCTGCCACAAAGAAGAAATGTAGTTTAAAATATATGGTTTAAAAATCATTAAAAGGAACTGAACACAAAATAATTTCATCATTTAATGCTTTCTTGGCTTCCTGGTCAACTGTGTCCCCATGGATTCCCACATGACTGGGAATCCAGAAAAACACAACTTCCTTTCCAGTAGTAAAAAGACATTTATAGATTTTAAGTATTTTAAGAATAAATGGATTTTTTGTTTGTTTTTGAATTTTCAATGGAAATAAGACATGACAAGGATTCTGAAATGATGATAAATTTACGCTCATCTGACGTAGCGACAATTTTCAATGCTTCTGCACTGAATACGGAGGGTGCAGATGGAAGAGGGCGAGTTTCAACACGCTCTCCGAAGACAACGGCTGAATCAACTTTGTAACCGTCCTTCGATCCGTCGGTATAAATTGCTCCATGGTAAGGATATCATGATTTTATCTCTGCGAAATATGGTTGTAATAATAAAGGGTTGGTGTCAGACTTTTAAATCTTCTAAGGTCGTAAATAAATGTAGTTTTTGGATTTAACCAAGGCGGGTTTTTTGAAATTTCAATAGTGGCAATTTCATCTAAATTTATACCAGAATAGGTTTTAATCTCAGGCCAAAAGGTTTAATTTTGTTTGGATGTTTCTCAAAAACAGGTTTGTAAAGAGGTTTGAAAACAAGGTCGTGAGCAGGATTGCTAGGATAAGCTTTTAATTTGGTTGCATATTGCAAACCGAGCATAATTCTTCCTTGATACAAAGAAGGCTCGTTTAATTCAACATATAAACTTTCGACAGGTGTGGTTCTAAAAGCTCCAAGGCATAGTCGCAATCCTTGATGGTGTATAGTATCAAGGATTTTGACATATGACTTGCGAGCAGAACCATAAATAAAACAACTATAATCCAATTTAGATAGAACCAGCGATCTGTATAGATTAACTAAAACATCATACTTCGCACCCCAGTCGGTGCTGGCTACAACTTTTAAAATATCTAATGCCTTTAGGCATTTATTTTTAAACATTTTGATATGGGGAAAAAAGGTGAGTTTTGAATCGAATATTAAAACAAGAAAAGTAGTTTCTTTCACAATTTTTATAAGATTGTTATATAATGTAAGTTCGGGATTTGGATGCATTTTTCTTTTGTTACAAAAATGCATGCCTGTAGTTGGCATGCAATATTATTCATGTTTTTCCTCGATAACAAATGAGAAAATCGTCCTAATACAAAGAACCATCAATATTATCTTTCAAGACTTGAGCAAGACTATTAATTGCAATACTGAATAAAGTAACAGAAAGGATGCTACCTTGAGGAACACCCATTTCTTGTTCAAAAGGGCCAGACAGAGTTGAATTTACACTAATTTTAAATTCTCTATCAGACAAAAAAATTGAAATGAAGGTAGGAAGTGTACATTTCAATCCCATATCGAAAAGATCTTTTAAAATGCCATATTTCCATGTTGTGTTGTACGCTTTTTCTAGGTCGAAAAAGATCGACACAACATAGTCATTTTTTGGCAAATGCGTTTCTAATGTATGTTTCAAAACTCACCAGATGATCTAGGGTACTTCGCCCTTGTCTAAATCCACATTGGATATTTCACAGAAGGTTGTTTGATTCTAAACTTCAGACACGGCGATCGTTGATCATCCTTTAATGGTTTTACAAAGACTGCTTGCGAGGGCTATCAGCCGATAGTTGGACGCTTCTGAGTGATTTTTGAATAGGCACAACAGTGGCCATTTTCCAAAAAGATGGTAAGTCACCCGTTTCCCAAATGTTGTTTAGAAGATTCAGAAGACATTGGAGAGAAGATTGTGGCAGATGTTTGAGAAGTTGATAATGAATGTCATCTGGACCACATGTTGTATCGTGAGATTTGGTCAAAGAAGTTTTTAGCTCTTCCAAAGAAAATGGTTTATTTTTGACAGGAAATTAAGTTTTGATTTTTCAATTTTGAATTTTGATCCGCTGAAAATGTTTCGGCCAATTTCTTAGATATATCTGAATCAGATGTTAACAAGTCTTGTCCATCCTTTAAATGATGAACATTTGCTTTACTGCTTTAACCTTTAATTTTACGAATCATGTTCCAAATTTCATTCATAAGGGTATGGTTATTTAATTTAGAAACAAAGTTACGCCAAGAGTTGCGTCGTCTTTGTTTCGTTACGCTGCGAGCTTTCGCTCGAAAAATTGAGTTGGGTGTTTATTAAAGCGTCGTTCGGCCTTTTTCCGGTCTTTAATAGCGTCCTCACAGCTGTCATCAAACCATGGTTTACCAGGATGTTTTGTATTTGTCGAGGTCTTAGGAATTGTTTCATCAGCAATTGAAATAAATGTTTCATTGAATTTTAAAATTGGATCAGAAATAGCTTCAAAAGTATTAGAGTTAAGTCGCTCTATACAGAGTTGTTAAAATAGAGGCCAATTGGCTTTGTTAAATTTATACCGAGCGACTAGTTCTGTGTTTGAAGAGTGCAAAGATTCCAAGATAATGAGAAAGTGATCACTGCCACAGATATCGTCATGGACTTTCCATGAGAAATCGGGCAACAGAGGAGGATCTGCTAATGTTAGATCAATTGCAGAATATGATCCATTTCCAGGATGTAAATATGTATTAGTTCCTTCATTAAAAAATGCACAGATCTCCTTGATTCATTAAGCTTTCAATAATTTTACTTTTATCGTTTATTGTGTTACTGCCCCATAAAGGGTTGTGTCCGTTGAAGTCCCCAAGTAATATATAATGGGCCGGAAGCTGATCAGTAAGATGTTTCAACTGATTTAAATTAAATGAAGAATTTGGAGCGATATACACAGAACATAAAGTAATCGTTTTATCTAAAGATATCCTTACAGCAACTGCCTGAAGATCAGTGTTGAGATCTACAGGGCTATGTTACACTTGATATTTTATAAGAATAGTAGAACCGCCAGCAGCTCTGTTATTCACGTCTACATATATGCTGTATATAGAGTAGTTTTTTTTAAAGATATGTTATCACTTCGCTTTAGGTGGGATTATTGGAGGCACAACACAACAGGAAGAAAGGCTTGAACTAATAATGTAATTTCAAGAAAATTAATCTTAAGACCTCGACAATTCCATTGTATTATTGTACCGATTATGGTCTGCGAATAGGGGAATAGTTGACAGTTTTTGGGGGCTATTCTTAATGATCTAGACTACCAAATCTGTTGTGGACCTTAATGGGATTCCGAAGCAGTTTTGGAGTAAGATCTCCTTTTTGATTTGAGTTTTTATTCGAATTTGAAGAATTTGAATTGAAAATAGTATTTTTTTAATTTTATTTTGGCTGCTTGAAGAATTAGTTGATGAGGGTGCCGAAGACGTAGCAGTTTGAGAGGATGAAGATTACCGGGAAGATTGAATTACCGTATAAGTGGTTTTTTTCGCGTGGGGAAAATTTAGCGTTTTTGTTAAAAAACTGTCTGAGGTAATTTTGGCGCAATGTAATTTTCGCGGTCCGTAAACATAATGAATAACTCTATCATTTGTTTTCATATTTCGCGCGTTTTTTATTTTCGCGTCCCAACTTTTATCGCGAATACAGCGAAAATTAAATCATCGCGAAAAAAACCACTTATACGGTATTTTGTCTGTTGTTTGAACTGGTAATTTGAAAGGTTCTTTTTGTCAATAGGCCAGATGATAATTATTAACCAATTAATTTTTATTGTTATCATAATAGTGTTAAAATAGTTTTCCTACTATTTGCACTACAATTCTTTAAAATATATTTAACAGAATTTTAGAGAGGTATGTACAGTACTGAAGGATGCAATAAGTGTCCAATTCGCAAATGAAGTATAATAGACGTGGGAATGTTAAGAGCATACCATCAAATTTCTTTCTTCGCAATATAAATGTTTCACTTTTTAAATTTAAATAATTTGGCTACAGAATTAGAATAATGTTCAGTATGAGACAACGATATTTTGTACAGAATATTTCCACAGTAGCAAGTAACTATCGCTACATTTCTGCCTTTGTCGGACTGAACTGCACGTGGGAATTTAATACCATCATATTCCGCCAGTATCTGTCTGCCATGTTTTCCGTCAGATGAAAGAATCACGACACTGTCAGTGTCTGCCGAGGCGATATAAACACTTGAGTTATTGTTAACAGTTATACCGTAAGGGTGTTTTAAGAATACTTGTATCTTTGTACTCCCAAACGTTTTCTCCACTTGTCCTTTAAAGCGTAACAGTATGAGCATAACAGTTTGTATGATATATTGTCTATAAATGTAGTCACATAATTCAACTTATTAATCGCGTCCTCAATGAGTGTTGTTGACTTTTTGCCGTTTGGATCATTCAGTATAATACCATTTTCGCGTCCACAGTAGATAAGTTTGCCATGTCGAGTTTTTTATGCCATCACAGACGTAGTCGGTGTTTACTCTTCGGCTAATATACTATCATTAAGAAAGGTAACATTAAAAGGACGTTAACGCGGGAAAGGAATAACCTTATCAACATGTGCAATAACTGTCGAATTAGCAAATGAAGTATAATACACGTGCTGAAGTTAAGGGTATAATATGAAACTTTCTTTAAAATATAAAGGTTTCACTTTTTCAATAATTGGATTCAGAATGTGATTAGTGTTTATTGGGATATTATGTCATAATATTTCCATAGTAGCATGTAGCTATCAGTTCGTTTCTTCCTTTGTCGAACAGAACTGCACGCGGGTATTTAATACCATCATCTTCCTTCAGTATCTGTCTGTCATGTTTCCCGTCAGATGAAATAATCACGACACTGTCATTGTGCGCCAACACAACATAAACATTAGACTGATTGTCAACACTAACATCTTAAGGTGTTTTAGAATACTTGTATCTTTGTACTCCCAAATTTTTTCTCCGCTTATACTGTAACAACTAACAGTATGGGTATCACAGTTTATATGGTATATATTGTCTTTAAATGTCGTCACATAACTCAACCTACTAATAGCTCCCTTAACGATTGTTGTTGAAGTTGTGCTCTTTAGATCATGCACTATAATACCATGTTCACGTCCGCAGTATATCAGTTTTTCGTTTCGATTTGTTATTCCATCACACACGTATTTGGTGTTTACTGTTCGTCTCACACTGCCGGAAACAATGTTCACAAGTTTGATTCTTTTTTTTTCATTTAAAAATGATACGGCTACTAAACTATCATCAAGGCAGGTAACATTATATGGACGTTTATGTGAGAAAGGAATGACCTTATCGATGGACCCATCCTGGTTAAATAAAATCAGCCGATTATTGTTGTACATGCAACAATCTACAATAATCACTTTTCCATTCGAACTAATGTCTACTCCAGTAATACTTAATGAACCCTTGGGCATTTCAAGATTCCTATGCACTATAAGCCTGACTTTATCTATGCTCTGTGTAGATTGTACACGTGTCATAATCTGTGCCTGTTTATCCGTTCCTTTTGTCAACATTATTAACGGAGGGTTGTTGCTTTTAGATATGGACCCAAACGAAGTAACCGTTGTTAGGATATCCGATATCTTTTCACTCACATTACACTTCAGATTGATCTGCTGTAGACATCCGTTTTCATACAACGTTTCTATGTACTTATCCTCTTTAGAGACATGTTCGGACAGAGATTTACATCCAACAAAGGTTTGCAAATCTGTCGCATGAGTTTTGATAGCGACTATAATATTTTGAAAGTTACCTACTGCCATATTTCGTTCTTCAAGTTTTGAAAGTGAACTCTGAATCTCCAATTTAATCTTATTTTCTGATTCGGCCAATTCATAAATTAATGTAGCTTCCAGTTTATTAAGCAGGCAATTGATCTTTTCCCGCGTCTGTTTAATTTCGTCTTGAAATCGTTTTCGTTGAACATCTATTTCCGTAAGATTTTGTTGCCGATCTTGAATGATCAATTCAATGTGTTTCCTAATCTCGATAATAGAAAGTTCTAGATTTTCAACTAATGTGGATGTTTTAGACGCTTTTACAACATCATCTAAAGCCATAAGTCCAGAACAACTTTTATGATTCTCGGATACACAAATTGGGCAACAAAGTTGCTCATGGTGAGGGCAAAAGTTTTGAAATTTTCTGCCGTGATCCTCGCAATGATGAACATTTTTTTAAATATCTGCAGGTAATTTCTGATAGTCATCAGCTGATATTATAGCATGATTGCGTGTCGCCTTGGCTAATTTGTGATGCTTTTCACAATCGTTACAAAATCCTTCGTCACATTCAGGACACCAGAAAACAGCATATTTTGATAAGTGTTTGCCTTTACAAATGGCGCAGAGGATATTACTAGAAGTGGCCATTCTACAATAGAGAAACATCTACTAAATTAAGACCTAGAGTGCATTAACAAACTTCTGTATTTATTTGAAGATTTGTGTAATATAGTAATGGCAAGCAGGTTTAAAACTTTTGTTTTGCTGTAGATTTGGACAAGTGGGTGGTGTTGTTTTAAGAGTCTCTATCGATATCAATTAAGAACGTGTATCTAATCTGTAGTGTAGGAGAGAATGAATGACTCTTTCATGTTACAAACTGTAAAAATTAAAATGTAGCTTTTACAGGTAATTAAAATCTATGACTCTTTCATATTACAAACTGTAAAAATTAAAATGTAGCATTTACAAGTAACTAAAATCTAGATTTAGGTGACAAACATTGGTGAAATTTCATATAAGGGTTGTTTAAGAAAATATGACCCCAAGATGTGAAAAAATGTCAAATTTAAACATGAGCATATCAAGTTTTTGTTCATAATTTCCAAATGTGAATACGTTGAAGTTAATAAATCAAAAAAGAAATTAACGAAAAGGTAAGAAATAAAGTTTTTATAATATTTTATTGAACAAATTTTGAAATATAAAACACTCTTAACATTTATACATTTTACTTCAGTTAAACAATGTTGTGTTTTCTATAACTTGTTGCTGTTTTCTAAGCAATGTAACAAATACTAATGACTTCCTGTCCAAGATTTTGAACAATATGCAATTGTACTTTTTCAAAAAAATATTTTTTTTTCAGAATTTTTGAAAATTCTTTTGTTATCTACCTCTTAAAATTTTTATTAAGTCAAAAGTAGTATGTATTTTTGCATATGGCACCAAAATGATTAAATTGTAATTATAAGTCATCCATTGAGAAAAAAAATTTCATGAAAAAGTCAAATCATTTTAAAATGGTAGGTTGTAGAAAAAGTACTATGTTTAGTCTGATTTTGTTGCACTCCTGACACTCCAGGTTAAAACAAATAAAAGAAGGAAATACATTCTTTAAATAGTACTGAGGTAATTTTGTGATATTGCTGGGAACAAATTTCATATATCTTAACATTTTCAATAGGATATTTGAGAAAGAACAAAATTAATATATAAGATGTTTAAACAAAATGACCCCAACAGATTATGGTCCTCTAATTTTGTCAAATTAATAAGATAAATTATTTCTAAATAGTTAAAAATGTATGCCTAGTTGTGGGGAAAATGTCTGCAAAAATCTTGAAGATATATAAGAAAACAAAAAAGTTATGCCAAAACAAAAAAAACATGCCAAAATTGTCAAGAGTGCAACACTTTTCTGTGACACCTAAATATGTCATTTTTTTAAATTGTCAAATCTAGCAATATGTGCATAATTCTTTTTTCATTACACAGTTTCATGTGTTAACTAATTGAGAGATATCAAAAGAAAGTATGTTGCATTTTAAAAAGTATGAAAATATTATACTGCAAAAACTACCCTGACATGAGTGCAACACTTTCGACTAGACGACGCTAGCTTTAACTAATCATTTGATTGGCCGAATTATCCTAAATTTGAGATCTTTGAAATTTTAACAGTTTTGCAGTTGTATATAATGATGAATATCTGAAAAGAAAAAGAAAATGTTATTAACAAAACGTAGGTAGGATTTCGAATCAATAATATGTTCTTATAACTCTGTTAAATTAGCTTTAATTCTACTATTTGTTTTAAATTTACATTGATGTTAAAATTAGCGCGTTTATTTTGTCCATTAGGTTTCTTTTGTTCAAATTACACATAAATAATATCAGTAAACTAATAGTAATAATAATTGAGGAGTATTGTCTACTCTTTTGATAGCTTTAGTGCAATATTATTAACCTAATAAATGTACTACAATCAAGCATTGATATAAGTATTTGCATTAATATCTGTCAAATAGTTCAAAATCATAAGGTACTGAAAATATCTTAACCATTTCAAGTACAATCAAATAATGTAGAATAAATACAGATTCAATATACATAATATCATTTAAACAAGATTTTTGAACACTGGTAAATTATTCTTGTTGCAATAAATATACATTATTTTAAAATATATGATATATTATGCATGGAGCTTAAGTGTCCTTGAAAATGTGTTAATGAAATTAAAGTAACACACGACTATAATAAAGCAACATTGGATGCAGTAAATACATAAGAAGCAGCAGCACTCCTACACTTACAAAGCAATATATGCTGATAATTAAAAAAACACATAAATACATTTATACGATATAATAAAAATTTTTAAGTATAATAATTAGTTGATATTTTCAACTTGTTACGAAATTATGTAGTTTATTGTATTCAATGTTATGTAAATACTTATTCTTGTGGGATAACAGGATTTAAAAACAATTTTAGCATGCGCAACAAATTGCAATTTTAACACTTTTTAAAGTTTAAAACTGTTTTAAAAAATCTGTTTTAATTTCTTGTATAAACCTACTTTGGCACAATTTTTCTGCCCGGTCGAAACATTTTGCGAATCCAGTCTCATTGTAGTAACATTTGTGAAAACCACAGACTGCATAATTACATGGACTATCTGTAAAAATAAAAAAGATAATCGCAGTCTTTTTGTGTTGTATACGAATAAGATAGAATCCTAAATAAACAAATATCTTTGGAATTTTAGTACCTCAAAAAAAAAAACAAAAACAAAAAACACAAAACAAAACAAAACAAAACAAACAAAAGAAAAAAAAACGAAAAAACCACTTAACTGAAAGAAAATAATTTGAAACAACACATAAACATACAGCAATATTCTCGTGATACAGCCTTCCTGATCAACGCAATGTAAATGTACTGCTTTATATATAGCAATAGTAATAAATACAGTATAAAACAAACGTGTATTCGTTAATGTTCAGGTTATTGCATTATTACATGTAGCTTATACTAGGAAAATGAGTTAAAGTTTACCTGACCTACATCAGTAAATAACGTGTAGAGGGTTTAACTGCTAAAACAGCCTTGACACAAAAGCTAAAGATCTCGGGAACAGATTACATAATTTATTAATATACATAAATATATCAATTGCACATATCATTATTGGAAGAATACCTATTTGAAGGAAGACCAACTTACAAACAAACTGAAGCACGAAGGGCTTCATCTAAAGTATATGGTTAGCAAGACAAGTTCATATGCCAATGAATTCCATTAAATCGGAGATTTTTTTCTTATCATTTCACCAATTTAAGAATAAGTTTCAATTTTCAAGCCTTTTTTATATGAACGCACAATTTTATCGCAACGTGTACTTGTTCACAAGATCCTTCCACCAAGAGATTAACGATTACAATCGACCAATATGAAAATGACTTACAATAAATATTGGAATTATTATACCTTGACACGTTTTTCCAGACCAATGTCCTCGACAGGAACAAACAGCCAGACCACTTCCATCTACTGTACATATCCTGTTGTTGTTACACGGGCTACTGTAGCATGGGCTTACTGAAAATGGTAAATGCAAAAGATATTGTCTTTAGTCAATAATGTAAAGCAAGCTCACGGTAGTTTAAATGTTTTCAAAATACGCTGTAATGATAACGTCATTATAATTCAATTTGAAACATCTATATTCCATGCAGAACACATAATTGTGAAGGTCGGATATATTATCACCTGTGGTTTACTGTAACAATAACCATTTGTTTCGGGGGTCTCGATGGTAATTTGGCTTCTATTGATTACATGTCTTAATGGACGAGGATTGCCGGTTTTCCTACTGAAGGTCGGGGACTCTATTCGGGTACTCCGGCTTCTTCCCCTAATAAAAACTGAACGCCGTGATATAGCTGAAAAGTTGCTAAAATTGGCGTTAAACAACATTCAAACAAACAAACAAAAATCATTTGTTTCTTCTATATTTATAGTATGACTAAAGACGGTAAGTTTTCAAATTATGACATTTAACTTTCGTGTTGCATTCTTATTTTTTTTTCTTTTTTTTTCTTTTTGGACGTGAAAGTCGGGAAAAGAAATTTTTACAACTGGGTGGAAAGCATGAACAAATGATAATTCATATTTTCTAAATACAATCTAAGGTAGTTGTATTAAACATATTAAGAGAAACATATGGATTGAATTTTTGTGTAAAATTCGAATTTAGGTTTCTATGTTTTGTTTATGTTTAAATGCATATTAAATAATTAATCGATTTATTTTGATATACCAATGCATAGTTCTCCTATCCAGTCGCCACGACATAAACATTTTGGGTTTCCATAGTTATCCAAATAACAGGTTCCACCATTCTTGCAGATATTTTTGCTACACGATGTCTCTATAACAGTACATCACACCAACATTGTGAATTAAATTGACTCAATATAGGACGTTTTGTTTATTATTACAGTGAACCCTCGCTACAACGACATTCGATTTAACGGAATATTCGACATCCGACAGGATTTCAGTGGGAACAAACGTGTCCACGTGTTGTTTATGCTCTATACAACGACATATTCGGTTTCCGACTCCGACTTCGTCTGTCGGTAACAAATATACCAAAGCTAGCATAAAATAATTCGTTACAACGACAAATTATCAAGATTTACCTGTGAAAGGTTATCTTTGTCCAGAGAATTTATTTTTCTAACGGTTAATTGCACAGGTGAACACCTGTTGTTTTTGCGTAATTAAACTTGCGTGACATTTCCGTTACAAAACTAATCGAGTATTCTCTATACATTCATACTATAAATAAATATTCAAATAATAACATTTGCCGATAGCCCAGCAAACCTAGTGGACACCGGAGTTTATTGGTATTATAACAATTAAATAAATATCGCATATATATATCTAAAGCAAATGTACACATTACATGAAACATACAAATTTATTTCTGACCATACAAAATAAAATAGCAAATTCAGCTTATGCTTTCGAAAATTGTCATTTATACAACAAATATTTTTTATCTCTATCATCGACGATCTCGCCGTCCAGGAAAAACCCAAACCTTGTTCAGGGTAAGGAAACCTGTGTCCGAAGCCAAAGCGACAAATCGCCTCAAGATTTATACTCGGACCTGTATACATCAATAGAACATATTTTTACTAAATCAAAATATTTAATTTATTTAATCTAACAAAAATTATTACATTTTTATAATGAACTTTGTTTGCCCTTCGATGTTGGGCTAGAAAGTGAATTGTCGGGAAATATTTCCCGCGAAATACATGTAGTCACATGACCTGAATAAGTATTCACATGAGTACTGTTAATACAATAATTTCTTACTTTACTATCGAACCGTAAGAAATTATAAGTATTCTCTATACATTCATACTATAAATAAATATTCAAATAATAACATTTGCCGATAGCCCAGCAAACCTAGAAATTATAAAGAAAGGAGTAGAGAGTTGATGAATGTCAAATAAATTTAAATACCAAGATTTTTGGAAACTGAAATTCTCTTTTCAATAGTATCATCTATATAACTGTCTTTTACAAAATTTGTTTTCCATCTACCATGTCTCATTATACATCTTTCATTTACATCTGCCTTGGCAGCGGCCGTAGCGCCACCTGATCTTAATGAATGTAAACCCAGATTTAGTTCAGGTGCAACTTGTTTTAACCTCTTAACAATATTTTCCCTAGCTGCTGTGTAACTTATTGGCTTGTTTTTATAAATGAGTTTAGCTATGCCCTTAGACCTAAAAATTGGTTTGAAAATATATTCATCTGACTTTGAATCCAAATTGGATAAAGAAATATAGCGTAAAAACATGTTGACTGGACATGCAACAGTTTGACCCTTAGAAATATAAGTTTCATTTTCTTTTCTATATTGATCAGTTTTGCTACTGTTTATATGTATAATTAAATAATCGTCAAACATCTTTACATCTTTACATTTAAGATTGCTTAATTCGTCAAACATTAAAAAAGCTGAGTAAGCAATTAATATCATAGTTAGATCTCTTATAACCAGTAAATCATCGTTATCTTTATACATAGAACATAACTCAATTAATATGTCGTTATTAACAGGGTCCTTTTTTACCGTTGGTTTACCGTTTAATCTTTTGACTGATTCAAGAAGTAGTTTTACAAAAGCGTTATTAGTAGGATCAATATAACCGTTCAGGTCATGTGCCCATTTAATAGAATATACGGCTGAATCTACTACATTAGGTGAACATTTCATGTCAATCAGCTTTGTAATATACAGTGAAACTTGTATTGGTTCTGCCGGTAATGCATTAAAATTATGTTCATTGGCGAAGTGTTGCCATCTGTTGAAACTAGAAAAGTACTTTTTGCGTGTATTTTCACTCCTCGAGTCAACTAAATATGTAGACATCTTTTCTGCTAAATTTTTGACATCACTGTCCATGTTTGTACCGCTCTTCACAATAGCTGTTTCAACGTTCCGTCTCAGATTTAGTCCTGAAATGAGTATAATGTTTTAAATTAAAATCTGACTTTTAAAGCTACCATTTTAAATTTTAGTGGAATTTCACCGAAAACACCGTTTCTACCGGTGCCTTTGTTCAATATTCGTCTACCATTGAGATACTTCATATCAATTATATAATGGGGAAGCCCATTAGATTTGAAAATCATCGGCCAATATGGGGCAGATTTCCATTCTGGTATAATTAATGTGCAATTTGCTTTATCATGCTCGATCTTGTGCAATGTCATAGGTATCAATGACGGAGGAGGTACCAACCAATTGTTTTCTCCTTGCCAGTTTTGTTTGAATGCATCGATACCTTCTGTGCCTGGGTACCATGTTTTTGAATTAAATCTTTCGCACTGTTTGTTGTAATGTGTAGCGAACCTGTCTATAGTGAATGGCCCCCAAGACCCGTTCAAATCATTGAAAATATCAATGTTAACATACCAATCATCATTATCAATGTTTCTACTTAATTCGTCTGCGTATTGATTACCGCTTCTTGGTAGCCAATTAACCTTCAAAATGGCGCTATTGTCTTTGCAAAAATTTCTAATATCTGTTGCGATTCCTTGCAATTTACTTTTCTTGCTACCGACTGAAAGAATGTGCTGTACATTTTTATTGTCTGAATTTACAAGTATTCTCTTGTCTGTAACCTCATTAGCACAAGTATGCAAAACCCTTTTTACACATTCTAGCTCTCGCCATGTGGAGCTTTCTACTCCCTCTTCTTGGGTCCAATTGCCCGACACTTCGAGGACAGAAAAAATATTTCCGTCAGGGCATAAATGCCCACCAAAGCCTACATCTGAGGCGTCACAAAAGATGTCAAAGTCTGACTTAAAATCGTCTTTTTGGGAAATATCGTTCCCTTGATCATTCAGACGTCTCAAAGACTGATCCCAAAACAAAAGTTCTGTGTATGCTTGTGAAGAAATTTTGACTGGTGCGTTCCAACTAGCACGCGCCATGACACATTCGTATAAATATCTAGTATAAAATCTGACTGTGTTGCCAATTACTATCTGCATTGATATTAACTGGCCTACAACACTTGCTAAAAATCTAGCACTGAAAACCAATTTACCATTTGCAATTTCCTGACATAATTTCTTTATGCTACCTTCGGCTTTCTCTATTCTCGAATCTTTTACAAAGACTTTACCAGTTTCAGTATTCCATGTATAACCTAACCAGTCTATTTTTTGAACTGGTGACCACTGACATTTTTCGTGTGCTATCAAAAACCCTAAGCTTTCTAGTAGTATTTTTACATCCAAACTGTTTTGACGACATGTTTGTAAATCTTTTGCACCTCCTAGACCGTCGTCTAAAAACATTATAATTTTAATTCCTTTGGATCTGACATGTTTCACAACCTCTCTCAAAATTTTGGTAAAGATGTACCCTGCTGTTGCTATACCAAATGGTAAAACATTAAAAACAAAATATTTTGTCTTGTTTTCAAAGTAATAAGAAAAACCTAAGAATGTTCTATGAATTTCAGCTATGTCAACATGGTGATAGGCTGATCTAATATCGTAACCGAATAAGAAATCCCCCTTTTGGAATAAATCTCGAGCTACTTTAGTATCTTCATACTTAAATCTAAACTGGAAAAGATGAGAATTAATATGCCTGCAATCGAGTACCAATCTTGGTTTGTTTTTATTATATGCTACTGTCAATGGGTTGACTACTTTGGGCCTCTGACTGACCTCTGAAATACAACCTTTCTCCAAAAGTTTACAAATTTCCGACCTAACAAAATCAGGATTGTCTCTTGAGGATTTATTGTTATTTAATATTACGGCATCTGGTTCCGTTTTGAACGGAATTTTGTATCCGTTAGATATTATATCTATTATATGTGTATTGCTTGTGATCGAAGACCATTCTTTTATTCTACTTTTTAATCTACCTACAGGCGTGTCAATACCCGTAATTGTTTGCTCAACCTGAACGTTATTTTGATCAACTGAATTAGAAAAATCAATGCACGTGTTTTCTAGGTGCATTTGACTAGCACAATGCTTGTTAAATATAAAATCTGATATTCTATGCAAATTTTGTAAAGTATTACAAATACTTATCTTTTTGTTGTCAGGACAGTTATCTGCCCAATGCCCCCTCTTGCCGCATTTAAAACAGCGACCTGTTTTCCATGATCCGTCTTCCTTTGTGTCCTCTTTCGCATATGGTATGCGCCTTCCGCTTTTCAACTTTTTGCTCTTCTCAGATTTCTGTTTCCTTTCGGCTCTACTCTGTGCGCGTATCATCTTTTTCTCGTCCTCTGAATCTGACGCAATGGGATTGGAAACATACTCCTGTACAACTTTCCAACCTAACTCTGACGAATCGCGAGTTTTAGGAGCTTTTGTCTATCTCTAACAAGTTCAATACCTTCCACGATTTTAGCCTTCGCTTTCCTGACTGAATCCATGCTTATTTCAGGTCCGGCCAAATTTGCATCTGCTTCTTTGAGTTTTGCCATGATTTTTACTTCGTGTTTGTATTGGTTTTCGTTACCCTTCCTCTTAAATGTGTAGTTGTCACCTAGTGTCTTCTCAATTTGTGTCATTTGATTCGATGATATATCTTCTTGGCTTTGCTTAATATTGGCTTGAAAATCGTTTAATCTCGAATCTATGAGGGTCGTTATGTCTTTAAGTAAGCCTTGTTGTAATCCCGTGACAGCTTGATTAACTTCTGTCTGAATAATGTCCTTCAGCCCGGTGTCCATTTTGTTGTTTGCCCTTCGATGTTGGGCTAGAAAGTGAATTGTCGGGAAATATTTCCCGCGAAATACATGTAGTCACATGACCTGAATAAGTATTCACATGAGTACTGTTAATACAATAATTTCTTACTTTACTATCGAACCGTAAGAAATTATAATGATAGGGATATGGCTTCATTAAGAAGGTGTCAAAGGCTATTTAATATTTAAATCTTCAAATATTTCAGAAAATTATTGGCTTAATTACAAGTGTGTTAAGATTGAAGCGGCACATCAGAAATAGGATAATTACCGAAAATTGCTCTAATGTAAATAATCATAACTTACAATTAATTTTGTTAAAAAAAAGAGAAAAAAGGTTTTTAATTAAATATCGGCAAGAAAACAAGCATTTTATTATTTTTTGCTTGGATATTGAGCAGACTTGAACGATTTTCAATAGACGCAAATAAAAAAGGGAGATAATCAAAGTACAAAAATACAAATTCATTATAACAGCAAATTCAGTTTAACGTCAATAATGGCCGGAAACTAACATGGTCGTTGTAAAGAAGGTTGACTGTACTGTTGTTTGTTTTCTTTAAGTGATAAATTGAATTGTTTGTTTTGCTAATGCATCATTTCTTTTTTTGAAAATGTTTCACATAAACGACGTAGAGCTTTAGGGTGTGTATGTATGCCACCAGAACTTGTTGATTAAGAACTCGATTCTGTATATATGTAAAACGTGTGATAAATATATTAAAAATAATTCCATCAAATCATTTTTACAAAACATAAATAAACATTAGGCAGAACCTGCGAAATACTACATACATGATATATTTATAAATAAATATATGAAATGATCAATTTATTTTATACATGTTTTATTCAATAAAATACTTACGATTACAATGATTAAAAGTACATGACTGAATGCTTGAGATGTAGCTATTATCGTAATTAATACAGAAAATAGAGTCTTTAAATCTTCCTGTTGATCTTGTCCATTCCCACAACCAAATATTTTTACAGTCGCAATACAGTTGGAGGTACCTGGCACAATGAAGCAAAATTCCTGTTTTGTTTTTGTTTGAAAAATGACTGTAGTAAATAAAATTGGAGCATTTAGTTCTTGGTAGAAATTTTTTCCTTTTGTTATAAATGATTAAACCAAAATAAAATCATAAATATACCTTGGCTGCATCAGAGCAGTCGCAGCAAGATACCCTAAAACTGGTAATCTGATCAGGGACACCAAGTAAAACAGAGCACCCTCAACTGTCAGGAGTGCAACAAATGACATGTTCTTACATTGTAGATATGTTTTCTTTAAAATTCTCTTATTTTGTGTTTTCTCTTTATTTTCAGCAGAAGATACACAGAAGCATTGAATAAATATTTCAGATAGATGATAATACCTTTCACATTCATTGTTTAATGTCAGGAGTGTAGCAGTTTGTTTAAAATTGAGCTTCAGATTTAATACAAATTCAAATATTGTGTACAATTTAGTTGGCTCTCATATTGATACAAACTGTTTTTATAATTGAAAGACACCATTCCCAATTGTAGTCTTTGTTCCATCCATATGGAGAACCATAATTTTGCAGTATAGTTGCAATCATCTATTCATTTAAATATTGTGTCAGGAGTGCAACATTTACATGGATGACATTTAAAACAGGACATCTTAGATAAATAAACAGATATGTTATTTAACAGTATATTTTTTTAATGCCAATTGAAAAATGAACATATAAAACAATTATCTGTAGGAATATGTCTCTAGATTATAAAAAACAGTTGGTATCAACATGAGAGAAAAAGTAAAAACATTCTATTAAGAACTTAATGCAAAATAACTAAAATTTGTGTTGCACTCCTGACAGGGTAGATCTTTTTTTACAAAACAATATTTTCATACTTTATAAAATGCGACATACTTTCTTTTTATATCTCTCAATAAGTTTACACCTGAAACTTTGTAATAAAAAAAGAATTATGCACATATTGCTAGATTTGACAATTTCGTGACCTTTTAAAAAATGACATTTTTTTAAAGTGTCACAAAAAAGTGTTGCACTCCTGACAATTTTGGCATGTTTTTTTTTTGGCAGAACTTTTTTGTTGTTTGAGATATCTTTAAGATTTTTTGTAGTCATGTTCCCCAAAACTAGACATACAATATTAACTATTTCAAAATAATATATCTATTAATTTGACAAAATTAGAGGACCATGACCTGTTGAGGTCATTTTTGTTAAAGCGCCCATAATATAAAATGTTCAAAAATGGATTTTAGACATTCATTGCAATATTAATAACGTAATAAAAGGTCTGATAATATATTTCAAATCACATTGTAATAACGAGTCTCAATAACACTTTATTTCCTAATCCTAAGAATAGAAAGTTTCAGATTTTCAATCAATGTTAATGTTTTACGAAATTATCAAGAGCCACAAGTACTGAACAAATTTCGTGATAAACACATAATAAGTTTAATTATTGTGCACCTTAACCAGAAATAGACAACTGTCATGGCTTGAGTTGACAACAGTTATGACTGAGCAATCATTACTTGGTAGTCATCTATGTTTGTACTATTAGTGCCTACATACTATCAAATATATTTGCCACTGGTAAGTAAAATATTATAATATATTTTATTACGATAATGTAGTTTAAGTTTATAAAAGCAACCGTAATATTTACCACTATTTGGTTTGGTTTAGCTTGCAAACAAAATAGCAAGAACACAACATTGAAAATAGCTTAAAAAGAATATTAGCAAGGGCCCTAACCATCCAACATCGCCCAAAAGAAAAGGAGAAATAACACATCTGGATTCAAACGTACGAGAGACCAATATAAACTAACAACAAAATATTAAGAAACTGAGAAAATTGAACCCTATAAAAATCATCCTCATCGATCGAGTAATTATCTGCTTCTAATTATATTGTTACTCGTTGTCATGACTAATGGAAAGACGAATCCAGGAAGAGAAAAGGTAACCAAAAAATCAGTAAATAACGGCTAATCGTAGTTAAGACAAGGGTTTCCCATAACGAATAAATACCAATAACACGCAGTTAATTTTTTAATGTATAAGCTCTCTACATGAGTCTTTAACTTAACGTTAGATGTATCAAGAAACACCATGAAAATAAAAAAAAAACTGCTAGTGTTTTTTTGTTTGCTTTGTTTGTTTAAATGATGTTTAACGCACACTTTCAGGTTTTCATGGCGGCCAGTTTTATTGAGGGAAGAAGCAGAAGTTCCCAGAGATAACCCGACCTTCGGTGGAAACTGTTATTGTTAAAATATAGGACTTGTGTAATTTATCTTCTGTTGAGGCTTATATTTTTATGTTTGAATTTACAAATAAAGATAATTTATGAGTAAAATCTTACATTTGTATTTATTTTGCCAAAAGGAACCCAATAACTCCAGCCTCCATGTATTGTTTCAGAGCCAAGGCCTGGATAATGGCGAACCTTAACAACATCGTCTTCTTCATTGCAAGGATTGCGGTCATTGAACCTGCTTCGCCTACGTTGCCACGTGCTACATACCCTGTGGATATTTCATCGCTGTTTTGAACCATCTGTAAATATAGCTTTTAAGATCCACTAGTTTTTAAGAAAGACGACGTTAAAAAGTACATCCCATTTTATAGTGCAGTGAAATGTCCAGTGTGATGATTGTGATTATTACCGATGTTGCTGATCACCTTGTTAAATATTACTGTCTGTGATGGTCCAAGAGTTATGTAGGACGTCAGCTTTGCGTGGAATCCAGTAAATTGCGAATGGTGATTAATTATACCTTCTGTAATGGAAAATAGATTGAGATTTAAATATCGAGGATTATTTTGTTTGGTTTATTGAAATACATATTTCGTGGTATATATAAACTCGTGGTTTTCCGTTTTGTGAAATGTTGTTCTTTAATTCGTGGTTTCATGTTTCACTCATGTTTCACAAATAACACAATATGTAATACGCACGGGCGTCTTTTTAAATTTTCTAAATTAAAAATGAGATTTTTTTTCATCGAATGATACACCTAAAGGTTTTTGATGTCAAAGTAAGCTGATCATTGTCGGTGTGGTATATAAAATCAAATCTAATTGATGTGCACCCTCTTTTATTATAAATCAAACGAATGACCTTACTTGTGATGGAATTTGTTTATTAAAAATGTCAATAAACGTGATTTACGAACTGCGTATTTCATTGTTTTAAACATGAATTGACCTTTTAACTAAAACACAGATACGAATATAGGAAGCAATAGTACGTATGTCAACGACCCGCTCAAATAAATGTATTAGTTTATCGACACTGAAAGTGTTAACATCTGGTGTTTCAAACGGCTGAGAATATCATAATATCAATAATCAATAATGACGCCTGTCATGTTATTTGTGGTCCGAATCTGTATGACGTCATGCAAAACGGTGTGAAGATTACATATATACACATACTTTTTCGCGGTAACCAACTCGTCAATCTGGTTTTTTCATCATTTATACACATTTAGGATCTTGGTATCCTTTGACTGTTATTCCAAAATATTATTTATTGTTACATAATAACGGAACAGCAAGGTATATCTAGGTCTAATATTTTAATTTTTAGCACGTTTGTTATTTATTTTGCACAATTGTTGACAAACCTGAAAGGCGAAAGAAGTCAATAGATATCTTTAAAAAAACGTGGTTTTATATACGTTTTCGAAGGTGTTTAACAGCAAAACGTGTGCATCTCAATAATTGCCCTTAAAGCGCTCCAAATTTCTGTACGTTATGAAAATTCCATCAAATACATAGACACCATATTGAAAAAACCTTTTTGATAAAGCTGTGTGCTGTCTTCTAATATATCATTTAATATATATGTGTATATAATAATCATTTGACTTACTTGTACACGACCCTATGTCTTCAAGTCCCTTATCTTGCAAATCAACCTGTGTAGATTAACTGTTATCAATTACATTGCGTACCTCCAGTTAACAATGATATTGTTCCGTTAAGAATCGCCAGAGCTTCCTCTATACTAGGCCTGGCTTTACCTCAAAACAAAACAACAAAATTATTATCTACACACAGTGTATATGATTTTGCACTTCAAGACTTTGATATATATATTTGCATGCATATTATGAAGTACAAAATATAAAATGTGACTGCAGATTTAATATTAAATATTTAAGCAAGTACCAATTTTGAAAAAGAAAAGACATTAAAAATGCAAGTGGTGTCGTCTTTATTATAAAATATGTGTAGTTAAGCAAAAAACGTTTGTCAGTTGGAGCTGCTGCAGTCTAATGCTCATTAACGGTAAAGTTTACAATGGCTAAACCCAAACTTTAAAATCGTTATTTTACCGTTATTAAATTTATTAAAAGTTAAATTCGATTTTCTCTGGAAGAGAAACACCACATTACCATAAACATGGAACTGGGAAATTAGTTTGTTAGCGTGTTTTTTCACGAGTAAAGTTCAATGGGCTTTATAACGTTTACATTGAAAAAAACAATCATAAAATCATATTTATACATACCAACATTTATGCAATTGCTGTTCTCTCCATAAACGGAAGCTATAAGCTTTTTTAAAATTTCAAAAGAAGCGTTCCAATTTAAACACTAAACTCTAAATTTCATTTTTAGATTGGCGTATGAAAGTGGAATGCTAAGTTGCATTTTACTCTATGAAAGCATCTCTGACAAATATTTCTGACAATTTCATGGTTTACAGAAATGAAAAAAACGGTGTAAAAGAAATTATTCGCCAAAACTATTTCATATAATAACAGGAGAGAGGAAGAACTTTAGTTTGAACCATCCAAGCACTCGAGGTAACCTCATCAAGGTTTAGAGGAAATTGTTTTAAGAATATAGAATAGAAATAATGCATTGAAACAATAAAATCGGCTTTAAAAATGTATAAGAATCAAAATTTGCTTTCCTGAATATTGAATCTAAGTGGTTTGTATGAAAATAATGAAATTAAGTCTAACTTTTTCAAACATTGACTTTGGTATCTCGAGTTTATCCGTAATTTCGTTAGTTGCTGTTTGTCGTTTCTTTTGTCGGGTGCTTGTCTTTTAATATTGATGTACAATTTTTATTAGTTTTCCTTATTTTTTGCTTTTCCATACAACACAGAACACAGAACATTGCTTTGTTTAATATTAGTATCATTGATCCTAAACCTTAAAAATGTGTTTGTATTCCACCTTACAAAGTTAGCACCATCCTTTATCAAAATAACATTCTTGAATCAAGTGAACTCAATGCAGTTCAAACGCCCACTTAATAAAGAGATACAGTCAAACTTGCTTGTGTTGAACATTAATAGTTAGAACATTACATATGTGTCGAAGTTTAATGATAGTCAACCAATTTTTTACCCTAATAAAGCAGCTCATTTATCAAGCATTCTTAAGTCTGACGGGTCGATTACATCGCTTAATTGTCGAATATATTCGGTCCACAAATGTATAATTCAATGTCATTTTGATTACCTTATTTGTCTGATTGCGATTTCATACCACACCATAAAATCTAAACACGCTTCTGTTTAAAGTAAATTATTTTTATTAATTGTTTTTATTTTAAACTTGTTATTGTGTTTATTTTGGGTACCACTTATTACAGTTTGGTTTTAAAATGTGACCTCCTTTAGTTTGCTTAACTCAGCTGAATCTTAAATAGGCAGCATATTTTCCTTGTAGGGGCACAAAAATACTTAAACGAAATAACTTTATTTCTGTGAAAAAGTAAGAAAATGTTTAGTTTTTAAACATAAAGCTTAATAATTCTTTTTCATTTGTTAATTCATTAACACATGAGAAACACTGAGGCTGTACTTGACTTCAGCCTTAATTGGCAAAGATTGCACATATGTTTGACAAAGGTCCGGTTGTCAAACATATGTGCAATCATTGACTACTATGGTTTCCTTTACCATAAATAATGCAAATAAAAAATAAATAAAAAAAAATAACAGAAAAAACTGCTGAAGTGACTTAAATCCCCATTCAAAGAAACAAAATACAACGTCTGTATTAGTCTTTGCAGCATAACATGGAGAATCATTCTTTAGGAGGCAACAGTATTACATTTGACAAAATTTGTCACTTGGTGGTCGCAAATTGAGTTTATTGCCGACGCGCAATCATAATGGTGTCAAATCTAAAAATGATTTACGGTTCTCTGATTTATAATTGAACGGAATTACCCGACTTCAATAAAACATTATTATTTACTGGAAATAGCATCTGCGCTTGCGAAACCGTAAGATATCTTACGCTATGAAAAGGTGCATATACAATTAAAATTTAAGTTAAATGTAATGCTGTTTTAGAATTTCTAATTATAAACCCCCATAAATTTTAAAATAAGACGCATCAAATCAAAAGTGCAAAAAAGTGGCACGGAATATTTTTTGGTTATATTACACAAAAGCAATATTTAATTTCGTCGTGTTAAATGTGTATGAATTATGAAACGATTGCTTCCTTGATGTAGAACAACATCAACAGGTATATACGTATAACCAAACAAAAACAACAAGGGAAAAGAAAGTGAATACATTGTAATTGTAAATATTTTGAAATACATACGATTTTCATGTTATGTAACGTAAACGCATACAAGACTGATAGTCTTATTTTAGGATGTCTGTAATGCTTAAAAATTGATAAATACGGAAGAGTTTGAAAGTCGGACAAAAACAAAAAAAAAAAAAAACAAACAAACAAACAAACAAACAAAAACATCCATAAATCACAAAAAATATTTCAATGTTCTAGCTTGAATTCTACAGATTAATAAAAAAAACTAAAAATTCTGATCAAATAGTAAATAGTGTCTTTTGCCGGTAAGACGAGAATAATCCAAATTAATGCCTTTGAACTCGGGATTGATTCGCCAAATGAAACTCATAAACGAATATCACTAAAATTTCCGTGTCAGTAACAGAAAAGTTAATTTGTTGATTTGCCCGGTAAAAATGATTATTAAAAGATCGTTGATATTACTTTAAAATAAACTAATTAATATTGACTTTGAGGAGAATGCATCAGAATCTTTCCATCTTCTTTTTAGGCTTTGTTGAAAGCTAAAATAATGCATTTTGGTAAAGCATGCTAAACAGAATATGACAGTGGTATGAATACTAAACTGATATTCTATATAATATAAGTTTCACTTTTTTGATAATTTATTTACAGAGGAGCTTGATTTATGTTTATTGTAGGAGAACTACGATACATTGTACATCATAGCATTTCCATTGTAGCAGGCAACAAGCAGTACGTTTCTGACAATTTCAAAGTAAACTGCATGCGGATGTTTAATATGCTTCAGTATCTGTCTGCCATGCATCCCGTCAGATGATATGACACTGTCTGTGTCTGCCGACGCGAAATGAACATTGGAGTGATTGTCAACAGTTACACCGTTAGGTGGTTGAAGAAAACTTGTATCTTAGTAATCTCAAACCTTTTCTCCGCTTTTCTTTTAACAACCAACAGTATGATTTTCACATGATATATAATGTCATAAATGTCGTTACATAATTCGACCTATTTATAGCTTTTTTTAACGATTATTGTTGTCGTCATGACTTTCAGATCATACAGTATAATACCCTGTTCACGCCCACAGTATATCAGTTTTTCCCTGTAGTTTTGTTATCTCATCACATATGTATGTAATGTTTATTGTTCGGCTCTCAGTTGCGGACTCAATGTTGACAACTCTTATTTCCTTTTCGCCTAAATATAGCGTCGAGTGTTTTATATGGAAGAGCTAGATTACTCAGCGAAAAAGTCCCTCCTCATGACAACTGACCGTATGCTTTGCAAATTAAGGGATGAGTAGAGCACATCCTGTCGCTGTAAGAGTTGAACAGACGGTGATCAATAGATTACTGCTACCTTAACACCGACGTCGAGTTTTTTTTAATTGTAAATGCTTATAATGATCATTTGTTGCGGTTTTATAACAGTTTTCTTTCAGTGTTACATTTCCTAAGAACGTAAGATGAAAATCAATTCTGCTTTTTTGCATTTTACAGTCACAATTTCGAGTTTTCGTTTTATAAAATATCAAAGGAGAAGTACTTTTTATATTGTAAGCGCTCGTGTAAACGCAAGAACAGAGTTTTTAAAACATCGGTGGGATTATTTTAAAAGATTAGCTTTGTACCTGTCTTTGTCGTCACTAAAAAAAGAAATCATAAATTGACGTTCATGGAAAATGATATTTTAATTAATTAATATTTGGATTATTTTACGATGTCTGTTATATGCGTTCGATATTTATTGATATTTAAGTATAAATGTTTTTCTTAAAAATCGAGAGTAATTGAAATAAGTTAATAGAGTTCACAGAGCTGCACAGCGTGCCCTATGCTGTCGGATCGGTGATGCCCTCTCGTTGAGTTTCAGGAATATGGAAAAGCCTGGCCGTGAACTATAGTAGGTGGCGTATTTAGAGAGTGCCACGCTTCTTGCAAAATAAGGATTCCTTTTGCAGATGTAAAAAAGGGAAGGCTAAAAAAGGTCAATTTTTTTACCTTACCCATACCCGATATTTTTCCAGTGGCATTCGAAATTTTTGCCTTTGGTACATCTTTCCTAAATTAATTGTTTTTAAAATTGTTGTCGTCCTGAATAAAGCTGAAATACTGCTCGCTTGAAGTTAAGAAAACATCCAGTCAACCAAGGGCACGTTTTGAAAAGCTTCTGTTTTATCGATATGATAGTAATGACAATGTTTAAACCTATCTTTTTAGACGCAAAGGATTAATGACGTTTCGTTATAAATTACTGTTTTGTACCATAAAATGTGTGTATCTTTTTTACGCTATACTGCATTATTTGAAGTCTTTTCTTCCGAACGTTATTGTGGCCTCTATGGCTGAATGGTGAGTTATCTACAATTTATGACTTGCCTGTCAACAGGTTGCAAATATTCGAATCACTGCAGGTAGGGTGTATGTTCGACTACAACGTAATTGACAAGGATTGTCGGTTTTAACCTGTACTCCGGCTTCCTCCCACCCACCCCCAATAAAAACTGGTAGCAATTAAATAACTGAAATGTTGCTGAAAATTCTAAACATCAAACAATTCAGCGTAATTGTAAGTTTACTTTTTTAACTACTTTTATTGCGTGTCAAATAAAACTTGTGACAAGAAACGCTGTATATTTTACAATATTTTCAACTTTATGTTTAGAAAACAATGTGTTTTCATTGACAATGCATGTTCAACAGTTTTTTTGAATGATGTTTATCGCCATTTTTAGCTATTTTTCAGCTATATCATGGCGTCAATTTTTTATTGGGTAAGAAGCCGGATCAACCGGAGAAAAACCTGGACCTGCGATAAACTGCATTTAAAAATGATTTCGATCAAAAGAGGCCATGTCCTTTGCTAAATTGAAATAACTCTGATACTGACTGCGGGGACGGGTCGGCTAAATATATCAGAGAAAACATATTAATTTAAAAGGTCACAGAAAAAAGAATAAGCCGAAATCACGAGTCGTGGAAATAAAAAAGAGAATCAATGAAAGATTACGAAAAGAAAACATTTACCTCGTCGCAATTGATGTGCCTTACAACGAACGATGCTTTCTTTAAGGTTTTCAGGGTTAGACCTGTAGAGATGTCCTGCTTTTAAGAAATTTGCTTACTTCTATAATATAAAGTAAAACGTTGGGGGGGGGGGTTGTTTTTATTTTAAAATGTTTTGTCATTTTATTTTCTTTATTTATTTGGAACAAGACATGCTTATTAACTATTCTTTTGAATACTTGCGTTTATTTGATTATAAATGCATATATAATATACAAATAATCAGAATTCGTTTCATCTTCAAATTATTAAATTTTAGGTATTCGCCAATAAACTAACCGATTGATGCATATACATGACGGATTTTGGATCGGACTGATTGGACTTACTGCTGACAGTTACCAAGGTAATGACGGAATCATAAATTGGGACGGATGTATTTATAAGCAATTCGTCAAAAAACCATCATCGATCGAAATGACGTCAGCAATCTGTTATCAATCAAAGTGTTGCGTTTACGGAAGTAAGGATTGTGAAAGAGTTGACTCTCTAATTTCATAAGATTTTGCTTCCGATCTTTAATGATCATTTCAATGTGTTTCCTTATCTCGATAATAAAAATTTTCAGATTTTCGATCAATGTAGGATTTTTAAAATTCTTTACATCACCATTGAGATCCTGAAGTCCAGAACAGTTTTTATGATCGACGAAAAAGTCGGAAATAGTTGCTCATGGTGAGTGCAAAAGTTTTGAAATTTCCTGCAATGATCGTCACAATGATTACAAATTTATGAAATAACTGCTTGTAAATTATCACAGTGATCATTAGAAATAATTATAAATTGATGGGTTTGATAAGTATTTGATAATTCGTGATGTTTTAGATACTGGTTACACAATCCTTAATCACATTCCGGACACAATTATCAGCACATTTTGTTAATTGATGCGGGCTGATGATACCATCGGAACTAACAGTACATCAGCAGAGGCATTGACCAAGTGATTGCAAATTAAACGTCATCAAAATCAAGGTTATAATTTACTACGCCATAAGAAAACATTCATAACAAAGTATCCTCACATAAAAATGTGATCATAAGGCAGTTCCATACTCGCCCATCGGGGACCCTTTTAGATATGCATATCAATTACAAATATTATAATATGATTAAGGCTTTCACAACAATCATACTGTGTTTTCTAGAGGTCAAATCAAACTATCCCGTCTAATATGTTTAACTGTTATTGCCATCGCAATTATTTAATCCACGTCGTGTGAGTACAGACGGCAAAAAGTCACACAGTTTCTTCTGTGATGTATATTTAAGTGTCAGTATTTCAAAACATAATTACTATTTTTGAATTCTTTAATCTGTTATTTTGGCGTTGGGGAATTTTCATTTTATGTCCTCGCTCATGCTCGGAAATTCTTTTCTTATATGAATTTTAAATGTGTTAACATGTTTTTCGTATATTTTCAGCGGGTTTTCACGCCTGCATACTTAATACCATGCACTTTTGTTAGCAGCATTTGTCTAAATATACTTGGCGGGCGCATGTCTGCAACCATGCTCGAACGAGGGTTGAATGCGATATTATTCCAAGAGATACCGGTATAACACAAAAACAGGTACGCACCCGAGTCACGTCAAAACAAAATAACTGTAAAGTCATCCTCAAAAAGATTAAAACTTTGATATCCAGTATCACTTTAAATAACATTTAAAACAAGAATTTAACAGGGAAGATATATTGAAGTGTGGAAATTAACGTTAAACAAAATTGATCATTTTTACTGAATGTAAACTATTACATAATATTGAAATTGCCCCTTTGAAATACATCGAGGTATTGCCTTCCTGAATAAAGTAAAAAAGCGTGATTTAGGTCCTTCATGTCTTACTTACAATACATTGTACACTTTAACATCACCATAGTAACAAGCAACAATTAGTACGTTTCTATTTTTGTCGAACTGAATTGTGCGTGGCGATCGAATTCCATCCTCTGATTTCAGTATCGGTCTGGCATGTTTTCCGTCAGATGATATAATCACGACACTGTCTGTCCCACTTGACGCAACATAAACATTGGAGTGATTGTCAACAGTAACACCGAACGGTCGTTTAAGAACACTTAAATCTTTGTAATCCCAAACCTTTTCTCCGCTTGTTTTGTAACAGCTAACGGTATGAGTATCACAGTTTGTGTGATATATATTGTCTTTAAATGTCGTCACATAATTCAACCTATTAATCGCGTCATTAACGATTGTTGTTGACGTATTGCTGTTTCGGTCATGCAGTATAATACCATGTTCACGTCCACAGTAAATCAGCTTGCCTTGTCGTTGTGTTATTCCATCACAAATGTAGTCAAGGTTTATTGTTTGGCTAACAATGCCGGAATCAATATTGACAAGTTTAATTTCTTTTGTGTCTAAAATTGATACGGCTACCATACTGTCATCAAGACAGGTAGCATCAAATGGACTTTGAGGAGAAAGAGGAATTACGTTAAGAACTGTGCCATCCTGGTTGAATATGATCAACCGCTTATTTGAGTAATCTATAATTATTACTTTCCCATTCGGACTAATGTCCACTCTATTAATTCCTAATGAAATATTACCTTTCGGCATTTCCAGTTTCTTACTTACTTTAGGTTTGACTTGATCGATGCTCTTTGTAGGTAGTATTTCTATATGGGACATAATCTGTGCCTGTTTATCCTTTTCCTTTGTCAATAATAATAATGGAGGATTGTAGCTAACAGATACAGACCCAAACGAAGTAACAGCTGTAATGATATTAGAGACGCTGTCACTTATGTCACAATTCAGATTGATCTGCTGTAGACTTCCGTTTTCAGACAACGATTCTATGTACTTCTCCTCTTTAGAGACTTGCTCTGACAGATTTTTACATCAAATAAACGTTTGTAAATCTGTCGAATGAGTTTTAATAGCGACTATCATATTTTGCAAGTTACCTACTTTCTCATTTCGTTCTTCAAGTTTCAACAGTAAACCCCGAATCTGCAATTTAATTTTATTTTCTTCTTCGACCAATTCATTAGTAAGTGCAGTTTCAAGCTTATTAAGCAGGAAATTGATCTTTTCACGCTTCTGCCTAATTTTTTCTTGAAATCGTTTTCGTTGATCCTCTATTTCGATAAGATTTTGCTGTCGGTCTTTAATTGTCGTTTCAATGTGTTTTCCAAGTTCGATAATAGAAATTTCCAGATTTTCAATCAATGTGGAAGTCTTAGAGGTTTTAACAACATCATCCAGATCCACAAGTCCTGAACATTTGTTATGATTCACTGATATACAAGTCGGGCAACAAAGTTGTTCATGGTGCGGGCAAAAGTTTTGAAATTTCTTGCCGTGATCCTCACAGTGGTAACTAATTTTTGCAATATCTGCGGGCAGTTTGTTATAATCGTCAATGGACATTAAAGTGTGATTTCGAGTAGATTTTAATAATCTGTGATACGTTTCACAATCATTACATAATCCTTCATCACATTCTGGGCACCAGTGATCAGCACATTTAGTTAAATGTTGACCCTCACAAATCCCACAGAGAATTTTCGTGGACGTGGCCATTATCTACAATATAGAAGTCATCACACCTTAACAGGAAATTTTATTGCACAAAGTAAAATGCGATTATTCAATCATACAATGTTACATTACATTTGGTATCCGCTGTCTCACACGGATTTTTTAAAACGTTAACAAGTCAGAAAAAGTTTTATCCAAAGCAGCAATGTGCTAACTTTTCTTTGGAACACTTGAACCTACCATCCTTCAATCCAACAAAGTTAGTAACTCACTTGCTAAAGTATTCATTAGCACAGAATTTTTCGTGAAAGCCATGTTATTATTACCCCATTTTTCTACATTCCTGATTCGAACACTGAATTAAATCTACATAAAAATTTAACACCCATTCTCTGAAAAAAAACCATGTAAAACTCTCCACAATAAAGGTCAATCAATTTTAATTAATTTTTTTTTGTGATAATGGAATACAAATATTTCCTCTAATATCTGAGACGTTTCTTGCAATTGCCTGTTACAGTACTTGAGATTGAAAACGCAAAACTTTTAGCAATCCATCAGCGATCCGTCAGCGTTCCAAAATCAGTCAGCAATCAGTTATCAATCAGTCAGATCAGTTAAATCGTTCCCTATCCGTCAAATCGTTCCCAATCCGTCGGATTTGGAACGATTTGACTGATCTGATGGATTGATTTGGACTGATCGCGCCAATCCATCCATTCAACTTCCGGTTAGTGAAATTAATATTTGTGAAAATTCGTTTCACTCGCAAATATTAGAAGTATAAAAATGTCAACTGTTTTGTCCTCATTTATGGCTCGTTTTACCTAATAATAAGGCTATAACTGGTCTAAAGGTATAAAGATATAAATGGAAATTGCCCATTTTATAAAAAATGCATCTGTGACGAAATTTAAACATAACATATTGTTATTTTATTAACAAAATAAGTAAATTAAAAAAAACACACACAATGACTTAAAAAAAGTATTTGACATCGCGTGCCAATGCGTACGTCTCGCATTGGTCTTCGAAAATTTTTAAAGCGGAAAATGTCTAGTCTAAAGTTATAAATTATAAATGGAAATTCCCCCAATCTATAACTAATGCATCTGTGACGTAATATTAACATCACATAGTGTCATTTTATTTAAAAAAAATAATTTAAAAAGAAAAAAAAACCACACACAATGAATTCAAAAACTATTGACCTTGTGGACCAAGGCGTACATCTCGTATTTGTCTTCGAAATATTTTAAAGCGGAAAAAGCGAGAAAGACGAAAAACGTGAAGGTGGAATCATAACATTTTTTCACTTCGCGCTTTCGCTTTAGCATTATTTGTATGTATATGTATGTTTAAAGTTTGTTTAACACTATTTTAAAAATTGTATTAGTCTATATAATATGGCGTCGAGTGTTTATAGGGAAGAGCTGGTGTACTCAACGAAACAGCAGAAGTTCGACAGGAAATTTAAAGTGGTGCTCTTTGCAAATTTAGGGATGAGTCGAGCACACTCTCTGGTTGTAAGGGTCCAACGGACAACTCGGTGATCTATAATAAATTACTGCTACCTTAACCACCGAGGTCGAGGTTTTTTATTATAAACGCTTAAAAAGCTCATTTGTCGTAGTTTGACCAGTTTTCTTTCTGTACCACAATTCCTAAAAATTCCGGTGTATAATACTGACAAAAACGAAAACATCTATTTATATATTTTATTCACTGTCTCATTGTGTCACATGAATTTACACAAAATTAAATCTCAAATAAAGAATAAACTACTAAACACGTTTGTATATAGAAGCTTATGAGTTAAAGATGCAAACATGTAAGCGTAAGATAAAAATCAATTTTGCTTTCGCATTTTAGCCGTCACAATTGGTTTATTTTACGATGTCTGTTATAGTCATTCGATATTTAATTATAGTATTAATGGTTTCCTTAAAAATCGGGAGTATTTGAAATTAATTACAAGGTTTCACAGAGCTGACTAGCGCGTCCTCAGCTGGCAGACATGGGATAGCCTCTCGTTTTTTTTTTTGGGGGGGGGTGGAGGTTGGTTCAGATTATATTAGAATTGTCGCGAACCATAGTGACGTGTTTAGAGAGTGTCACGCTCCTTGCACGATAAGGATCTCTTTTGCAGATTTCGAAAAGGAGTAGGCTTTAAAAGGTAAATTTCTCGTCCCTACCCATATCCCATATTTTTCCACTAGTGGAATTCAAAATGTTTGAACTTTGGTCCATGTTTCTCTAATTGATTGAGGGGGCTTCGGTGGCCGAGTGGTTATGGTAGTTCGGCTACTATTAATTACGTGGTCTGTTAACACTGAGGTTGCGACTTCGAGTCTCACTGCGGGCAGCGTGCACTAGACTCCAATCTTAATTGACAAGGATTGCCAGTTTTCATACCGAAGTTCGGGGTTCTTCGCCGGGTACTCTGGCATCCTCCTCCAATAAAAACTTGACGCCATGCTATAGCTGAAAAATTGCTGAAAGTTTCTTTAAACAATATTCAAACAAACAAACAAGCGAATATAATTGATTGATTGTTTAACTTGTTCCCGTCATGAATAAAGCTGAATTAATCTTGGAAGAAAAGCAAACATCCAATCAATCAATCAACGAAATAAGTTATTGTTCAAATTAAATGACACTCTTTTAAATGGCATGTTTTGTAAAGGTTCTGTTTTATCGATATGACTGTACTGACAATGTTAAAACCGATCTTCATAGACCTAAAGAATAAATGACGTTTTTTTTAAAAAAAAAAACTATTTCGTACCGTTAAACGTGTTTATATGTAACACATTTTTACGCTTAACTGCAGTATTCGCAGACTTTTCTCCGCGTCGTTATTGGGGCCTCCGTGGGTGATTGGTTAGTCATCACTAGTTATCACATGCCTGTCAACAGATTGCGGATTTTCGAACGACTGCAGATAGGCTGTGCTTGACTCCAATTTAATTGACAAAGATTGTCGGTTTTAACCTGTACTCCGGCTTCCACCCCACCCCAATGAAAAATTGACCCCATGAAATAAATGAAACAATCCAGCGTAATTGTAAGTAGACATTTTTTAACTACTTTTATTGCCTTTCAAATAAAACTTGCGACGAGAATCGCTGTATATTTTACAATACAACTTTTTGCTTAGTGAACAATGTGTTTGGATTGACAATGCTTGTTCAACAGTTCAACAATTGTTTATACACAACAGTTTTATAATTGTATTTAAAATGTTGTAAACTAAATAAAATCACGCAGGCATACATTTAAGTAACCAGTTATGATGTCAAAAAGAGACGACGTCCTTCCTTTCCTAATTGTGAAATAAATCTGTAACTGATTGGGGGAGTCGTGTCAGCTTAATATACGATAACAAAATATATATGTAACAGGTCACAGAAAATAAAATAGGCGACACCAATAGTCGCGGATATAAAAAAAAAGAGAATAAATAATGGATTACGAAAATAAAACATTTACCTCGTCGCTACTGATGTGCCTTAAATAGAAGTTTTTTAAGGTTTACAGGGCTCGACCCGCAGATATGTCCTGACTTAAAGAAATTTGCTAAATTATAAAATATAAAGAAAATAGTTTTTTCTTTAAATATGTTTATTTATTTTTTTATTTTTTAGAACGAGACATTGTATTAACTATTCTTTTGAATACTTGCGTTTATTTTATTATAAATGTTATTATAAATGCAAACATAATATACACATGACGCAGAATTCGTTTTATCTTCAAATTATTAATTTATAAGTATCCGTCAATAAATTGACCGATTTATGCATATAATTAAATGACGGATTCTGGATCGCATTGATTGGACTGATCGTACTGATCGCTGACGGTTACCAAGGTAATGACGGATACAAAATTTTGGACGGATGTATTCATCATCAATCAGTCAGCGATCCGTCAGCGATCCAAAATCCGTCAGCAATCAGTTATCAATCAGTCAAAGTGTTGCGTTTACGGGTGCAAGTACTGTAAGTACAGGAACGAGTTTTCGGTCTTTTCCAACTTTTTTATTAGAAATTTTGAATGCTAAAATTACAACTAGGACTATTAATTACAAAAGGCTCGTATTACGGCTTGAAATAAGGTACAAATGTGTTTTCTAGTACAATGACAAAAAAAATATATTTTACTACTATGGGAGAAAATAAAGGGAAACTTATATCCTCTAAAATTCAAATCTTGAAATAGCTTAAATATGCACTTAAAAAAATATCTGTTAAATGCGCTCAAGTGATTATTTTCTTTTTATATTGATGCTTTCTTGTATTTTAATATTGTTATTAATTGATGGGATGAATTGGCTAGACAAATAATTCAAGGTATGATTAGAATGCCGCAGAGTTGCCCGCTTTTAAAATTTGTTTCAATAAATTATTGACCTAAGTGTCATATTGTAATTAATTCAAGGAAAAAATTGTCATAACTTTACAAAATTTATTTTTCCAGTCGAATTCAATTATTTTTCAAGCAAATTTCAGAATAGGTAATTTAAATTTATAAAACAAATATGTGCACAATTAAATCCATTTTGATATGAAGAAAATTTCATATACTCGTTAAACATTATTTCGTGGTTCTTTCAATTAGATTACAGTTTATGAAAATACTAATAGTGTTTTCCTATAAAAATGAATGGTTATGAGACACACACTCAAAAAAACATTTTGGATATTATAACAATTCATAAATTTTCCTTCTCCAAAGTATATAAGTGAAGATGATTTGAGTTTGATCTTTTTATATTTGGGTTGATGAACTTTAAATTGACTTCGCTTGAGTAATTTTCTTTAAACTAAATAATTAAATATTTAATTAACATATGTACAACATATAAAGCCCACAATATAAAAAAATCAACAGCAAAATAAAGGCAAAGGCAAAAAATACCGATAGTTATTATAACTATGATTGCAAAATGCAACATCATTATTGATTTGAAATGTTTTTTATTTTGAATTAGATAAAACTGCAATCCAGTGAAACAATTCTATAAATGTGACATAAATTTGTACAAAAAGTAATAAATCACTTGAATTTAATAGCATTGATTGCATTGAACTATTTTTACAGCTATTGCAGAAATAGAAAAAGGTGTGCTCCAACATTACTGATGTATTGCAACATCCATCAAATCGTTTTTAGTTGGAATGTTTGGGTAAATCATAAATGAGTTGAAACAATTTTTAAAATGACCTGTCATTTCATTTTTGTATTACAACATAAATATATATATGCAAATTGTAGCAAATTAATAAAATAAATTCAAAAGTATATATTGAACCTTCATTATGCATATAGAGATATTTCAATAGAAAAATAAACACCATTCTTGTGAAGAAAGTCCAATTTTTGGGAAATTCATCATATGTTAAAATGGTTATCAAGGCAACATGCAAAGCAAAAACGTCCTATAGTAGAAAGAAGAACCACAAAATTTTTTCAAGTCAATTCATTTGCACAAAAGCACTGCTTCTATTTTCGTTTGATTATGCATAAAATTTCAGTTTTTCATTATGACCATTTCCTGATCATTGCGAGGTTTTTTTTCTTATATGACAAAAACAGAAGAAATATTTAGTTTTTGATTTTAAATTAAAAATATATATAGGACGGCTTCATTTCATAAACCTTTGTTAAATGATCTGTAATAAAAGTCCTTTAATCAATCAATGAGAGGGGTTTGTTTTTTTTAATTATTGAAGTCCCTTTTTCTGTATTTTACAGGTCGCACTGTTTATAAAAATAATCCAATATTTTTTTTCAACCTATTTATATATACTCACTGGAAGGAAATGGCATTGTTTTTTTCTGAGACTGGGGTTAAATGAGACTTAAGCCAGACAAAACTTGTATTTTTGAATGATATTTGCTACAATATTGGGTATTTTATTGAATTGTCCAATTTTTTAAATTAAGATTAATTATGAAATCAAAATGTGTCAAAATTTACAATATTTGTCAACTTTTGTATATTTACTTTTTATTAAAAGCAATTATTCTTCCAATATAAAATCCAGAATGACTAATTCTGTCAATATACCTAATTATGTGCCAAATTGAGAACTTCGATGTATAATTTTACTCATGATTGTATATTATTTTTATCTGTTTCTAATGTCTTGTTTGTGTTGGTAGCATGTATTTTATTTGTTTTAACCAAATACACATTCTATTCTATTCTACTGAATGCATGTAATTCGTATCTTGCGACTGGAACATTTGATAAGTGTTAGATTATTAACTTCTTTACCTTATTTAGAAAGTGTGTCCATTCCCCAAAAATCTAAAGTGTTTACAAATGGCCACGACAAGGAAGTTAAAAGTTCAAGGTTAATATTTACCTGTTATCAAATAGGGGTACACAACAGTATAATTATGTTAGCCAAATATTTGAAAATAGTAAAACCTAAAAATATTTTCATCCAGTAAACATTTTATGCAAGCTTTCCTTTATGTTATAAAAAATGTAACAGCAGATAATGTTGAATTTTTTAAATGTTTTTTGATTGATCCTATACACCTATAAATAAACAAAGCATTTTATACACCTAAAATAATAATGGGTTCAACACGCACAGTGGAAAGAGATAATTATAGTTGATATGCTCTTTTGATTTTACACGCTTTTGACATCGGTTAACTTAATTCCATACACAAAAAACCTAGTTTAATAAAAAATCAAAACTTCTTCCCCAAGGAAACCAATTTAGCTTTTCTACAAATAATGTGGTAAACAAAACAGCCCACCCTTTAAAGAAAAATTAGAAAATTACAAATAAATTGGCGGAAAATTTTAAAAGGTGTTTTTCGCGTAGCGAAAACGTGTAGGCCATTGTTTGAAACAGTTGAAATTAAAATATCCATTATTGACTTGTTTATTGATTTTCTACTCCAAGTCATAATTAGATGAGCATTAAAGGGGGTTAACGTCCAGTTCTTTATTCTTTTAGGAAGCTTGATTAGTCTGTGAGAACCGGCAACTTTCGGAAGTCAGGCACGAACTCGCAACCTTTGTGTTGACACGCTGATGATTATTATAAGATGACTATATACTTAAAAATCCTTGACCAAAAGTTTTAAGCAATTCTTAAAAATTAATCCTTAAAAGGTTTTTTTTTACTTAAATGCGCAAAACGCAATTTGATGCATCATCTTATAAATGGACCTCGTTATGAGATCACACCACACCTTAATTTACATAGATCTTGAACAAGGCAACCTTAGTATGTTGATACAATTTTACACAGATACTCGACTCTCAGCAACAAACTTTAAAATCATTTGTTTCTACAATTATAATTGTCGGTTTTAAAAGCATTGTAGAAAGGTATAAAAGCAACAATCGGTTAGAGGAAAGTGTTGGGCTACATTGATATATTTGATTAAAAGTGTATTCAATCGAAACAATTGCATTAAGTTAAGCAATCCAGAGTGAACTGATACAAATATGCGCACACGGATGTGAAAAAAATTAACAAAATGGTCATTTTTAATGCATATATTTGCGGAATTAAGATTTTGATTTTGACTTTATTTCTTTTCCATTACACCAAATCTTCCAATGATAGAGTCAGTGTTCAGAGTCAGTTTAAGGATTGTGTATCATGAAATTGCACATATTTAGGTCTTTGCTAGGGAAACAATTGAAACGGTAGAAAGAAATATCTAAAGCAAACTTCTAAAACTATATGTTACGATCTGGCGTGATTATTTGTTAGTACTTTGCAAAGGCATTGTATTGTCTTTGACTGTTCAAATTTATTTCTTACTCTGTAGCATTTTATTCTATGGGAATAATGGTGTGCAATACATATACATATTATATGAAACTGATAAATGTGTTGTGAAGCTCAAAGAAGTTTCACTTAATATAAAGTGATATATAATATACATATATAAATATAAAAATATATAAACCATATTTTTTACTAGAAACTTTGTTTATTTATTACGTTAAAAGTAAAAACCTTGCTCCTTGACAACGTATATCCGATTTGACATGCGGCATACTCTAGGCATTTCTGTACCGTAAAAAATCAGCCGTTCTTAGTGCACTACCATGGCGTCAGCTTCTTGAGACAGTTACAAAATAGCTGATACAAAGGTTCTGTTTCACTGGCATAATAGATAATATGGTGTAATTGCTTAATTCATGAAATTAAGCTGGGCAAATTATACAAATAAGGTGTTTTCTATCATCTTTTAGGCTGCACCTTCATATACAAGGTTGCAGTTGCCGTATGCAATACGTAACGGCATTGTTGTTTTGCTATCGCATTACAATCAGTATACTTAATTCTCTTAAGAGCATTCGTGTATATCTTTGAAACCTCAAACCTTTACTTCGCTTGTTTTGCAACAACCAACTATATGAATATCCTAGTGTGTAATATATATTAATTTGAGGAATTAAGATTTTGATTTTGATTTTATTTCTTTTCCATTACACCAAATCTTCCAATGATAGAGATTTAGAGTCAGTGTTCAGAGTCAGTTTCAGGATTGTGTATGATGAAATTGTACATATTTAAGTCTTTGCTACGGAAGCAATTGAAACGGTAGAAAGAAATATCTAAAGCAAATGTCTAAAACTATGTGTTATTTCTTACTCTGTAGCATTTTATTCTATGTGAATAATGGTGTGCAATACATATACATATATATGAAACTGATAAATGAGTTGTGAAGCTCAAAGAAGTTTCACTTTATACAAAGTGATATATAATATAAATATATAAATATAAAAGTATAAACAACGCATTTTTTACTAGAAACTTTAGTTTTCATTATGTTAAAAGTAAAAACATTGCTCCTTGACAACGGATACTAGATTTGACATGCGGCATACTGTAACCATTTCTGTATCGTAAAAAATCAGCCACTACCATGGCGTCAGCTTCTAGAGACAGTTACAAAATAGCTGATACAAAGGTTCTGTTTCACTGGCATAATATATAATATGGTGTAATTGCCTAATTCATGAATATTAAGCTAGGAAAAGTATAAAAATAAGGTGCTTTCTGTCATCTTTTAAGCTGTACATTTATATATACAAGGTTGCAGTTGCCGTATGCAAAACGAAATAGCCTTTTTGTTTTGCTATCGCATGACCTCAGTGTACTTAATTATCTTAAGAGCATACGTGTATATCTTTGAAACCTCAAACCTTTTCTTCGCTTTTTTTGTAAAAACTAACAATATGAGTATCCTATTTGTAATATATATATTGTTTATAAATGTCGTCACATGATTCAACTTATCAACTGCGTACTTAAGTTGTTGACGACGTATTGACGTGTAGGGCATGCAATATAATTCCATTTCCACGTCAACAGTAGATAAGTTTGCCTTGTTGTTGTGTTATTCTATATAGTTTGTAGTCAGTTTTGAATGTTTTTGCCGACAGTACCTGTAAAAATGTTGGATTTCCTTTTCGACTGAAATTGATACGGCTAACATCTCATATGAAAAACGGACGTTACGGGAAGAAAGGAAAGAATTTTTTAACAGAGAGCCATTCTGGTGGTTAATAATAAACCTTTTATTGTTGTCATAATCTATAATTATTATTTTTCCATTAGGACTAATATTCAGTACAGTTTTATAATAACCATGGAGTTTTTCCAGATTCTTATTTGATTTAAGGCTGAACCCGTAATTTAGTTTTATGCATCAGACAATTAATAAACAAGTGTAAATCAGTACAAATTAGTTGTAAATCTGTAATTATAGGTAGGTTTGTATTTCTAAAAGTGTCATAATCTGTGCCTACTTGTCCTTTTTCTACGTCAAAAATAGTAACGGAGGATCGTAATTTATAAATATTGACCCTAAAGAAGTAAAAGTGGTAAGAATTTCACAAACTTTGTCACATATGTCACACTTCAGATTGATCCGATGTATACTTCCATTTTTGGACAACGACTCTATGTACGTTTCCGCCTTGGAGACTTGTTTTGACAGAATTTTACCCCCAAACAAGTTTTTTTCAATCCATTTTAACAGCTACAACACTATTCAATATATATTTTCAACGGTTTTTTTGCCGAATTGGAGACCAAAAGAAATCTTTTACACGGATGTCTTGATTCTTTTTCTCATAAATTCGTGTAAAATTCCTGTGTTATTTTCGTCATGTCGATATCAACGAGTTTTCCCAGTGTTCATGTTGTGTTTACGTGTTTGTTGTGATGTGTATCGCTATTGTGACCTTAATTTGATAGTGGAAGCAAATATATGTTGTTTTCATGTGAATATTTGACGAGGCGAAGAAAACAAGAGCAACAAAATAAAATATTTTATTATTTTTATTTCAGTTTTACGGGGAAAGTGTTAAACTCTTATCTCACCAAAGGGTTAAGACAAAGATCTCCCAACCGTCTAAAAAGGGTTTCACACTGTCTCATTAGTGAGAAAACTTGGACCATATACTTATGCGATAACTCGTTCCAACTACTGAGACAACTTCGGACTATCTTACCAACATTGCAAAAATGTATTGAATGAAAACAATAATACTTGTTCTGATCTGGTTAATGTGTTTATTAGAAGAAAAACATAGTAATGGAACACGTTTTAATTTTTAAAAGCGCTACCAAATTATTTGTTGCGTGTTGTACGTGTATGTTTTTTTATGAAACTGGATTTGTTATCTTACCTTGAGCATAGGCTCTTGTTTGGGCTGTTTCCGTGCTATTATTTATTAATGATTAATGTACACCGTGATACATACACATAAGCATTGACAAAGTGACGTTAATTATCAACTTTACTGCTGATGACAATACAACGTAGGACCATTTATGCTAACCTAAAAATTGCATTATTGCAGTATTATTTGATCTTTTTATTGAATAAAGCTTAACACTTTTATTCCATGTAACAAGCTGACATCAACATATTCACCATCATCTCAAGATCTTTTGATATTACAGCATGTAGTTTAATTTGGGGTTCAAGTATAATTGTCCTACTTGTTGTGTTTGTTGTTCATTTCCTGCTGGTAGGTAGTGAACAATTTGGTTTACATAAGAAGAAACAAGGAAACACCAATTTGTGATTAAAATATTGTAACTCAACAGACTAAAATATTTTTATTTATCTTTTATTTGTTTTCCAAAAGTCCGGATTTTACAATCCTCCCACAACCACCACCTGACTAAGGCGTTGAGAGGTAACGTGATATAGGTATACAGTCCTGACTATAGTTTTGTACATATTAATAAGAAAGAGAAAGAGAACTTTTATAGAATAGGACAATCACATACACACTACATCCTTCACATCCATTCACTTGCAAACACTTTTCTTTCTGACACTTCCAACTTACTAGTACATGTATTCTGTTAAGCTAAATAAGAATATATGTGTGACTAAACCATATTTTTTTAGAAATGTAATCAGTTTTGGATTATGCTATTCAAAGGGTTCCAAAACTTTTTCAAAAGTTTCGGTAGTATTATGTTCATTTGCAATGAAATGTTCGTAGGATTGGTATTGTTTGATTCTAAATTTTAAACCATTCAATGTTGTAATTGTATCTTTTAATTTACATCTATATATAAAGTTCTTTGCTATAATAAAAATTAGATTAATAAATAGATTCTCCTCAGTAAATCCTAGCAGTATTTGATTATTACTGAGGTTCATTTTATCATCATAATTCTTGATATTTTTTTGAAAAGACAACCAAAAATTATGAGTTATATTGCAGTCATAAAATAGATGTTCTAAAGTTTCTTCTTCCCTGTGGCAGAAGGTACATAAATTTGTGGTCTTGAGTTTAATTTTATACAAAAAAGAGTTTGTAGGCAATATCCTATGTAACAACTTATATTGAAAACTTTTGAGATAAGTGTCTCTACAACATTTCTTTAAAATATTAAAATAATTTGATAAGTCTACGAGCTCAAGTTCAACCACAGTCTCCCATTTCATAAATTTTTCTTGCGGTTTAATGAATATCTGATTAACCAGATATTTGTATATAAATTTCAAATTCTTATTTGACAAAATGTTTTCAACCAATGGATCAAAGGGTGTAAACTTAGCTAAATTCATTTCCTGACAGTGTTCTTTTACATAATCCTTAATAAATTTTGGGATATTTGACAAAAGTCTATAATACATCAAAATATTGTTTAAGTTGGTCTTTAGTTTAAATTGTGGAAAGGAAACGAATGTCTTGTTATCACAGTTTATAACATCTTTTAAAAACTGTACACCCCTTTGTTTCCAATTGACATATATACCAAAGTCTGAAATTGGTACATAGTTTAGGATGTCCAATGACATCATTTCTTTTATGCAACATTTTACTAAAGGTTTTGCCAAAGATAAACTATAGATTGCATCTTTCCAAAAAGGATTTTTTAAACAATTTGACACTTCACTTAACTTTTCTCTTTGAAGATTAAAGACTCTGTTACCACCAAATTGTTTAAGTTCTTGTAATAAAAGCAGTTGCCAACTTCCATTTGGACTAGACACGTATCTTTTAACCCAAGAAAGTTTTAAGTAATGAATAAAGGATGGTAAATGAATCATGTTTAGCCCTCCATGAGAGATGTCTCCAATAAGAGTGTTTCGTTTTATTTTGTCTGTCTTCCCATTCCATATAAAATTATAAAACATTGTGTTAAGTTCATTTAACTGTGAAGGGGCTAAATTTGGTAGTGCAGTAATCAAGTGAATAAGCTTTGGAAGTGCCAGAGTTTTAATAACAGTAATCTTGCCTAGCAGTGTTACCAGCTTTTCAGTATAGCTGACACCTCTTTTAGCTTTTTAGTAAAATTAATATTAACGATACTACTCATGTCCAGAGAAAAATCAAGTCCAAGAAGTCTAAAATTTGCATGTGACCAAAAAAGATTAAAATCAGGGCATAGAACATGATCAGAAAACTTTTTGTTTCCAATCCATATGCTCTTGTTTTAGATGGATTCATTTTTAATCCTGATACTAATGAAAATCGATTAAAACAAGTAAGGGTTTCCCTTAAGGATTTTTCACCACCATCCAATGTAAGGAAAGTGTCGTCAGCATATTGACTTAAATGCATATCTTTTTCATCTACTGAGATACCATGAATGTCGGGATTAGCCTTAAGTTTTAAAGATAGCAATTCTACACCAATTATAAATAAATAGGGGGAAAGGGGATCCCCTTGTCTACAACCCCTCTCAAGATTGAAGAAATCAGATAAGTGTCCATTGTTGATAACACAGCTTTTCGCATTAATATAGAGAATCTCGAACCATTTGCAAATCGAAGGACCGAAATTGAAACTTTTCAGAGATTTTTTCAAAAATCCCCAGTTAATTGAATCAAATGCCTTTTCAAAATCTACTAGTAAAAGTAATCCAGACTTATTATTTTTTTCAAGATAATGCATTAAGTCATATAACAGTCTGGTGTTTTCCCCAATAAATCTATTTTTCATAAACCCCTTTTGAGTGTCACTGATTATATATGGCAACACAAATTTTAGTCTGTTTGCAATAACCGCTGACACTATCTTTATATCAGTATTTAATAGGCTTATTGGTCTCCAGTTACCAATAAATCTTCTATCTTTACCTTCTTTTGGTAAGCATGTAATGATACTTTGATACTGAAAAGCAGAAAATTTCCCCTTGTCATAACCAAAAGATAAAAAACGATAAACAAAACGCCCGATCTCTCTCCAGAAAAATTTGTAAAAATCGACATTAAATCCATCTGACCCTAGGCTTTTGCCATTTTCCATAGATTTTAGTGACCTGTAACATTCGTCATAGGTCAGGTTACCTTCACCAAGGTCCTGTTGCTCTTATGTAAGCTTTACATCATGAGTAAAAAATGATTCATCTGATGGATCTACATATCTACACGAGTACAATTTTTTATAAAACTTAAGTTGTTCTTGTAGAATTATAGACTGATCAGATATATGATTACCCTGGTCATTGATCATTTCAGCCATTGTTTTTTTAATAAAATTCTTTTTTTCTAATTTACAGAAATACTGGGTACACTTTTCCCCATTCTCATGCCAATTAACCCGAGCTCTAAGCAGTAAACCTTCAATCTTCTCTTCCCTTCTAGTTTCAAGCTCACATTTTTTTAAGTTTAAGGAATTTATTACAGCTTCAGTAGGTGAAGTTTTCATAATATTCTCTAAATTCTGTATCTCAGTCTCAATGGTAAGATTAATAGCTTTTTGTACCTTAGATTTAGCAGCAATTTCATAATGGACATTGATCTAAGTTTCATCTTTAAATGTTCAAGAAAAAATTGGTCATCACATGTAAACTTTACATGAAATGAGTCCTCCATATTACCTGAATGATAAAACTCAGTTACAGTGTCTTTAATGCATGTTTTGACCTTTTCTATATATTCGGCATCTCTAAGTAGTTGTGAGTTTTACTTCCTATATCCTTTTCCTCTCTTTCCAAAAGTGGCAGAAAAGGTAAAAACAATGGCAGAATGATCAGTTTTATAACCAGGTAATATTTTTGTGGTTTTCATAAGAGCAAACAAATCTTCACTTACTAAAAAATAATCTAATCTACTTTGCTTTATAGGAGAGTTTTGACGCCATGTGAATTTTCTTTCTAGTGGATGACGTGTTCTCCATGGATCAATTAGTTCAAAGGTTTCAACAATTTCTTCAATCTTTTTATGAGAGTTTGGGTTTCTATTGTTTAAAATATTGTATGTGTCTAATTGAAAAGTCTGAACTACATTCCAGTCACCACATAGCAAAATACTTGTATTTGCAAAACTTGAGATCATTTGTAATAAATCCTCAAAAAGCAATGGTCATCTGTATTATATCCATAAACACAGACAAAGGTTAGCCTTGTTCAAATAAAGATAAATCAAGAACAACATACCGACCATTAGTGTCAGTTTTTGAGTCATGAATATCAACAGACTAAAATATGGTCAAAATGGAAAAAATTTAACAAACAAGAACAAACACTGAAAACTTAAAGATGAACAATACAAACACCACTCGGGTGGTCAAGTGATACATGTATAATAATGGCATGCTATGTACATATCATGCCAATTTTAGATGTTTCAGTTGCTTTTGTTTAGATATGTTTTAATGCAATTTTTGACAATTGTTCAATTATAATGGAATCGTTTTTATTGTAGAAGGAAACCAGAGCACCAGGTAAAACCCCAAGTATGAAAACTGTCCTGGTAAATTAATGCGGGGGTAAATTTTTGTGACAATTTATCTTTTCGAATCATCTACCTTCTTTATTGGAAAATTACAGATGCAGCTAAGTCACATGTCGATTTAAAATGTAAAGACTATATCAAAATCATTTAAGTGACAATTGACAAAACTTAAAATTTAAGACAAATAGTTTTTTTACAATGTTTATCTTTTTGTCAGTAAAATTTATTTGGTACATATAAACAAAAAAGAAGCTTTTTTCGGTATTTATTACCTATGGTTTATGACAGCTAAAAATGTCACATAGTAAGTTAGTACATTATTTTTTATTTTGCAGTCATTATATTTGCCATACAATAAATGTATAAAATAAATATATTCTGTTCAGTAAATATATAGATAACTTCATTACAGCAATAATAAGAGATCTGTTTGTCCACGACATATGGTCAAATATTTTTTGAATGGTCATGTTATCACATAATTATTCATCAGAATGTTCGACACAAAATTCAGCTAAAAATGTTCTTTTTTATGTTTCTAGGGGAACATATTTTTTATTCACATGATAGAAAACATTGTTAGAAAATGTTACGTTTATGTATACGTGTTGCATAAAAAGACACGAAATATTAAAGATTGTGTACATAGACTGTTTAATTGACATTGTATGGACATTTGACATATGTTAACAACATGGGTTCCCTTTTATATTTAAATCTGATAGCTTCATACAGCATCTAAAATAGCCGTTTTTTGCAAACAATATAATTTTAACAGGATAAAGCATGCGCAGCTTTGTCAAATTTTTAACCGCATATACATATACATAGTGTGATTGTACAAACAATGCATATATACTCTATATCTTAGGTGGGTTTAGCTTTTGCCATCCAGTGGAGAGCCTACCAAAGACGTTCTAATATGACCTTATTTTATGAGTAAAGGCTTATATTGTGTTATATCATAAGGACATCTTGTCCACCTTAAGGCATGGGCAGAGCATACAATCTGCAATTTTACCCACCCATGTCCACTCACATCATGAATAGATGGAAAAAGCAAATTCCATCTGTACTGTATTTTGTCGTCAAACATTAACGCTCGGTTTAATATCAACATGATTTTTTCTATTCAGATAGCCACATATCCTCAACCTGACCTTAGTTACATTGTGATCTTCCTTCAAAATGAAAACATTCTGTTGACACAGTTCATTGAATATGCAAATATTTTACATTAAAACAGTTCAAAAAGAAAAAAAGGTAGACCGTTTATGGAATTTTATCGGTGCAGTTAGCATCTTCCTTTATATTTACCCTGCATAGCAACGATAGGCTGCAGCGAACTGTAAATGCATAACAGTATGTTCGTCGAATACATATGCCCTTGCTAGAGTTGGTGTCTCCGTATCCTAGTTGTTTAAATTACATTACTTGACAACTGAATGAAGAATAATTATTAGATACAGGTAAACAATTTTCTGCATGTTTTACAAAACTCCAACCAACATATATATGAAATTTATCAATGAAAATCTGCACATGTAACTTTATATAAACAATGAAAAATTAACAATGTTGTTTTTCCTGATTTTTCTATTACGTTTTAATTAAACAAAATATTTACATTCTTTAAACTAAAATCATGCAGGATGCTCAAGCAAGAGAATACTTATAGCTACTAAGAATTATTCTACCCTTTACGTTTAACCATCAACACTAAACCAAAGTTTGTCTTATACACACAATCTCAATATCTTTCATGCGTGGTTCGAATTCTATTTTGTGACATGATAACGGTTGATGTTTTACATTTTTACGTAATGCCGTTTTCATTGTCGTTTCACGAACAGTTACATGGTCTTCATGAAATGGAACACGTGTAGGGGTAAAGTACATAATATTGAAAGTGCTTATGTTTACATTTATGATGCAATAATTAAGGAATTTCGTATATCATAGCATTGTCATTGTAACAAAAACTATCAGTATGTTTCTGCCCTTGGCAAACTTAATGGCACGCGGAACTCTAATACCATCCTCTCCCTTTATTAGCTGTTTGCCATGTCTTCCATCAGATGATATTATCACGATACTGTCTGTTCCTATTCACAGTTTGTATAATATATATTGTCTACAAATGTCGCCACATAGCTCAGCCTATTTATCCGATCCGAAATGACTGTTTTTGACTAAGTGTCGTTCGGGTTATGCAATATAATACCACGTGTTTGTCCACAGTATATCTGTTGTGTTATTCCAGTTCCTATTGTATGAATGACAGTGCCGGACAAAATGTCGACAAATTTGATTACTTTTACGTCAAATATTGATATGGCTATCATACTATCATCAAGACAGGTAACATCATATGGCTTATCAGGTGGAAAAAGGAATCATCGTGTTGACATAACCAGGCAATTCATCTTTTCACGCTTTCGTTTAATTTCGTCATGAAATTGTTGTCGTTGAACTTCTATTTCCGTTAGATTCTGCTGTCGATCTTAAATAATCATATCAATGTTTCCGTATCTCAATTATAGAAAGTTATAGATTTTCAATTAATGTGGATGGTTTAGAGGTTTTTACAACATCATCGAGAGCCATATGTCCAGAGCAATTTTTATGATTCCCGGAAATACAAATTGGGCAACAAAGTTGTTCATGGTGAGGACAACAGTTTTGATATTTCCGACCGTGATCCCCACAATGATAAACGATTTTTGAAATATCTGCGGGTAATTTCTGATAGTCATCAATTGATATTGTATCATGATGGCGAGTAGCCTTCGCTAATTTGTGACACTTTTCACAATCGTTACAAAATCCTTCGTCACATTCCGGACACCAGATAACGGGACATTTGGTTAAATGTTCACCCTCACAAATGGAGCAGAGGAATTTACTAGAATTTGCCATTATTTCTAGAACAGAGTTAGAGTTGTTAAGAAAATGAATTTACGTATTATGTTTGAGCATTAGTTGTAATAAAGCAAAAATATCAAGCAATGTTAATAGTGCTTTTAATCTAATAAACTAAATTTCCAAATTTTAATTAAATACTATTTTTGCCATTGTTTGGGCCAGGGTATCAGGAAGTAAAGCGGGGTGTTACAAACATATAGATTAATGTAAAGTATAAAGAAGTGCCAAAATATATTGAAACACAAATCTATAATGAAGGATTTAAGAGAAAGTCTCTCGATGTTGATTATTGTAAAAATATAATTTTAGATTATTTACTAGTAGCTAGAATATAAATAAAATTAGTGTAAAATTAGAATATACAATGCGAACACATGCATCTTTAGAAGAGAATTCTTAATATATGTACTACATTTTAGATTTTTTTAATTTCAACTAATAAGATATAAACATCATTATTGGCATCATATTGTTCTTTTGTTTAAAGAAAACTGTACAGTACATGCAATACTTTACTAGTACAAAAAGATTTAGAATTCATTAGAAAAAGAGTTTTGAAATTCCATTCAATCACAAATAAGGAATCCTCATTGAAGACACATTTCAAGTCTTTACAAGCACTTTGTATACACTTTCTACACTTAAAGCCTGTAAACTATGTAATTGGTTTTATATTTTAGAAAATAATGAAATTAAAAAAATTTCCCATGCCGGCCATCGGTTTGCAGAATAAAAAGGATAAATTTTTAACTTTTCCCCAATAAGAAAGTCAAAGCAGTAAAATTCTCTGCTCTGGCAATAATAATAACTGTAAAGACCAAATGCAATCGTTTTCCGTCTGTCACTGATTAAGACAAACAAATAAACAAATAGACAAACAAAGCTTGCTGTTATCATAAAAGTTAAATGATGTTTAACGCCACTTTCAGCAATTTTTCATCTATGATGCCTAGATTTTATTGGGGAAGGAATCCGGGATAAGAGGGGAATAAACACTGGCCTTCGGTAGTTAAACTGGCATTCCATTTTAATTAAGATTAGGGCGGTACACCCTTCCCGCAGTGAGTCTCGAACACGCAACCTCAGTGCTGACATATACGTTATCGATAGTAGACGAACTGCTGTAACCAACCGCCGCAGTACTTGAAACATATTCTCAGCATCTGGGGTCTGCTGCCCCGAAGACCTAATGATAACAAATAGTTTATCTTTAGCTACGCCACTGAGTGTGAAGTTCTTATTTAGATATAAGATTGATCTACATGTATATCTGTTCGAGTTGACGCTTGAAAAACGAACAAAAAGAAAATTTATGTCAAGGGATGGGTTTTGCCCAAGTAGTTTATCCGTGCAAATCAAATAGTACAAAAAGCGTTAATAGAAAATTATATTCGTAACCAAAAGTTAATATTAAAAATACATTGTATTAAAAAACTTGTAATTATTAAGAAATAAAAATAAAAGAATAAACCATGGTACGGACTTACCAGTACAAAAATGTAAATGTAAATATTGTGATAAAACCAATTTCTAGTGTACGTCGTGAACTTGTGCACTGGGACAATGTTTCTGGTGTACTAAAAACCATTAAATTAAAACTAAAAAGAGTGATTTCATTTATAAAAGTTGCACAGTAGTGAAGCAACCAAGAAGTAGCTTACTGATCTGGAAGACCGTAAGTGAGATTGTAACCTGGCAATATGACTTTCCGTATAGCCCTCTGGCTGAACAAAAAGTAGCGTTTTTATATTAATTAATAATCGAGGTATTAGGTATATCTATTTTAGCATATTATAGCTGAAGATAAATTGATGTGCAAAAGCAAAATTTACTAAGCGTGGGGTCAGGGGCCGCTTTAAGATGGGCGAATCCACCCACGAAGCTTCCAAAATATAACAATAGTCAAAGATGATACCTTTTTACATTTTTATATGCCCTAAAATTTATTTAAAAAAGTGACCTAATGTCTACAGCGGTCAATCGTATAGAATTAATTACTATTATGGATAGTACTTGATTTTTTGCGTAAAGGGACATACATGTCCGACTATAGAAAATAATTTGGGTTAAGCCATTTACGGTCGATATACGCACGAAGTGCAATCGCTGCACGAACGTCATACGAACAATAAATGGATGATGTACGAAAGTTAACTTATGCCTTCTAAGAACTGTAGCACGCAATTTGGGAATCAAACTAGCATATTTCAACGTACAACACTTGTAAAAAGTCTTTTGCTTAGGAGGTGATTTGGGTATTTGTTCAAGAAAGTTTTCTTTATTGTCATTAAATCAACACTTTAATAAATTGTGACATCAAATAGATCAAATAGATAATACATAAATATAACACAAGTAGACAAAATAACAAGCCTATGGGAGACTCCCAACTATATTTCCGATACATCGTTGAAAGTTTAAAAGTGTCCTGCCTAAATTTGTCCGTATTCTCTATACGAAGACAATAAAACTGCCAATCACACTAATTTTTCTTTACACTATATTTACAACTGTTAAAACAAACGGCGAACTCGATTCAAGTTCGTGCAATAAAGTGTGCCTGTTACTTGTTAAAGATCGGCTGGTCTTTCTGGGGGTAATTTGCCTTTTCATGGAAGGATTTTAATGCTCTCTATTGCTTGTCAATGTAGACAACCAGAAATGTACAACTTTATTGTTTGTCTGTAAAAATGTCCAAAGTAACGAAGATTTTGGGGAGGGGAAGTTAATTTACATTACCTTTTAATCCATAATTGTATAATATAACATTAAAAAATTGTACAATATGATTCCCTGATATGGAAATACACTTTGATCAGTAAGTCGGAAATACCTGATTAACAGCATGTGTCATTCTTTAAATCAGCAGCGTACTATGGACACGAACACTTTTATTATGTACACTGACCTACTATTTACATTTAAACAAGAATAGAAGCAGATAAGAAAAAAAGATGATTTTATTTTAAACAATACAATTTAAGTAGCTGAAAATAATTATAAAAGCTAAAATAAAAAAATACCGAAATAGAGTAACAGTTTTTGACATGATAAATTAGCAATATCATCAACTTTTTTAACAGTTATGTCCGTGTTTGCAGAAAATATTTTTATAGAAATGCAGAAAAGGCGTACGTCATTATGTCAGTTCCTGTTTATAAGTGGGATCAGTAAGCTAATGATAAATTCAGATAAATATTACCATGTTAAAATGATTACATTTTCAGTTGTTTTCACTTCCGGGAATTAATTGTTTAGGCATGCATATATTTAAACATAAATGTATGTCTGTAATAATATTGCATAATCTCCAAGATCGTAAAGTGTTCGTACGTACAATTTAAAAATGTAGATTTTTGGTTGAATTCCGCATATTTTCAAAAACCAATTTGATTAAAATGATACAAAAACATGTCAATCAGTCAGTGGTATTTACAGTGACATTGTTATAGAGAGTAATGTTAGATATCGCCGCCCACATCATGGGTCTACCTACACTGAAGCTTATCACGGGAATAGGAGCAGAAGAGTTCATCCTCGGGAATACACAGATTCTTCAGTCACGTTTCTTAGAATTAAATTGTACTCGTCCCACTGAACCACATTCTTTGCTAGTTAGAGAAAGTAAAGCTGTTATACCCTCGAACTCATTTCCGTCTGTGAAAAAATGTTAGAACTGCTAAAAAGTATGGCATTCTGAGTCTAATGTCATATTGTCGAAGTCGATTTGGGACTGTTTGCGAGCTGATTCTTCCCAATCCAAGTATTCCGACTACAGTGGTTGTTGCTGCGACAGTTCGATTCCGTAGATAAAAGACTTAGGTGTAGCGATCTTGAAAAATAGTCTTTATTCGAGGCCGCTCACTTCTTAAGCGGTCATTGGTAGAGCCAGCACATGTATGCTAAACTCTGTTCCACAGGTAAAAAATTGTGCTTTGGTTGACGAATTCATGCATCAAACATCGTTCTTTTATGCACAGTGATGTAGTTGAATAAACCGCATTTTACGCGAAAAACGCAAAAATTTCAAGGCGATAGAATTGATGTGTTCTTTAAGACAGTCACTGTGCTCATTTAGCAAAAAGTCAAATTAACACACCTTCAAATTTAAAAACTTACCTGTGAAAAACCAATGACTAATTTGATCTTTTCATTACACTTTGCTTATCATCAAAATTCACTTCGTCCAGTTAAACAATTAAAAAATATAGGGGTATTATCACTAGGCAATTTTTTTATGCAAATAGACCATTTACAAGCACATGTGGGCTTCGACAAGTTTTATTTTATGATTTCTACCATTCAGTTAAATACCTAGTGTTATCAATTATGTTTTGTCATAGAAATGTATTTATATCTACAATACTCTCCCAATGGCAGATTTATAATACAGTATCAAGCTCTCAGTATTGTTTGCTTTAAAATACGGTACAGATAAGAAAAGTAAATTTTTAAATGATGATGAACAAAAATGGCTTATTTTCTGTTTCAAAATTTTTGGTAAATATAACATGCTTGAACCATAAAAAAATGTATGAATTAATAAAAACTTTGCTGAATTAAAATTAAATTGTAACGAAATGTGCTTATTATTAACTATTATCATTGGAAGGTTGTTAACTGGTACATTTACATAACTATTTGTAATTTAAATACAATTTCTGTAAAAATGTACGTTCACCATTGTTATATCGTTAAAGAAAAATTACAATAAATTGTCAAAGCAAACCTCTGAGATTTTTATAAATTTCTCAATATTCGTTTTGTTTCATTAATGTTTTAAGGTTGTTATAGTTTCTGATTAATGTAATAATCGTCAAGTGATTACAAATCTGTCACTGTTTTAAATTGCTTTTGTTTATGCAGAAATGTTATTATGTTATCTTTTCTGCATTGAAATATTACTATACAGACCGAACAAGCAAGAATTAATATACTTTTATGTGTATTTAAGGTTAATCTTCTATACTTATGGTCATTTTACCTTTGTCGACCAGTTTGAGCATCTAGTAAAATAGCAGAAAACAAAACTCTCATTGAAACCGAAAAAAACCTTTGTACATGTGACCAGGTTCCAAATTCTAGGACCAATAACACAATTTGTTTATCTGTTTCTTCATTATAGCAAAAAAGTAAAGTCAAGAAAGTATCTATAAAAATACACCGCTACATTTGGAATTGCATTTAAGACATTACAATGAGTAACTCGGCGGGTGTCTAATAAGAGGCAGGCACTGCTTACTCGTCTGGAGCACCTAAGTGCACCCATGGTTTTTATTGGGTTCGGGTTACTCTGTTTTTGTGTTTTATGTTTTTGGTTTTGTGTTGTGTTTGTCTGTATCCGGATTTGTAATTGTCCCTGGACTTTAGCTCTTGTTGTTCGGTCGGTTTTCTTTGCTATTTTCTTGTAATATAAAAGTACAATACTAGTCTAAATACATATTAACAAATCGGAAATATTGTATATACTTATTATTTTTATTAAATCCATATAACAACTTTTTCCAAGTAATAAAGTCCAAGCGTTCTAGATACATTTAACGTTAAGTTGTTCAAAGGATTATACAGAGCAAGCGAAAATGGCCGAAGATATTCATAGTGAAATAATTCCGGTGTAAGGGGCCTGGTAGATTAGAAGACAACAATCTCCAAGATGAATAATTTAAAAGATTGTTAACCATGACTAAGCATTTTTTTACTGTTTTACACAAAGACAATTAATAACAACAAGTGAGTCTTAAGTTTTGTCTTGTATTGCTTTACGATTCACTTCAACACCGAGTGATAAATCAAGTATGTAGAAATGTTAATAACGTATTTAAAGCTAAAATGCTGCCAAAGTAATACATTACTAAAATTGTATCCACATCTTAGTACTGCTTGTTTTAAAAGAGGGCATTAATTAGAGACTATTTTGTAATGTTAAAGAGTCAAAGTGTGTAACACTAAACTCTTTTGACAATATTCATAACAAGTTTTATTAACGACAAGAAACAATTAACTTTAGCGAGTTCTGACAGGTCCTACATCCTAGAAACATTACCACAATTGTTATTGCCTGTTAGTTTATTACAACAATAAAGTCAATTGAAAATATTATTTGAGAAATCACACCAGCGCTTTTTGGATTGATATTTAGTAATATAAAAGTACAATACTAGTTAAAATAAATATAAACAAATAAACACAATAAGTATGTTTATTTTTGTATATCTTAGAAGTGTCTGTTCTCTATGAAATGAAGTCAACACTTTTTGGTACAAGAACTTTTGCCCTTTTTTAACTGAATAAGCAAAATATACACGTATGTGTATTGAACTATATTCGTAGACGACGAGAATCATGGCAAATTAATTGTTGTCTCATGTACGTAGTAGATAAGAAGAAACCCGTTCAATTAAAGAATATACCATTTAGTCATCTACTCATGCAGAATGTCCAGAAAAAAAGTATTAAATTAATGTCATATGTAAATATTGACAAAATGAAAGGAGGATATTAGGACCTGCATTATTAAAAATACAAATAATTTTCATTTCATCACTCGAATTTCGGAATAAGGGGATTTACACTGAATATTTATTAACATATGTTCTTGCATTATAATGTGGGCAGTACAGTTCAATGGAAAATGTGATTCATTTTCTTAATACTCAGGAAACAATTACGGTCTTGTCGACGAGAAACCCACGCCTCCCTGGTTATATTTACAATTTGTATGCTTATATACATAAAAAGCCAAAACTTGTTTTCGCTTTAAGATAAGTTTTTTTTTTTGCTTTCCGTGTTTGTAATTGCTCAAATGCATTCTCTATTGTTCAATATAATGCAGTTTTGTGATAAGTTTACATTTAGATCGAATGCAGAAGATTTTGATGGTAGATACTGTTATGTATCAGGTAAGTTTTCAATGATGTAAGCTATAGATCCGTACCAAGAAGAGATTTAGGCACCATGAATTTTTAAGAACAATTCCAAGCACCTTGAAGTAGATGAAACCATTAGTCTAGATTTGTGAACTCATTCCAATATTTTAACATTTGCCTATCAATATCAAAGTGTAATGGAAAACATCTTAGTCATTTAACATCAAAGTTGGTGTTTTTAGGAACATCCAAAAGAATTTGAAAAAAATATGTGCAACTTTTCACAAACTATCTGTGAATACATTTTATCAAATGATATGTTTCCATTTCTATATTTTGCAGTATTAGTGTTAAAACCATATTTCACATCCACACAGGAGAAACGGTTTGATATGATCAACAACATGTTATGGCGTTTGAATATCTGGACTATACATAGAAAAGTATATTTTGTATTTATAAAAAGCCTTCAAGGTTTTTAGTATAGATCACCCTAAGCTAAGTTAAAACCTCTTTTTGCCCCAATTGTATGTTGTAGCAGATAGTAACCAGACAGTTGATAAAATAAATTGATTTTTCATTGCATAAATGTTATTATCATATGTTATACATGTATATCACTTCAATCAATGTAGATACTATCACTAAGTCTTTCTGCATTGAAAAGCTACTATACAGACCAAACAATCAGACATTAATATACTTTTATGTGCCCGTAAGTTGCTGTATTATTTTTGTTGATATTTTACTTTGGAAATTACATACAAATTACTTTCGACAGAGCACTTGATTGTTGGAAAGAGTCTGTATGTATCACCTCCTAAGAAATATCGGAAACAAAATGCTAATATTACTTATCAAAATACTTTTTACCTGGGGCCAGAGCCCACTTTCAATAGACAAGACCACAATTTAGTTTGCCTGTTAGGTCATTATATAAAAAATTCACTTCAAGACATTATTTAAAATAAAAAAACAAATGACACCGCCACGTTTGGAATGACATTTGGCAAAGTACAATACAATTCTAATAAATATAAAGAAATAAACACAATTTGATATTCTTATTTTTGTTTAATCTTAGGAGCGTCTGTTCTCTATGGAGTGAGTTCAAAAGGTTTTGATACAAGGACTTTTGCCCCTTTTACGGAACAAATTTTTGTCAAAAGAAGTTAATTTTCACAATTTATTTCTTTTTAATAACACAAAAGCGTACTATATATCAAACTAAAAAGCATTGAAAAGACTAAGCGAAAAATTCACTCGTGTTTGTGAATCTATATTCGTAGACAAAGAGAATAATGGTAAATAAATTGTTTTATCTGATTAGTAGATTGGAAAAAAAACGTCTTATTTAAAAAATATACTATTTATTCATGTACTCTAGTCTTTTTAGTTTAGCGAGAAAGTTTTAATTCTCCCATATAATAGTTAAAAAATTATAAGCAATTTTATGTCATGACTACGGCATATTTTTTATGCTGCTATATATTAAGATAATTGATAAACAAAACTGGGCCTCTAGATTTTTTAATCTTATGTTTTATGATTCTCTTCAATGCCGTATGACAAACCAGCATATTGAGTCATAAAAATGTAAATTATGCATTTATAACTTAACTGCTGACCTAATGGCAAATTTAAAACATCCTGTCAAGATCTCAGGAATGTTTGTATTAAATATGGGTATATACATGAGACCACGCTTTTAATGATGAAGAATAAAATGGGTTAAACTCAGCTCTTTTTCCATTTCAAGTACATATTACAGGATTGTGCCAAAAAGGATTACGAATATAGAATAACAAACATTTCGCGAGTTCTGACAGTGTGTTATTATGCCTCCACGATAAACAACATGCACCTTGCTTCACATTTTGCTGTATTTAACATAAATTGTAACAAAAAGTGCTTATTATTATTATTTGTAAAGACTTTGCAGCAAGAAGCAAAAATAATAAGAGTTCATTTAACTTATCTGGTTGATAATTGGGATTAGTGTTTTATCGGATGAGTGTCTCTCTTGTTTTATTTTGCTTTTGTAAGGACAGAAGCCGCAAAGAAATATAAAGAATTTCATTATAATTTGAATTTAAATTTTTTTTATAATTTTGACTTTTATGTGTTCACAATTAATCACCTGACTTTTTTAAAAACAATAAATCGCTCATGTAATAAAGAATCTGTCACATGGTTTACTAAAAATCTATCTAAAGTACAAAAAATTTAACTTGACAATTCAATTCAATACATTTCTTAATGAAACAATCAGAAACAAGACTATAAACAATCTAAACAGAATTATCCATAAAATTCATTGCCACAGGTTTATCAAACAATATGCTTTGATAGGACTATCGGCCTTCCATCTTCATATTGAATTTATGTGATTTTTTCGATTCTTCTCTTTAGTAAATATCCGTCTCCCTAATCTATCAATGATACTAAAATAAACATCCAAAGTAACAGATCGATGTCCAAATTTACTTCTTTAAAACTCTGTCATAATTGATTCATAGTTAGCAGGTGCGAATATATCCATTAGCCCGTAGATCCAAATACAAAAGCCTGTGAACTCGGAATCGTCGAAAAGACATAAAAATTAGTTCTATGTAGAAACAGCACGATACGTGGTATTATTTTAATATCCTTGATAATACCTACAAAGCTTCATTTTAGGATATAGATTCCATGAAACGGCATGAAATTTTATTTACGTTTTCCATTTAGTCTTCGCCCAAAAGTAAAAAATGCATTTAGGAAAATATTGATCTGTTTATGTATCGTCATAACAGTTGGGTATTTATCCATAAAAGCCTCATTTGATTTGGTATCTAATTATACACAATCTACTTTTAATCTGCAATATATTTTATATAAAAAATACCCCCAAATCGATTAATGTCTTCTGTGATTCTACTTTTAACAATAATAGTGTTAAAATCTGTTATCTACTAAATATAAACACATATTTAACACAATTGGATAATGTTATTAATACTTATGTTAATAACTGTTTTGATAATCAAATGAAGTATAATTCACGTAGTGGGATTAAGCACATAAATACGGCAATTACTTTCTTTAATATATGAATGCTCAGATTTTTGGATTATTGGTTTACACAACATGGTGTATGTTTCGGATAGAAAAATTATGATACGTTGTACATCACAACATTTCCGTTGTAACATGCAACTATAAGTACGTTTCTAACTTTGTCGAACTGAACTGTGCGCGGCCCCTTAATGTCATCTGCCTTCAGTATCTCTCTACCATGTTTACCGTCAGGTGATATAATAACGACACTGTCTGTTCCACTCGACGCGACATAAACATTAGAGTGATTGTCAACAGTTATACCATAAGGTGTTTGTAGAATACTTGTATCTTTGTACTCCCAAATTTTTTCGCCGCTTGTTTTGCAACAACTAACAGTATTCATATCCATGTTCGTATGATATATACTGTCCCCAAATGTTGTAACATAATTCATCACTTTAATTGGGTCCTTAACGATTGTTGATGACGTACTTTCGTTTGGATCATGCAGGATAATAACATTTTCACCACGTCCATAGTATATAAGTTTTTCGAGTCTTTGTGTAATCCCAGCACATGTGTAGTCAGTTTTTACCGTTTGACAGACAGTGCCGGAAGCAAGATTGACAAGTTTGATTATTTTACTGAGGAATATAGAAACGGCTACAATCTTATCATCAAGACATGTAACGTCATATGGGTGATCAGGGGAAAGAGGAATTATCCTGTCGACAGATCCATCTTGGTTAAATACAATCAGTCGTTTATTGTTGTCGCTATCTACAATTATAACCTTCCCGTCTGGACTAATATCCACTCCAGTTAATCTTAAGGCACCTTTACCTTGAGGTATTTCCAATTTCTTACTTTTCTTCGGGATGTCCTCATCGATGCTTTTTGTGGGTTGTATTTCAACAGGTGACGTAATCGTTGTTTGCTTATCATGATCCTTTGCCAAAAACTCGAAAAGAGGAATTTTGCTCACAGAAATAGACCCAAATGAAGTAACAGCGGTAAGGATATTAGAGACCTTGTCACTTATGTCACACTTCAGATTGATCTGCTGTAGATTTCCGTTTTCAGACAACGACTCTATGTACTTCTTCTCTATGGAGACTTTTTCTGATAGAGTTTTACATCCAATGAAGGCTTGCAAATCTGTCGCATGAGTTTTAAGAGCGGCAATACTATTCTGAAACTTACCCACTGTCTCGTTTCGTTCTTCAAGGTTCGATAGTAAACTCTCAATCTGCGATTTAATTGTATTTTCTGCTTCGTTCAATTCATTAATAAGTGTATTTTCTAACTTATCAAGTAGGCAATTGATCTTTTCACGCATCTGATAAATTTCTTCTTGAAGTCGTTGACATTGAAAACCTATTTTCGTAAGATTTTGCTGTCGATCTTTAACGATCGCTTCAAACTGCTTTCTAATCTCGATAATAGAAAATTCCAGATTTTCAATCAATGTGGATATTTTTGCAGTGCTTACAACTTCTCCAATATCCTTAAGTCCTGAACAGAGTTCGTGGTTTACAGAAACACAAACGGGGCAACAAATTGTATCATGGTTGGGGCAAAACATTACGAATGCGTGGGCGTGGTCGTTGGTATGATGACCAATTTTTGAAATTTCTGTGGGTAATTTTTGATAGTCGTCAATAGACATTATCGCAGATTTTGAGTTGTTTTATAAAAGCTGTTATATTTTTCACAATTGATACAAAATCCTTCATCACATTCCGGACACCATTTTTCTGCACTTATTGTTAAATGCTGTCGTTCACAAGTACCACAGAGAATTTTACTAGATGTGGCCATTCTTCCTGAAATAGAAAAACGACAACAATTTAGAAGTCAAAATTGTTTCTTAAAGTTTGTGTAATTCATAATAAATTTTAAGTGAAGGCAGATTTAAGGAAGGAAGCCTCATTGAAACTTCAATTTTTCCCAAAACTTAATTGATTAAAATGAATCTGAAGCAACATTCCATATTCACATATAAAACCAACCATGGTTAAACAAAAGAGTGGGAAACAATTAAACAATGGGAAAGTTTCGTACATAATACAACAAACCATTAAAACAGTAAATTAATCAAAAGAAGCATTGAACTAATTCCGTTAACATGTTAAATACAAGTATATACAAATGTACAATAAAATGGCAATTAATAACATAAATAACATAATACGTTGGATATGAAAAAATCGACATAATGTAAAGGCTATAATTGTATATTATTGATTATAAACAGTAGAAAGGATTTTGTATTAATATTTTTTTAGCTCTACTTCTGTTATTGGCATATTCTGAACCATCAATCCTCGAGTTTACGAACCCACAAAAAAGTAACTTTCTAGGAAACAACTTTGATTCCCACGAAGAAAGGTATCTTCACAGTATGTTAAATAGTAGTAAATACAGTTGAAAATTAAAAAACAATTACCGTTATTGTATGACGAGAGTGTGCTAGACTGCAGGTACTCTAACAGATCCTTACATGTTTTCTGTATCCATACCTTATTCACGCCACCTCTGGGTTAAATTGTTTTACAATATCTCTGAAGACCGCCTTTAACTACTGACGCACTATATATTTCAATAGTTTAAAAAGAGGATGAGCAACTAGCAAATACAGCAATATATGGTTGTTTATAAGGAAAATTGTGAAACTTAGTATTGTGGTAGAATAATAGAAGATCCATTGAACTGAGTAAGCATTTTCGTCTAGATGTTCAAATATCTCATTTTGAGCTACAAATTACGATGTGGTTAGGATAGTTATTCACTACTTGACAGAAAGTAGCGTAAAACTGTTACACAACATATCAATAAATTAACATCTACGTACAATTTAAATTTTCTTTAGGTATATAACATGACATTAAATCGTAGGCAGTTGGTCCCGTGATCCCATTCAGCAATACTTATGATAAAACAAGTACAATACAATAACCACAACCATATGATCAATTTTGTACAACACAAAAATTTTAAAGGGCTTTTTGAGAAACAACATGCGATCTTATATGCCAATGGTTTGCAAGAAAAATAACAAACATATTTACACATCTAACATGGCATCCAAGTGCGTTCAGCGGGATTTTGCGACACTCTACACAACCATTCCCAATAAGCAGTGTTAAACTAGACTTAAATATCTCATTAAATGCTGCCTTTTCAACACAAACAGAATGGGACGATATAAATACCTGGTAATTAGCCATGAAATAACTTACTTTATGATCAGTGACTGCAAAAGGTTTCGACAATAACGCTAGCCCTCTAGTCAAAATCGTTCGGGGGCTAGTTAATAGTTAAATATAGTATTTCAAATTAGTTATGGGTTTTGAAAGTCACCTTATCGTAGTCTAAATACGCCTTGTTTAAAAATAGAAATTGGGTTCGACCTTTCATTTTGAACCGTATCCCTATGTCGCCTTTCCATGTTATTCACCTTTTGGTATGAAATCGTCGTGAAGTCATCTCTATGTCTCGTTTATCCTGTTTAAGCGCCGTTAACCATGGGAAATAATCGAAGCAATGTAAGCTGATTTACGTCTGAATTTTTACATAAATTGTATTATAAAAATACGACCTGATACTAGTACAAAGCAACTGCAAATATGAAAATGTGATATAGGTTATCTGATTAACGTTTTTTATTCTTTTATTAATACTTTATCATCATCAATTTAACAGATCTAAGTAAATCAATATTTATATAAAAATGCACATTGTCAATACTTAATGACAAAACTTAGCACACAACACGATGCTTTTCCCGACATTTAATGCAACTTCTCCACGTTAACGTTGTCCGCATACTCCTCCATGTTCTATCGCCACTTCTTTCTATAAGCCTTAAAAAATAGAAATGACTTCTCCCTATATTTCCTACATAGACTGAGCCGTACGGCAGCAGCAAAGAAAGAAGTGGCTTCTGCCTATATTTCTCACCAGCTATGAGCCTTTATTCAATATTGCTGTGGGATTGTGATTTTATAAGACTGTAGCCCTGTGGCTAGCAAATTAAAAAGTTAGTGTCAAACTATGGATATATTGACGACAAAATGAGCCAGACGTTAGATATTTTAACAGCCAACATATTTCTTATGTTTAAAGTACGCATGTATTCATGCAATGGAAGGTACTTAAATGATTACTAATTGTCCTCGTCTTCTTGCCGGCCTGTTTTTGTACTCTTACGAGGTTGTAGTCGTAACAGGCTTGTTGGAGGACAAAGAAATAAACTGACACAGGCCTTTAATTTTACATTCAGCTATATTGATGATGTCTTGTCTACGAGCAATGCTAAAAATGGTTACTATTTGCATTGAATATAACACATCGAACTTAAAATTGAAGGCACTGCCATTACACTTAGGTCGGTTCTTACTTATGTCTACTTTATGAAGCTATTCAAAAAACTACAACTAGACTATATGAAAAACGGGAAGGCATCAATTTTCAATTTCCGTCAATCGATAGCAAAATTCCGTCATCTTTGGCGTATGGTTTGTACATTTTACAATCCATACTTTATGCTAGATTCAGCAATCGGTATTACGATCTTCTAGATCATACTCTGCTTTTGACTCCAAAGCTACTCAAATAACGTTTGTTCCTAGGTTAATATCACCAATTCAGACGTTCTATAGGCGCACCACGACTTAATTGGTCGTATGGTAAATCTATATCTCGACTATGATCAAATAGTATTAGAATCAAATGTAGTTTTTCCTATTCCGAGATTCGACGTTTTCCCAGACGTAATGATGAGTAATTCGACGGGGTCTAAATAAGGCTGACACTGCCTTCTTGTTTGTAACATCTGAGTCCCCCAATTTGTTTGTTTTTACTAGAATCGTCTATTACACATAGATTACACCGCGTAGGACAATAATATTGTAAATGGATACATTCCTAATTCATAGATATAGCAAGTTATGCTTAATGAATTGGTTATAATTGACTTCACTACAAACAGAGTATGCAGTATCACTAAAAGCTAAACTTTTTAGTATTAAAACACCATAATTTGCTTGTTTTTATTAAGAGAACAAAAGCAATCAAATATAACCTAGAATTGAGAAGTTTAAAACTTAAATTATGTCGTGAGATTTGTCTCACAAAAATACCAGTATTCTTCGTCCGTAATCAAAGTACTCAGGTCGCGTAGATAATGTAGTTGTTAATCTTATAATATTCGTAGGCCTGTCAACGCTGTAACCGTAAATGTCATGGTATGTCCGTTTTCCTGTCAAACATTTACCGTTTTTATACAGTTTTTTCCGGCATCTTACGAAAACCATGCTATAAATTCGTGAAATGGACATTAAACCAATAATTTACCCCCCTCCCCCCAAAAAAAAACGAAAACAAAACTCGAAAACAAAACTTTATTCGAAATACAGATAAAAAATGTTATTTTCCATTATTAAGTGATTTATAATTTACGATGTAAGTTTTGTCAAATCATTGTGTGCAATTAATTTGATTACGATCCTAACCTATATTGTAATAAAGTAACCTTACGTAATCAGACGTCTGGTACTGATGATAAGGCAAAACAAGCATTGCACTTTTAAGAGATGTAATTTAAAATACGTGACACAATAAAATGTTAATAGAAAATACAACATAACTTACTTGTATACAAATTTGTTTGTATTTCGGAGACCTCTACCACTTTATCTGCAAATGATTGTTTATACAGCTTGACAAATGTCTCTTATCAGTTATGCTTCATCGTATATTTGGAATTCCTACATATGCGTTGTTCTTTAAATACCCTTAAATGTTTGATCTTTATCTATGCACTAATACTTTGGCCTGTTATGGGGTAAAATTTATTGTATTTGTTTAGTCGGTTTGCCAACCTAACCAAAGCAGGTAGATCTTTGTATTTTGATATTTATTTACATTACCTTTTCTTTTTTTTATGTCGCTTATTTTATAGCCACATATCAACTGAAGTAAATAAGGTATTAGCAAAACATCTTTCAGGGACGGTTGAAATATACGAAACACTGCATACAATAAACCTGATTGAATTTAGGTGATCTTGTATCTAAATAGGTCACCTTCAGATATATCTTATCAATACCCAGTAGAATATCAAGTATGTTGTGTCATAAAAATGTAAATTATCATGTTTTTTATAGATAAACTGCTGACATAATGGCAGATTTATAAGATTGTATTACGATATAAGCAATGTCTGCTTTAGAAGTGGATATAGACATGATACTTCCTCTTTTTTAAGGACAAAGAATAACAAATGGGTAAACTGTTTCCAAATTTCCATACATATTAAATGCAATTTTATACAATTAAAGTCTCACCTTTAGCTACAACTGATAAAATAATGAACATCTCAGTTTGTTCAGCTATTATGTAATTGTGTGTTGATTGTAAACCTCATGCTTATTTTGGTGTATTAACCAAAAAGTGTAACACAATTTGCTAATGATTAGTATATTAATTGTTATTTATTACTAAGCGTAAATATGTTACTATTCCAATTGTCTGTTGTATAGAAATAAAATAAGAAAGGTTGTCAGAAAGGTTTCCTCTTTATTCTTATGGACACTGAACATAAAATTTCATTGCAAAATTAATTCCGAACAATGTGAGCGTATTATTGGTGAAAATGACTAAATGCGTTAATTCTTGAGAAATACTAGTCATTAAAAAAATCTGAAAAATTACCATTGATATTTTAATAACATTTTGGAAGCATCCTACACACAATGATGCAAACCCCGATATTTTTTGACGAAAGGAAATTCATTCTTTTCCTACTAAGAAGCATTGAACAAATATTTTAAAAAATACTCTGTTTCTCTTGGGAACTATATTTGCGGACAACGAGAATCACAGGTAATTAATTCCAAAAAAATAGACCATTTGTTCGTAAACTCAAGTGCTTATGTTTATTTGCTAAGTTTCAAGTCTCCCAGATAAATGCCTAAACATATTTTGTCATGACTAGGCAGTTTGTAAAAATTATTACAGATATGAAAATAAATTAGTTAGTCTCAAGTTCTTTTTCGTTTTATCAATTTTACCATTCTATCCTTTACCGAGTAATAATCAAATATGTTGAGTCATAAAAATGTAAAATGTAAATTATCGTGTATTTATGGCAACACTGCGATTATGGATAAACAGCTGATCTACTGGCGTATCAAGATATGAGTACTGTTTGCTTTAAAGTGGGTATAGATATGGGACCAGTTTAGTACATAATCAAATGCATTTTGTTTGCCATAAAGATGTACCTTTAGTAACTTTGTACGGAAAAATGAACATTTACTGAGTTCTGAGTGTTAATATTTTTTCTGTTTTAAATATAACAAGTAACAACATGTGCTAATTGATAGTATTTTCCTCGAAAGGATGTTAACTTACAGATTTCTCGAACAACTACTAATTTCATACCATTTATTTTTTTGTAACAATACAAAACTCAGCTTCGTGCTCTTTATAAAATATATTTACACCGTGACAATACACTTAACACATTTCAAAGCTATCTTAAAAAGAACTTTTTAAGTTTTTCATTAGTTTTTTACTGTGATTATTGCCTGATTATTAGGTTTAAGTTTAAGGCTTCTATATTCTCAAATTAGTGTTTTTCCCATTCAAAGTGATTACAAATATGTCCCTTTACAAGCCGTCTGATGAATAAGACTATAACGAACAACTGAAAACATTTCTCCTTTATTTCCCGAAATGATTTTCTTTTGTATAATACATACTTTCAGAGCTTAAATCGTCATGCTAACTACAATTAAATACTGCTTCTCGTGACCTTTAGTTTTTTAATTTTATTTTTGATACCTTTGACGTCCAACATAAAAAGAAAATATATGGTCCTTTTTATATGACTAGGTATTTTTAGGCATTTAAACATACAAATATATAATCAGAACATGTTAACCTCAAGTGTATGTTTTTTCTTTTTTTATTATTACTGTCATTCTCTTTTTATAAAAATAAATCAAGTGTGTTGAGTCAGAAGAATGTAAATTATCATGTATTTATTGATAGAATGCGGACTCAATGTCAGATGTCAGCTTTATAAATCTGAATCCAGATATTAGTACTGTTTGCTTTGAAAGTGAGTATAGATATGGGAATAAAATAACAAATGGGTTAAACCTGTTGCCATAATTGAACTAGATATTAAATGCATTTTGTGTGCCATACAAAACCTTAATTTTGCAACTATTTACGGCCAAATGAACATCTACTGAGTTCAGACAGTGTGTAATTATGTGATACCTATAGACAACATGCATTCTGTTATTATTTTACTGTACTTAACATAAAACTAACAAAATATGCTCATTATTAAGCATTAACCTGAAAGGATGATAACTTACATATTTATACAACAACTAACCATTTAAATACAATTTCTGTGAAAATGGTATGTTCAGCTTCGTGCCCTTTACAAAAACAATGCATTACTGTAACAATACGCTTATTTAACACATTTCCAAGCCATCTTAAACCAAAATTGTCTGTGACTTTTACAAGTTTTTCAGTTTCTATATTGTTTTTAATTATTATTTTTGATTGATGTATGCCTGCTAGAGTCGAATTTAAGTGCTTTCCTTTCAAAGGAATACAAATATGCCACTGTCCGATTAGTTTGGTGAATAAGATTATAACCAACAACTGAAAATATTGCTCTTTTATTAGCATAAATTCTCGCTCTTATTTTGTATAATATATATATACGTTCATGCATTATAGAAACCGTCATGTAGTCTTAGCGACAAAAAACTCCTTTCCATGAACTCTATTCTTTTTAGTCTGTTTGCAAAGTTTTAAGCCTAACATACAAGACAAATATTTCTATATGACTGGATTTTTTTTTTGCTTTTATACATAAAAATATAAAAGCACAATTAAGACTCACTTCTTTCTCATTTTATAACTGCTGCTATTATTTACCATGTAATAAATCAAGTAAGTTAAGTTTAAAAAGTGTAAGTTACCATGTATTGTCATGGATAAACTACTGATCTAATGACAGATTTATAACATTATAAAAAGACATTAGAACAGTTGGCATTAGAAGTGGTATAGATATGATATTTCTTTATAATAATGAAGAATAACTAAGCTTTGAGATCTTATATAAACTGCACCACTGTGGCAATAGACTTAATCAACACATTTCAAAGCATCTTTAAACAATACTGTTCGATATTGTCACCCATTTATCAGTTCCGTCTTCGTTTAAATGTTAGTTTTAATGTATTTTGCTTGCTAGAGTCGCCTTTAAGTGCTTTCACCATTCCAATTGAGTAAATATGACCCATAACGATCAATGAAGTCATGGTGACGACCACAGAACGTCTGCTTTAAAAAAAAGGAAATAGACAATATAAATATCTGGTTATTAGCCATGACAGAACTGAATTTGTAAACAATTACTCTTTATCAATTAATAATAAATATACTGAAGACCAAATTTGTCAGATATTCTGACTGAAAAAACATATTCGTCATGCATGTTTTTTTAAACAGACTGTTGGTATTTCAATGGGTACTAACTGTGCTCCTCTCCTCGCCTACCTGATTTTGTACTCTTATGAGGCTGAGTTCCTAGAAGGCCTGCTGAAGAAGAAAGAAAAGTCACTGGTAACACTTTTAATTTCACATTCCGCTATATTGATGATGCTTAGTCCCTCAACAATGCTAAATTTGGTGACTATTTGCATTCAATTTAACTTAGCGAGCTTGAAATTAAAGACACCACAAATATACTTAGGTCAGCTTCTTACTTATACCTACTTCTAGAAAAAGACTCGGGAAAACTAAAAACTAGACTCTACGACAAACGTGATGACTTCAACTTTCCAATCGTCATCTTCCGTTCATCGACAGCAACATTAGAGCAGCTCCGGCGTAGGTGTGTACATTTCACAAATTATACGTTATTCTAGATCCTGCGATCGGAATTCCGATGTTCTAGACCGCTCACCCCTCTACTCAAACAAGAGTTTGCTGTACCTATGTTGATGTTATCTCTCCAAAAGTTCTATGACAGTTGTTGTTTTTTATGGGAAATCAGTCCCTAAAATACGATCGGACATTTTCTCTGGGTGATATGTAGTGTTTCCCATTCCTGGATTTGACTTTTTCCTAGACATGACAATGAGTAACTCGAGGGTGTCTAATTAGAGGCAGGAACTGCTTACTCGTCCGGAGTACCTGGGTGCACCATAGTTTTTTATTGGGTTCGGGGTTTTCTTTATGTGTTTTTGTGTTTGGCTGTATATGTTTGTCGATATCCATATTGCAATTGTCCCTTGACTTTCAGCTATTGTCATTCGTACATTTTTCTTTTGCTATTTTTCTTATCTGTTTATAGTGATTACAATGAGCCTACTCTTTTTAAAATTTTACATAAGAGGTCTGTATCATGCAAGGAGCGTGACACTCGAAACACGTTACTCTCTACGTCCGTGGCCGGGCCTTTTATATTGCATGTATAACCTAAGAACCACCCCAACGAGAATGTCTCCCATATCATCATCTGAGGAAGCACAGGGCTGCTCTTTTGGTCGAGTGCAAGGAACCCTCCCTGAAAGACTCTTTGAATTGAGCCTTTTAACTAAGTATTTGCGTTTTAGTTTTTAATTTGTATTCATTTTCTGTTTATAACTATCAAATGTAGCATACCTGTGTAAAATGCGACTTACAGTAAATTAAATGACAGAAAAACTACACTGTAATGCTTGTTTACACATGTATCTTATGTTCGTTTTGAAGTGTGTTATTAAGTTGAGGTATGCTTGCTTCTAAATTCCCACAATCTAGATTCGAGGTTGTCATTGTTGGTTCTGTTAATTTTCAAGATTCGAGGTTGGAGGTCTCATGAACTGATATGACTGGGGTCCAGCTTGTCCACTGTTACAGCCGGTAAGCTTTGATTCGGTGGTTCAGCCAAGGTCTGTTGAAAGGAGGGGGATGTGCTGGTGCACTTGCCTCATGAGTGTCAAAGGGGTTTGTTATTGGAAACTGTTCATACCATATGGGTTAAGTTCCAGTTTGCCGAATCCCAGTTTGCCGAATCCTAGATTGCCGCGTCCAATTTGCCGATTCCCAATTCCTTGATATTTGCCCATTAAAGAACAATCTACAAGGAGTATACATAAATGATTGTAGGTTTTTATATGCATTCGCTGTAATATTGATGGGAAAGACATGAAATTTTAATTCACTTAAAGTATTGGTGATTAATTTGCATAATTTGTCCTAAGCATTCATAATTGTCGGTAAAATTCAGTGGCTAAACTGGAACGCACCCACCATATCAGTAATTGGGTTGATTTAGAAACTGTGACATGTCGTGAATTTTTGATGTAGATGTGGCCATTATCCCTGGTTGTTTAGATGGGGGCGTCAAGTCCGTGTTCGAATTTTTGTTCCTTCTCCTTTTGTTTTGTTTGGAATTCTTGTCAATTTACCTTTAACATTTAGTCTTCCACATGCAACTATCTCGTTTATAATTAGGTTCGATAACTCTGTTTTTCAATTAACGTCTTGATTATCATTAACAGTAGAATTTTATAATATATCAAGCTATATTAATAACACTTTTACATTGTTTTACCTTCTTCAATATTAGAAAAATGTTTTTGTCCATTCATTTTTGTGTATATTTTTTTTAATTTAATTAGAAATGGAGGTTCGCATTTGTATTATGCTCTTATATGTGTTGTTTTTGTTTTTTTTTTAATTTTCGTCATTATTTTTGTCTCCAAAAGCATAACTATATTTTATAATTTAAAAAGGCACATATAGAATTAAAAATAAATTATGATTACCTAACAAACATTTGTTACATATTTGTTATTTAGAACACCTAAACACCTTTCAAGTCATGAAATTTAACCCATGCTGTGTTGTCCTGATAGGGCTTGTTTCATAAACTTGTACTGGATGTTTATTTAACAGTTTATTAATAAAATCTTGCATTTTGACTACCTTTTTGAGTTCTTAAGGGTCTTTTTCTATTAATTTATAGGCACCATTTATAAATGTAAATTACAAATTTAACGTTCATTACCACATGCACGTGACAACAATTAAATTCCACTCTTTCTAAAGACGTTATTCGGTAAGGCAAATAATTCAAAAAGTTTCAAACGCTTTTTAAGTCTTAAACATTTACTTCTAATTTAAAAGTAACATAAATTTCATTACAATTATTGGGCAATAACAATCCCCCACGACGACGCCCTGTCTATACGGACATGCGCGGTCGTATAGGAAAATAAAGTTCTGCTTAAAATTGTTACATCTTTAAACAAAATTGGAAGAAAGAAAATCAAAGTTTAAACTGATAAAAATTATATAAAACAAAAGTTGTGTGTCTAGATTACCAAAGAAGTTGCACACGCTTAGTATCATTAAGTTTTGTATTGGAAATATGGATTTTTGTACCATGGGAATAGCGATTTTTATCGTGGTTTATATCGCGATCAATGGTCGTTTTCATCGGTCAATATGGTCAATTTTTAACTGGATTTGAAAGAAACTTCTTTCAGAAATTAAATTGATTTAACTGAAATTTTCGGAAAGTTAATTTATCGTAGAAACCCAAACAAGTAAGTTGCCAACGATCGTTTAGAAAAACCTTAAGCTTGTATTTTGACTTTTTGTAAAGGTCCCAATGAAATGTTATAGGCTATCGAAAATACCATCGTCACACGCTAGTACACATGTACTATGTCTATGTCTACGCGATTCACCCCGGTTAATGAAGCTATTCAATACTCATCAGTGGCGTTTAACTCTAAATGCTTAAAGTATTTTGTCTATATATATACTTCTGGATTGGTATTCCCATATGATTTTACTTTTTACTTTGTAAATAAAGCGTAGGTTAAAACTTATTGCTTTAGTTTTATATTTCTAATCAAAGTTAAGGTGAACCAACGAAGAGACACCTTACTCAAAATGACACCTTACTCACATCTATGTTATATATATTTTACTTTGTAAATAAATATAATGAAAAGGAGATACATTTGTTCATATACACACATATTATATCTTAAAAATCAACGCATGCAAAAGTGACTTTTTTAAGATCTAACTGCATGCAAGATCATTAATTAATGAATACAATAAACATCAGTAACCTTAAACAACTGTCTTACATATTTTTCTGATTCTACCCGGTAACCCTAAATACTATTTTATATGTTCATAAATTTATTCAGGAATCTTAAAAAAACTATCTTACATATGTTCCTGATTCTACCTAAAAAAACTGTGTTATATACGTTTCTGATTTTACCCAGTAACCTTAAAACTGTAATCTTTCTTTTATTCATAACCTCTTTGGTTTGATTTATAACAAGTAAAAATCATCAGGAAATTCTACTCGCCTATGGGATAAAATCTGGACACTGCCAGGATTCTGCAATCTATTTTTAGTATAATCCAAGGTGACATAACTTACCAGCTCGCTTAGCCCAGATCTTGCTCTTTTTAAGCCTATCTAGGTTGTGTTCTTGCTAAATCATTACTTTTGAAGGAATGTTAAGCCAATCAATTGATCAAATGAAATAACTTTTATAGTCAGATAATAATCTCTTGTCTTCTTTCTTTAGAATCTACAAAGTTTGTATTCATTCACCAGTAGAGGCAGAAACATTATATACTATATATGTCTCCGATCAAGTGATTAACATAAGTAATAAAATGTATGATTGATTTTAATATTTGAAAAAATGAAAATGAACAAATCACAGACGGTCCGAGTTGTTTTCTGATACGGCCATAGTTGTCTTCTTAAACGGTCGGAGTTGTCTTTAAACTGCGCATGTAATTATATGAAAAAATATGTGCATATATAAAAAAGTATACAGACAATGTATGTGCATATATAGAAAAAGTATATAGACAAAGTATGTGCATATATAGAAAAACTATGTGCATATAGAGAAAAAGTATATGCATATATAGAAAAAGTATATAGACAAAGTATGGGCATATATAGAAAAACTATGTGCATATAGAGAAAAAGTATGTGCATATAGAGAAAAAGTATGTGCATATATAGAAAAACTATGTGCATATAGAGAAAAAGTATGTGCATATAGATAAAAAGTATGTGCATATAGATAAAAAGTATGTGCATATATAGCAAAACTATGTGCATATAGAGAAAAAGTATGTGCATATAGAGAAAAACTATGTGCATATAGAGAAAAAGTATGTGCATATAGAGAAAAAGTATGTGCATATATAGAAAAACTATGTGCATATAGAGAAAAAGTATGTGCATATAGAGAAAAAGTATGTGCATATATAGAAAAACTATGTGCATATAGAGAAAAAGTATGTGCATATATAGAAAAAGTATATAGACAAAGTATGGGCATATAGGGAAAAAGTATATAGAAAAAGTATGTGCATATATAGAAAAACTATGTGCATATAGAGAAAAAGTATGTGCATATAGAGAAAAAGTATGTGCATATATAGAAAAACTATGTGCATATAGAGAAAAAGTATGTGCATATAGATAAAAAGTATGTGCATATAGATAAAAAGTATGTGCATATATAGCAAAACTATGTGCATATATACCTACCTAGTGCTTGTTATGCCCGGAGACACATACGGGATGACCAATCTTCTCTGTTTTGTGCTTTTACTCTATTTCGCCCCAGCTAGTTCCAAATTCTTTCATTTTTGCCTTTATATTTTGCCTCCATGTAATTTTTGGTCTTCCTTGTTTTCTTCTTCCTTCCGTTGCCCATCTTAGTGCAATTTTGGGTAATTCATCATTGTTTCTCCTTAATATGTGTCCAATTCATTTCCATCGCTCTTTCTTCAGTAGAATTGTTACAGTAAGGTGCAGTCCTAACATAACATAAAGTTAACTTAAACCAATCCAAATCTCTGTTCAGAATGTCTGCTTTTGAGAGAAAAAATCTCTGCCTTTTGACAAAATAACAGTCAATTTGACCGCTTTGACTGGAGAAAATTTTGTCAAAATCTCTGCTTTAAATCTTATCAAATTCTCTGCTTTTGCCAAGTGGACAAAAAAACCGGTCAAAATCTCTGCTTTTGTCAAATTGACAAAAACGATCAAAATGTCACATGAAAAAAATGTCCAGTGGACAAAAATTGTCAAAATCTCTGCTTTTCAATTGTTACGTGACAAAAATGTCAAGTGGACAAAATCTCTGCTTTTTCAGTTTTCAAGTCACAAAATGTCCCCATGTACAAAAAGTCAAAATATATGCTTTATTTAATCATTTTGTTACAAATTGTCAGTTAGACATTCACAAAAAAGTTACCGAAATCTACGGCAGTCTATTTTAAAGAACGCGATTTCTTTCCAGTCAGCGTTTCGGTAAATGTATAGCAAGCCGTTGTGGTAACAAATTAAGACTATAGTTCTACCCACATTACTATTATTATTATTATGTTATTATTATTATGATTGAGCAATCAGATTTTTTTCGTGTAGTTGAATAAAAACATAAAAGTATAAATCCTAAACAGTCCTGCATTATTTTTATTTAATTATACTATTAAAAATTACATGTATGTATCACTGAATCTATTTTTAATACTTATATTTCACTTTAAATTTCAAACTAAATAATATTAGTTTTTAAATCTTGGCTGCCTACACCCTGGATATGCTTTTTAACTTTAAATCCACAATTTAAATAACTGAGCATGCGCAAAAGTGTCAAAACGGAAAGATTTCAAGAGAGAGAAAAATACGGAAGAAAACGATTATTTCATTCATTTAGTGTCACCAAAAGTGTCAATAACTGATACAAAAACCTTGATTTAGGATTTTACAAAAGTATTTCCTTCAAAATAGGATTATATCCATTCTTTAACTCTTTGTCAACAAATCGACAGTGTTGACAGTTCACCGCGCCATTTTTAAAACATTGTCATTTTCTAAATGAAATATTTCAAACTTGTCAGTTTTAATCGAATACCTCTTGAACCCTTACAAAGAAATCAAACTTTAGTACTAGTGGTCTTATCAGATAGTAAAGGTCTTACCCACAAACAACCCAGTAGATCAATCACTGTATGGTGCTGTGTCAGTGGGGCAAAGACATATGACCAAGTAATCTGCCTAAGTGACAATACGGAAAAACTTATAACTGACTTCGGTAATATCCACCTCTACGTCTGGCTTGGAACAAATGACCTTACAACAATAGACAGAAGTTCAAAGTACATTTCTTTATCAACTCAAAGTGAGGAAACTGTCCAAGATTAACTCACATGCTATCAACTTATTGCCGAAACAATAAGTATATTTCCTGGCTCAAATCTAACCATACTTGAAATACCTCCCTATTCAATAGAACACTGGAACCAACACAAACATCACAAACATCCAGAAACATTTCGTGAGAAAGACAAAGACCTGTGGAAGCAAATAGAAAACCTCAATAAATTGATACGATATATGAACAAAACCTTAGGAAGCAACTCACCAAACTTTTCCCTTACCTTGTACAAAAATCTAAAGTACAAAAAGGGAAAAAAAGAGAGCTAACCTAAAGGACGATGTGCAACATCAACCTTTATAGTGACGGAGTACATCCATCACCCACTCTTGCAAAGAACTGGCTTAAAAGAATCTCAAGTCAAATACAGAAAGACTGCTGGCATTAGTACATGTAAGTTCAGCTTTCAGTATATTACTAAAATCAGTGCATAGTCTCTCATCACTAATCTGATTACCATTCTAACATACTGCAGTAAAATTAGGCTTTCTACACTAAACTAAGTACTGCTCCAATCTACAACTCCAACACTTTTCAGTAATTATAGAAGAACAGGTTTTCTACGCTACACTACAACACCACAATTTCTACAACATCAGAGTAGGCTTTATACACTAAACTACAAGACCATCAGCTCAGCACCACCAGAACATTGTAGTCAGAGTAGGCTTTCTACACAAAACTACAAGAAGACCAACCCAACATCATCAGAGTATTGTGGTCAGAGTAGGCTTTCTACACTAAACGACAAGACCATCAATTCAATATCATCAGAACATTGTAGTAAGAGTAGGCTTTCAAGACCATCAATTTAAAATCATCAGAATACTGTGGTCAGGGTAGGCTTCCTACACTAAACTACAAATCCATTTACTTGTCAAAGTCATACCACTGTAGTCAGAGTAGGCATTCTACACTAAACTGCATTAGTATTCAGAGTAGGCCTTTTACACTAAAATACACCAAAATCAAATATCTTGTAGTCAGAGTAGGCTTTCTACACTATACTACAACACAACCATGACTCACAAGCTGCATTTAACACCGCAACTGTTATGCATACATGTGACGCTGCTATTCAAACATTCCCTCCAGCCAAACCAAGAAGGTCTAGATCAAAAATTATCATCCAACTTAAACATAATATTATCATCAAACAGACATCTTAAATCCACATACCATCAACCAATTCAATCAAGAGCCACTCAAACGTCAACGAAAAATTTTCTGATATGGATCATTATACTGTTACTAGGTTACTATAAACCAAACAGAAAATCCATGTGGTCTTTGCGACTTACTTATGTTACATGGTCCTGCTTAGGAATATGCTGTGATAAATGCCAGACATTCATCTGGCATCAGAAATCTTGCATCAAACTTTGCACACAAGATTACGAACTGCTTCAGAGAAGCAATGTTCAGTGGATGTGATGTAAATGCGACATTATGAATTTTGACTCATTAACATAAAGAAGCTTTGAACTCTTTACATCAAATGTGTTCACACCACTATCATACATTGATGATGCTATGGAATCAATAAAAGGTAATAACAACGCTTTCAACCCACTCACACCAGTTAATGACAGCAGATACTCAACAGCAGATGTCTTCACAGTCCCACAAAAACTCAACGTGAGGATAATGACATTAAATTGCAGAAACCTAAGAGACAAAACATCTTAGTTTGCAGCAATAATAAATTATACCAAACCAGACATTATCATCATACAGAGTCCTGGCTACGAGGCATCAAACCAGGCAAACTACCATCACCTACAGCAATTAAATCATCCGAGATTTTCCCAGAAAATTACAAAGTGTACCAAACCGACAGGGGGACCCTAGGAGGAGGTTTTTTATAGCAGCTCACTCTAACCTCGTATCTATAGAACAACCTGAAGCAATTACTGAATGCGAAATTTAATGGGTCAAAATAAAACTGAAGAACAGCAAAGATCTATATATTATCATTCTATATGTCACACCGAAACATACAAGATCTAGAGAAACTAACTCCATCAAAAATATCAATAGCAGTCGAAGCATATCATACTACCTAGTGATTTCAACTGCCCGGACATCGACTGGAACAACATGGCTCTCAACAACAAAGCCAGTGATAAAGAAGTACAACAGAAGAAACTCATTGAAATATGTAATGAATTCAACCTAACACAAGTCAATGATACACTAGAGACTAGAGAGAACAACCTGCTGGACGTACCACGAATGCATCCCTAGTGAAATCATCAACAAATATCCCTATACTGTCAGACCATGCCATCATTATCACCGATGCGCTAATAAAACCAATATACAACAAGACCAAACCACAGAAGCGCTTTTTGTATTCTAAGGCAAACTGGGATAACATAAACAAAGACATTAGATGTAATATATAAGGATATTGCAGAAATCGTGAGGGGAAGCAGCAGCATGAATGATATTTGGGAACACTTCAAAGGAAGACTAAAAACTACCATTGATGAGAATATACCATCTAAAGAATTTAAAAGGAAAAACAACCTTCCTTGGATGACCAGAAGTCTGAGAAGAATGTTAAGACGAAAAGAAAGTCTATACAGAGCAGCGAAAAAATCAAAGCAGTGGACTGAATACAAGAAACGCCAAAGAGAATGTCAAAAACAATTTCTTAAAGAAGAGAATGAGTACATTAATAACATCATCAATGAAGGCCTAATGAAGACCCTTTCGGGAGATATGCAAAAGCAAAGAAGCAAGACACAAAGGTACCATGACAAATGACAGCAAGGAGAAGGCAAATATACTAAACGACCAATTCAAGTACTAAAAACACCAAACTCACTTGAGACACCAATGACAGACCAAAGCCTCAAAATTAAATCCATAAAATCAGGAGAACAAAGAGTATTTAAATTTATTAAAGACATCAATCCATCCAGGCAATGGGACCAGACCAAATTCCAAACATCATTCTCAAAAACCTGCGCTAAATCACAAGCACCTGGAATGACCGAACCTGTTCAATACTCAAAAGACAGCGGAGAACTACCTGAGGACTGGCTAAACGCAAACGCTGCCCCATTTGTCAAAAAGGCCGAAAATTATAGACCTGTATCCCTGACATCAGTATCTTGCACGTTATTGGAGCATATCATTTGCAAACATATCCTATCGCATATCCTATCGCACCTAGAAAAGCACAACATCCTTCCATCTTTAAACCATGGATTTCGATCAGGATCGTACAAAACACAACTATTAAATGATTTGCTACAATCATTGAACCACAACAAGCAAACAGATGTGATAATACGTGACTTCTCCAAAGCATTCGACACAGTTTCCCACGACCGACTACTTCATAAACTAGAAAAGTATGGTATCAAAGGAAACACCCACAAATGGCTAACATCCTTCCTCACCAAAGAGAAATGCGGGTAGTAGTGGAAGGTGAACATTCAAACAATGCAGCAGTAGAATCTGGTGTACCACAAGGCACGGTTCCTGTTCCTGTGCCACATCAACGATCTACCCGACAGTGTGAAATCTCAAGTACAGCTCTTCGCAGAAGACTGTCTACTCTATCGAACCATCAAAAGCCATAAAGATCACATTATTCTTTAAAACGACCTAAAAAGCCTGGAAGAATGGGCATTAAAATGAGGAATGCGTTTCATCGCCATAAAGTGCTATGTCATGAGTATTAAGGCAAAAACCAACAGCCTTTACAACCTCAACAACACAATTCTAAAACAGGTCACGGAAAACCCATACCTATGCGTACTCCTTTCGGAAGAATTGGGAGGGTCTTAACATATTGCGAAAACCGTAAGCAATGCAAGGCAAGATCTACCTTTGGATTTATACGACGAAATCTCAAAAACTCCCCTATGTCATGCCGAAAAACAGATATGTATCATCAAAAAGACATCGATAAAATCGAACGAGTTCAAAGAAACGGGACACGATTCATCACAGGGGACTGCAAAAGCCGCCAAGAGGGAGCAGCTACGAACATGCTAAAAAATCATGAACTAACATCATTACGAGACAGAAGAACCAACGCAAAATTAGTTTTCCTATACAAAGTAGTGAAGAGATTGTTACCAGCAATAGACCAGGAAGCTTACATCACACCAGCTAGACCAAAGAGGCAAATCCGTTCCGTACAATACAAAGACTGCCTGACAAATAACATCATAGACCGTCAGAAAACAAGCAACACTAAAACTTTTATTGTACCACCATCCAAATAAAACCAATACAGGAACTCTTTCTTTTTTGACACAATTGTTCACTGGAATAAGCTACCGGAAGACACAGTGCTCAGAAAGTCAGTTGAGAGCTTCAAGGAAGCTCTCCCGACCTGCTACCAAAGTAGCAGCTCTCTTCCGATGCGTCTTTACCAGTATTAGTCCTGCATCGTATTTATTCAGATTCAGATTAAAACAAATCACTCATAAAATCCAAATTATAACCTCTTATTCATATCAAATCACTTATGAGAACATAGAAATATAAATTACAACCATATTAAATACTATTACTATTAATATTACTATTAAATACATAATATACATTATATATCTCTCAAGAAACCTTTGCGATGCAATTAAACACATATTTCTCATATGCAATTTTTCCAAATACTTATGCGATGCAATTGAAAACCCTATTTCACATATAAGAGGAATCCTGATCCCATAGTACATGTAATACAATTAAGAACCATATTTCAAATATGAATTTAATCCTGAGAAATTAACAATGCAACTAAAAACTATATTTAACATATAACATCAATCATGAGACTATAGCAATTAAAAACCATTTCCACATATAAAGTTACTCTGGAGACCTTAGCCATGCGATTAAAAAGCATATTTTACATATAAAATCACAAATGAAACTATAGCAATGCAATTAAAAACTATATTTCACATGTAAAGTTACTCTGGATACCTTAGCAATGCAATTAAAAACCATATTTTGGATATAAATTCAATCCTGAAACCTTGGAAATACCATTTAAATATATATTCAACATATAAACTCAAGCCTGACACCATAGTAATGGAATTGAAAACCATATATCACATATAAAATCAATCCTGAAACTTTTGCAATACAATTAAAATCTACATTTAACATATAAAATCATTAATAAGACTAAAGCAATGTAATCAAATACCATATTTCACATATAAAATCACTCTGGAGACCCTAAGCGATGCAATTAAAAACCATATTTAACATACAAAATCAATAATGAGACTATCACAATGAAATTAAAAACTATATTTTACATATAAAGTCACTCTGGAGACCTTAGCCATGCAATTACAAACAATATTTTACATATAAAATCAGTCCTGAGACCCTATTGATGGAATTAAAACCATATTCTGCATATAAAATCATTCCTTAAACCTTGGCAATACAATTAAAAAATATATTTAACATATAAAATCACTAATAGGACTAAAGCAAAACCATATATCACATAAAAACACTCTAGAGACCTAAGCGATGCAATTAAAATCCATCTTTAACATTTAAAATCAATCTTGAGACTAGCAATGCAACTAGAAACCATATTTCACATATAAAATCATTTCTAAAACCTTGGTAATGCCATAAAAAACAATATCTCACATATAAAATTGCTCTGGAGACCATAGCCATGCAATAAAAAAACATATTTAACATTTAAAATCAATCTTGAGAGCGATGCAATTAAAAACCACATTTTACTTATTAAATCATTCATGAGACCTGAGTGATGGAAATAAATACTATATTTTACATATAAAATCAATCCTGAGACCTAAGCTATAAAATTTAAAAACCATATTTTAGGTATAAAATCACTCTGTGGATATTAGTAAGGGAATTAAAAACCATATTTTACATATAAAATCATTCCTGATACCCAAAAGATGTAATAAAAAAGCATAGTACAAGTACAAAATTGCTATAGGGAGAATGAAATGAACGAATTATATACCATAATACACATAACATCACTCTGAATGCATGAAGGATGCAATTTAAACCAAATTTCACATAAAAAATTAAGCCAGTGATTTTAGCGATGCAATAAAAAACCATATTCCACATATAAAATCAATCCTGAGAACTTGAAAATGCAATTAAAAACAATATTTTACATATAAAACATGCTTGAGATTTTAGATTTAGGTACAACCAGCCGGTCTTTTCTAAATAAATTGTCAAAAAAAAAGACATTAAAAAATGTAAAAAAAATTTAAAGTGGTTTAAAGTGTCAGTCGAATGATTAGCAAGTTGACAAAGTAGACATAAATTTTCAGAATAAAAAATGTCCAGTGGACAAACTTGTCACGTGACAAAATTATCAAGAGAAAAAATTGTCCAGTGGACAGAAATTGTCAAAAGAACAAAAGAAAAAAAATGTCCATTGGGCAGAAATTGTCAAAAGAACAAAACTTGTCCAGTCATTCTCCAGCATTCTGCTCCATATAACAGAACAGGGAGACCACAACTGTTCTGTTGTAAATTTTAATCTTTGTTCTCTTACTGATGCTAGATGATTTCCAGATGTTTCCAAGTTTAATGAATGCGTCTCTTGTTTTCCCTATTGTTGATTGTGTGTCTTTATCTGCACCGCCATTGGATGTTATGATGCTACCTAGGTATGTAAAAGATTATGTGGTCTCCAGAAGTGTTCCATTCACTACAATGTCAGGAGGTACTCTGCAGTTTAGGGCCATTACCTCTGTTTTCGTCTGGTTAATTTTTAGGCCTATTGAAACTTCATTCTGATGTAACTTAGTTGTCTTGTCCTGCATGTGGTTCTCAAGATTTGACAGTAAGGCGAGATCATCGGCATAGTCAAGATCCTCTAGATGTGGGAACAGGGTCCATCATATACAAGTACTTCCATCATTTAGGCTGGTTCTCATTATCAAGTCAACTGTCAAGATAAAGAGTATGAATGACATCACACATCCTTGCATGACTCCAGATTTACTAGGAAACTGGTATCTGCAGAGTTTCCAACAGACCACTTGAAGTCTGAGTAAAACACTTGGATAAGTTGGACTTTTTTTTCTGGAATTCCATACTTTCTTAAAATTTTCCACAAGCTGTCTCTATGTATCGAATAAAAAGCTTTATCAAAATCAATGAAATTGATAATCAATTGCCGCTGCCACTCTGTGCATTGTTCTATGATGTGTCGAAGTATTAAAATTGATCACAGCAGCATTTGCCTTATTTGAATCCAGCTTATTCTTTCCTGAGTTGCTTGTCTACAGCAATCTTTATTCTGTTGATCAGTATTTTACTGAAAATTTTGCTGGGTATTGATAGTAAGGTGATTCCCCGCCAGTTATTGTAGTTTGATGGATCACTTTTTTTGGTAGCATGATGATGTTTCCTTCAGTCCATGTTCTTGGAATTGTGTGACTTTGCCAAATGTTTTGAAATAGTGGAAGTAGTAGATCAGCAGACATTGATGGATCAGTTTTGAAAACTTCTGCTGGCAGTTGGTGTTTTCCTGGAGCTTTGTTGTTTTTTTTAGGCTTTTCATTGCAGTCAGTATTTCTTGTTTTGTTGTTGGTTCAATGTTTATGTAGAGATCAACTTCTGCTTCAGTTATCTCAGTTGGTGTTTCTGGGTCAGATCTATTCAACACTTCTTTAAAGTGTTTTGCCCATCTTTCCTCTTGCCCTTTTTAGATGTTAACAGTTTGCCTTGTTTGTTTCTTACAGGCATGTTGACATTGCTTTTCTTTCCACATAATTTCTTAGTTATTTAATAGACATCACCCATTCGTTGATATGAGTCTGCTTTTTCTACTTCTCTAGCCATCGCTTCTACAAAACTTTGCCAGTCTTTCATTTTGGCTTTTTTTTACTTTTTTTTCTCTCAGAATATTGTGTTCTAAGTCTGTCTTTCAGTCTTTCTTAGTGTGTGCTACATAACTTATTCTTCACTTCCTTTCTCTTATCTATTAATTTCCATGTTGATGGTGCAATCCACTCTTTGTGTACTTGGCGTCTATATTCCAAGACCTTCTCACTTGCCTTGCTGTATAATTCTTCTACCTTATTCCAGCATTCCTGTACTGATTCTTGGTCATCTTCATTGCTATTCTCTAACAATTGAAATCGGTTTTGTAGTTCGATGTTAAATTCATGACTGTGTGGTTTTTCTATCCATAAAGTGCCGATGTAAAATCTCCTTACAATGTTTGGAGTAGATGCTTTTTGTAGTTTCAGTCTTATGTTAGCTGAGACAAGATGATGGTCGCTTCCCACATCAGCACCTTGCCTTACTTTGACATCTTGAAGAGACCATCTCAACTGTCCATTTATAAAAAGATGATCGATTTGATTGGACACTCTACCTCCGGGCGACACCCATGTTAGTTTGTGTATGTCTTTGAGAGAAAAAAAATTGTACCTCCAATGACTTGGTTGTTCATTCCACAAATTCAACAAGGTGTTCTCCATTTTCATTAATATCGCCACAACTATGTTTTCCCATAACTCTCTGAATTCCGCTATTAGTAACTACTTTTGCATTATAATCTCCAATGATGATATTGGGGATATTATTTGGTGTTTTTTTTCTATTTCTGCTTGTAACATTGCATAGAATTGCAATTTAACATCATCTTCTGCTTCATTTGTGGGTGAGTATACCTGTATGATTGTGGTTTTAACAAGTTTGGTGTTCAAATTTACTCTGATAATTCTCTCATTGGATGATTCTCTATGATTGCCTTTGCAGCTGGTTTGCTGAATATTTGTGCCATATAAGTATAAGTATATGCATATAGAGTAAAAGTATGTGCATATATAAAAGCCAGCACACATAAGGCAGTTACGGCGTTCAATACTTTATCGCAATACAAGATTTTTATTATGTAAAAGGTAACGTTGCATGAGCGAGCAGCGATATTTAAACGTTTGTACTTGTTTCAAAGACACATCAGCAAAGTCTTAAACGAAGTTAAGGAAAATGTATCAAACAAAATTCACCAATTGTTCTAAAGTTTTGAATAAAGGAATACCAAACAAACGGGAATTGTCAACAAAATGGATGCTGACAATACAATAAACACACAGAACAGTTATTCTTGCTGGCCAACTTATCATGCGAACGAATGCAAGAATATGTAGGTTTGGGTAATTGTTTGTTTTTTTACAAGCCGATAATTATAGATTATTTACGTTTTTTGAAACGAGATGCATTTTCTCGTCGTATCTCATCGAAGGGCGACAGCCCTGAGATGAGATGACGAGAAAGTGCATCGAGTTTCAAAAAACGTAAATAATCTGTTTATCGCTGTTTTGTAACATTGTGACGTCACAGTGTTTACATAACGACGTCTTGACAGCGAGCTGAGATGGGCCCATCCCACGCTAGTAGACTGAGATGGAATAATATCGCACACAACGATCAAAGGAAAATACTGCAAAATAGCGATATTAAAATAGCGATAATAGCGATAAATTGAATATTTGATGAAACTACTGGTACACGTATTGTTTGGTTGTTTGTTTGAGTATTGATTAACGCCACTTCAAGCAGTTTTCAGCAGTTTTAGCTAATCGTGGTGCCTAAATATAGCTGAAATATTGTACACGGAATCAATCAATATTATGATCAGGATTTCTTTTACCGAAATGTTTGGAGACGTCTGAACAAGAAGGTCTCTGCTGAAAATACGACCAAGTAATAGACGAATTTTCGGATAATAATGAACTTAATTCAATAAGTTATGGTTTACTGGCAATAAAGCCGAACTTATCTTATAACGAACTTGTTTCTCTTGTAAATGTGGAAATAATGAATACAATATATAACAAAACTAATAATGAAATTTATTATAGAAGGTCGATTATCTACATCGGTTTATGACAGATGAAACCATGACATATGGCACTTTTGTTTTTAGTCATTATATTTGCTATAAAATACGGGAATACAATAACTGTTCTTTATTAGATTATTATATAAATATAAACACCTCTTAATTGCAACAATATTTATTATTCTGTTTTGATCCACAACATTTTTAATGAATACTTCAAATTTCTGAACAGAGTTTACAATATAACATGGTTTGAGGTGTTTATGATTGGTGTAAACAGCGCTAAACCATGTTATAGAGTTTAACATATTCAGAAATACGAAATATTCCGTATAATTTTATAACAATAAATCTTGCCAATTTTGCAGTAAAAATAGCAATGACGTCATGGCACTATTTGAATTTTCACGGCTAAGGAATAGGTCATATGACAAATGCAAGTTATAAATCGTATAATATGGGTTTCATTTGGCCAGTCAGATTTCACCTTAAATAGCAAATGAAGTTATTGTCAAATATATTCTTTAGGCTAACATTGGTTCTTATTGGTGATACATCAATCGATACAGATTTTGTCATGTATTATTGTAAAATTAATATCATGTATTGCTTTATTCACACAAATTTTAACTAGCTAGAAATGATCATTTTGTAGCTTTTTCCAGTATGTGTTTTATTGTTGCAATATTCTTACATTGTCAGAAAATATAAAGTATATTTCAACATGTATTTGTTGCAAAAAAGGCAAGATATGTTCAGCTGATGATCACAATGTGGCATAAGATTCAGTGTGAGTCTCCTATTTATTTCCTTTTTTAGTAAGTGAATTCAAGATATATACTTTTGATATCTCTTTGAGATTAATTTCAAATTAGGGTAGGTAAAATGTCACTTTAGGAGTAAACCAGAATATAATTATCTTTCTGTTTTAAAACATATACAGTCATTTATCCAATGGTTGCTTTATTATGACTGCATTATGTGATATATTTTGCAAATTTTAAAAATAAAGAGGAAAGGAGATAAATACCAAAATTCAAAGCCTTATCTCCATTTACCCCAAGCAATAGATGCAATTGCCGGCAAAAGAACTTGCTGTTACACTAATACCAAATAATCTGCTGTTAATTGTATGGCTCAACATTTTTTTCTTCTGAAAACATGTTATTTTCCAAAGAGAGTACACAATTCAGCAGCGTGCCAGTAGGTATTCCGTATCATAGTTAAGCTTAGGATATTATGGCTGTCTTTGCGAACAATTATAGTTGTGTTTTTGACATGTCGTCATGGACATCGGAAAATAACAAATGACGTTTACGTAAACCTCAGCTCCAGGTTTCGCTGTGCATATGTGGAAAACAAATCTCCACATGTGCTGTCGTGGACACATGCTAATTAGTTTATATATTTTTATGGATCTCTTTTGCCAAAAATTTCGATTAATATCAACCTTAATGCTATATGATTGTTCTATAATTTCAGAAGTCTTCATCCTCTCTCAGCATGGGCTTGGTTCACATTATGATGTTTCTGACCATAAAAGCATTCAAATGATACAGTTTACTGAGCATACACAATATTTTGCAAATATCAATTGAAATTCAAAAATTAAACCAGAAAAATGTAACTGAACAATTTGTGTATGTTGGTTCTGCAAATTATAATACATGTATATACATTTATTTTTGACTGGGAATTCCAAAGGAGCCATGATATCTTAAGGCCTCCTAAGCTTCAGATGTTCATTCTGTTCTAATAAATTTAGCTACAAAATGATTGGATGGTTCTTGTTTGATATAGTACTATTTACTGATCTGAGCCACATGTTAAAATATTATTGTTATGTATAGAGAAGGGACCAATCAACTGTCAAAGTGTAAAAGTGGGTGCCTCTGTGGCCGAGGGGTTAAAGTTTTTAATTATTTAATAATTGGTCTGTTAACACTGAAGTTTAGAATCTCACTGCGAGAAGGGTGTACTCAACTCCAATCCTAATTTAAGAATGATCAGTTGTTCTACCGGGGGTCAGGATTTTATTCGGGTTCTACCCGCTTCCCCTGCCCAGAAAAACTTAACGCCATGATATTGCTGAAATATTTCTGGAAATGGCGTTAAGCACCATTCAAATAAATCAGCTGTTAAAGTTCTTACTAAAATTAGTTTGTAAGTCGATTTTAACTTTTTCATTATTCTTCAAAGCACGATAGGCTGCAGTATAAATTTTGATGCATAGCATCCTTGTCAATCGAAGACAAGGTCCATGTTTGTTATTTATCCTACTTGCAGACTAATTATTTTATACAATTAAATTTTCTGCTAACAAATTACACATTTACTTTCTGGTTGTCAAACTACACCATCCATTGCATTTATTCTGGTTTGATAGATTTGCTATGTGATGTATTGGTCAAAGTCGGAGAGGTAAAACACATGAATTACTGAATGACACCGTGTCCGTAGCATGTTCAGGCTTTTATCATGGCTAACGTTTGAGCTAGTATCTTTCTTGAAATTCTTGCAACTGGGTTAGTGATGTCCACGAAACAACGAACCAGTGGTGAAAAAAGCAAAGGAATTCTAAAGTGGCGATCAATGTCGTAATCCAAAACAGTGATTCAAAGCTACCGGATAGGCAACAAAGACAGAAAAAACAAAACATAAACAAAAGCCAGCCACATGTACTCTTATAAAAATGAGAGTAAACTCATGTGCTTCGGAAGATTGAGCAGTTCTTGTCCTTTGCAAGACACCCGACGACGCCGTTGGCAGTGAATTCAGGATAAGTGAAATAAGGAACATACTACACACAGTCTACAAACTCAACAACAAACCAACTACTTTACTCATTTGATAGACAGATACCATGTATTTGTCTACATGTACATGGTGTCTTCCATATAAGTCTTCAATAAAACCCTGAGTTTGAAGCTTAGCGTTAATCGAATAGCTCGCTTTTGGAAATTGTAATATCTCTCACATGCTGTGGAATAACGTGTCAGGTGAGAAACTTCATATAATGGTTTGGATGGAATGTTGCTTCATAAGAAAAGAAAAGGTGAAGTTTTTGTCGTAGAGTGTATTAGAAAGTAATCTTGAGTATTGCTTTGAAATGTAAACCTAATTATGAAGCAGACCTATTACTATCTGTTATGTTCTTAATCTCAAGCTCTTTTCAATAATTAAGATCTGGAAAGTAACCAAATAGAGGATTGTGTAGTAAAAAGTCATCATCAGTGAAACAAATAAGATTAATGGACCTGGCTAGCTTACGATCTTCTTATCTAAAAATGATTGCAAGAAATTGGGTTCATATGAATGGAGGAACAAATAGGAAGACAATGGTACAGAATAGAGCATTTCAATGATGTGGTCATCCTCAACATTTTTGCTTTGAACTTAATGACTACAAAATAATCCTTACATGTCCGACAGCCAGATATTTGTTTCGATGTTTTCAACTTATTTAGTATTAGTAAAGTTTAATCAGTTGTGACAATCCTGATTTTATTTGTGTATGTGATTTAGTGTGTACAATGTTGTTCTATTTTAATCGGCAATCAAAAATGGTGAGATGACTTCTTAAAAACAAACATGACCGATTATTTTATAAATTCTGCCATGATACAAAACACAATGGAGTCATGTAGATTGCACATAAAACATAGTATTATTGTTTTACACGATGCCGCCTAAGATAAATACTTATTTTCACTAGTAGTTTATTTCAACTTGACCTATTTAAAACCATATGTGCAATAACAAAACCTACTTGATAAAATATTTTCATGAGTTTGTGAGAGAGACCTTAATTCAAAATATTCGATTTGTTTGTATAGTTTTAAGCTGCCATGATCTCTATGAACAACACTAATTTGCCTCCCGATATTTTTTACTTGAGCGCTACAGTTAAATTCGTCAAGTGTTGCGAAAATAAGTACACTGTTATTGTTGCAATAGCTAAAAAAGCATTTAGTGCAGTATTATTACCTTTATGATATAGCTAAAACAATTGGGCCGTTGTTGGTGACCAATATAGGACAGAAACATAAAAAAGAGAAAACACTCTAAAACAATAAAATTCGTCGTATGTGGGTTACAAACTGTATGTATTGAGTTAACCCATTTAAATCAAAACGTGCTGGCCGAAAGTCTAGAATACAATAACGGCTTCATTTAGGATTTTTGCTGGTCGTTTTTGAAATAAAACGCATTCAAAATTTATTGTTTGTAAGATACATTGTACATCATAACATCATCATAATAGCAAGCAATTACCAGTACATTTCTGTCTTTGTTAAACTGAACTGCGCGCGGATATTCCATACCATCATCTGTCTTCAGTATCTGTCTGCCATGTTTCCCGTCAGATGATATAACCACGACACTATTTGTTCCCGGCGACGCGACGTAAACATTAGAGTAATTGTCAACAGTTACAGCTAGCGGTGTTTTAAGAATACTTGTATCTTTGTAATCCCAAACCTTTTCTCCGCTGGTATTGTAACAACTTACAGTATCAGTATCACAGTTTGTGTGATATATATTGTCGTTAAATGTCGTCACATAATTCAACCTATTAATCGCGTCCTTAACGATTGTTGTTGACGTTTTGACGTTTGGGTCATACATTATAATACCATGTTCACGTCCACAGTATATCAGTTTGCCTTGTCGTTGTGTTATTCCATCACATACGTAGGAAGTCTCTATTGTCCGACTGACAGTACCGGTAACAATGTTGACAAGTTTGATTACTGTGTGGTCTAAAAATGATACCGCTACTATACTGTCATCAATACAGGCAACATCATACGCTGATTGAGGAGAAAGAGGGATTAACTTTGTGACTAAACCATCCTGATTGAATATGATCAGCCGTGTATTTCTGTAATCTGCAATAATTACTTTCTGATTCGAACTAATGTCAACTCCAGTAATTAATATTTTAATAGTGCCTTTCGGCAATTCAAATTTCTTTAGTAGTATAACGTTGACTTGATCGACGCTCTGTGAAGATTGTATTGATCCATGTGTCAAAATCTGTGCCTGCTTATCCTTGTCCTTTGCCAACAATACTAGCGGAGGATTGTAGCTAACGGATACAGACCCAAATTCAGTAACCATGGTAAGGATATCCGAGACCTTGTCACTTATGTCGCACTTCAGATTGATCTGCTGAAGACTTCCGTTTTCAAGCAACGATTCTATGTACTTCTCCTCTTTGGAGACTTGCTCTGACAGAGTTTTACATCCTATGAAGGTTTGTAAATCGGTCGCATGAGTTTTTATAGCGGCTATTCTATTTTGCATGTTTCCTATGGTTTCAGATTGTTCTTCAAGTTTCAATAGTAAACTTTTAAACTGCAATTTAATTTTGTTTTCTGCTTCGGCTAATTCATTGGCAATCATGTTCTTCAACTTATCAAGCAGGCAATCGATCTTTTTACGCATCTGTTTAATTTTATCGTGAAATACTTTTCGTTGAACCTCTATTTCTCTAAGATTTTGCTGTCGATCTGTAATTATCGTTTCAATGTGTTTCCTAAGTTCGATAATAGAAAGTTCTAGATTTTCAATCATTGTGGATGTTTTAGAGGTCTTTACAACATCATCCAGATCCATTAGTCCAGAACAGTTTTTATAATTCAGGGAAATACACGTGGGACAACAAAGTTCTTCGTGGTGAGTGCAAACGATTTGAAATTTCTTGCCGTGATCCTCACAATGATGACTAATTTTTGAAATATCTGCGGGTAATTTTTGATAATCTTCAATGGGCATTATTGCGTGATTGCGACTAGCTTTTGATAATCTGTGATGTTTTTCACAATCGCTGCATAATGCTTCATCACATTCTGGGCACCAGTTATCAGCAGATTTTGTTAAATGTTGACCTTCACAAATACCACAGAGGATTCTGCTAGATGTGGCCATTATGTCTACAACAGAGAAGTCTTGTTACCTTAACAGGAAATGTACTTGCATAATGTGAAAAAAGTATTCAATCCTACAATGTTACTATGCATTTGACTTTCGTGTTTGTAGAGAAATTCTAATCAATCAGAAACAAGAACGTCGTTTATAGTCGTTGTTTAAGTTCTTATCTGGACAAAGTGATGAGCATTTCTTAACAGACATGCTATACTTAAAGGGAGCACAGCCAAAATATCTAAGGTGCAAAATTTGTTTTTAATTTCAGAAAAAAAAATTACACAAAGCAGCGATGTTTTAAACTTTTCTTGGGAACCTTTTATAGAACCTACCATTCTTCGCTTCTAGTTAGAACATAATTTGAAATTCCCAGTATGCATAATGTATAATATGTAACATTAAGATTATGAACTCTAAATTCGTGAGAATAAAATAAATTGACACCGGGATTTTCAACTTCTTTTTATTTATTTTTTATTGTGAACAATTTTTCTTTCAATGGAGGACCGGACTCACTAACACAGTTATAATTTTACTGATGATTGTATATAACTTATTTTTGTTTTTAATGTCTTTGTTTGTGTTGGAAACAACACTTATGTTGGTTTTTGGAAAAACAAAATTCTGGTCTGTTCTCCTGAATGTATGTAATTCGTATCTTGCAATTGGAATAATTACAAACTGGTTCATGAAACAATAACAGTTATATTATTTTATTTTTATCAAAACAAGAGCTTATCTTTTCGCAAAATCTCAAATAAACACGACAAGAATTAAAAAGTGCAAGGTCCAATTTTATCAGTATATTTCAGAAAGGTTCAATACAGGATAGTCACATTAACGGAATATTTTTTAAGGCAAATATTTTCTTCTGCGGAGACTATAATACTTAATTTATATGATATAACAAAGAAAAGGTAAAATACTTGAATATTAAAAATGTAAGGTTCTATTTGGTTAAATTACCTTATAGACAAATCACCTACACCCATTAATTAGCTAACCAACATACTTATACAAATAAAATATTAATGGGTTTAACTAGCACAGTGCAAAGAGATAATTATAGTCAAAATGCTCTGCTTATTTTACAGGCTTGTGACATCACCTGTTTAATAACAAAAACACATTATAATAATTTAATGAAAAGTTAAACTTCTTCACATAGGAAACCCAATTAGCTTTTATAAAAAAATAATGCAAAAATGAAAGCAGCACATCAACAGTTTAGCTGATAGTTAACATGTTAATTAATTTTTATATTCCATTGTTATAAATCATAATACAACCATATTAATCAATGGTTTAATTTTATATTAACAAACATTAAATATAATACAATTAAGATAATACTCAATTACATCAATAAAGGGTTCATTGGATATCACATATTTAATACACTGCATACATTAATCCTTTAACGTTGTTGGTTTATTCCCTGTAAATATTTTAATATACAAACCTATTTTTAGGCTGATTTATAGGTATAAATTTTGGTTTGATCTCCATTTTTGCAATCTGCAGTCGAAAAAACGGAATATAGCTGGACTACTTTTATGAATGTCAGTAAGCGTATTATATTTTGACAATTGTGCAGGATACAAGCAAACTAAAGCAGAGTCATTTCTGCATGCCTTTTAACTGATTCTTCACTTATTTACATCTCCAAAATAGATGAAAAGGCTTTTTCATTGAAAAATATATCATTGAGTAGTTGTAATTTATCGAAATACATCCATGCCTCAATTCTCATCTTAAGCCTATGTAAACCACGGTGATTTCACAAATTAATTGTTCCATTAACATCAATTTATCAAACAAAATGCCTATATGTTGATAAATAAACCAATCGAACATGTGTCATGCAGTGATAATAAATGGGTGTTAATATGTTGATAGGTAACCTCACAGATGTTAGAATAAGGTTCTATTATCTGTAATGGTGCCGCCAAGAGAGAAAATAAACAATGAGTTTTATGTCTTAAGATGTCGTAAACATTTGGTAGCGAATGGACTTGTTTATCAATGGGGATGAACGATAATAAAATATATGCTCTAATTTAATCATTTAATGTACGTCTATGTCCCATCTTATAACTGCAGAAAATATATGAATATAGTAGGTTTTGAAATCTCCGTCCGCAGACATGTACCTAAAAGTATCCTTAGTTACCCCCCCCCCCCCTTTTGTGTGTTATTCCCTCATTTTAATGTAAAATATTTGAATGTCGTTAACATTGCTGAATTATAAATTAATTACAGAGGTGCTAAGATATATATTTAGCTATATACACAGGCACACAATTTTTAATCAACCTAATGATTTTTTCCACAATTATGTATGTATCTTGCAACTGGAACAATTATCAATTGACCCATGAAACAATAATTGTTATAATATTTACCTATTTACTTTATTTAAAAAGGAATTTGTCCTTTCACTAGATCTCTGGCGTAAATAGAAATGGCTACAACAAGGAAGTAAAAAGTTTAAGGTGCATATTTACCTGTTTATCATAGAAGGGTACAAAGCAGGATAATCAAATTAGCGAAATATATATAAAGGTACAACACGATAATATTTTCATCTGCTTAACCCATATATGCTTTCCTTTTAAATGATATAGTAAAAACAGTAAATTACTTGAATATACAAAATATAAGGTTCTTTAACTGAAATTACCTTATTGAAAAATCCTGTACATCAATATATACACAAAGTTATATATATAATCTGTAACAACAAGTGTTGAACAAGTACAGTGCAAGTAAGTAAAAGTAAAAGTTAAAATTCACTGCTGCTTTGAGGCGCGTTTATCGTTTGGATAAATTCCATACACACATCAAAACATATTTTAATAAAAAAACAACTTTTAAAACAACAAATAAAATCAGTAAATTTTAAATATATTGTATACATGACACGCATGTTTACCTTTGTTTGATTTTTTCCATTTAAATGTTTAATACAATTTAAAAAAATGCTTTCAAGGTAAATGTATGAGTAGACAATTGTGAGACCAATTTTGGTTTCTTATTGGAGCCCTCTGAATGTCTTTGATATTTTTTGCAAATGTGAAGTATTAAAGTGCACAATAACCATAGTTCCTTCATACAAACTTATCAACTGAGTCATTTCGAGGTGTTACTCTCTCCTTAAAGTAAAGTATCTTTCACAGTTGTTACATATTAATAAATTAGATATGTGTGGGGATCTAGATTGAACTTTGCACACAATTTAAAGGTATCTCAAAAACTTTATTATGTATTTCTCAATGTGAAGTACGCACACTGTATGAGGCCGTCGTAACTATTGTGGATTTTTGCGTTGTACTACCAATTTAACTCCCACGGAAGACTAATATGTAATTTTTATGCATACGATGATTACTTGAGTATCCAATTAACTGATATGTAGAAAGTAGGAGGGTTAACAAGCAAAGTTTTATTAATGATGTTCCATTAATAGCTTAAACTGGATTTCTTAGACATTCAAATGCAATAAAACCGAATTATCAATAAGAATAAGAAACAGGCGACAGGTTACTTGTGGTTTGCAAGGAATTTACTTCTTGTAATGGTATAAATGAGTTATTGGTTGTTTTGAACTATATTATCATGACAGGAACAGAGGAAGTGTCAGTCACCACCTGGTGAATCGGTTCACTTAAACTATGGAAATTGGATGGCATACTGCCAAAGCAAATCAACAACCAATTAGTGTTGATACAGAACGTCATTGATTCAATTATCTGCCACAAACATCGGATCTCTTCGTTCCGCCAGACGACCTGTTCTAACACCACAACACCTAGAGGCCCGTCTTAAATTGGCTAAGCACGAAGAAAATTTCAGCAATTAACCATGGCATAATTTGACCTTTTCTTACGAAAGCCGTTGCAGCATACAGCAGATGTCAGAACAAGTGTGGGGAGAAGGCATGTAGAACGTTGGGATGAAATATAGAAAGGGACGTTTATGGTGGTACAAACATCATGATATTTGCTGGAATTAGATTAAACGTAAAAATTGATACTGTTATCTTTCAGAAGCTTGGCTCAGGAAGAGGCAATGATGTAACAGCTTACAGATACGTCGACTATGTCTTGATTCCCCGTACCATGTCACATTGTGCACGAATTTACAACTAGACATTCCATCGTGCTAACCCCCGTGTGCATATGACAGGAAAATCAAGGGAACAGAATCATGTCAATGTTATGGATTGGCCGGCTTTGACTCCAGATCTGAGCCAAATGTAATGTTTATGGGACGAAGTTCAAAGACGCATTTTTAAGTCTCATGTTTGCTTTTATGTCAGTTGGTTTGGGTACCGGATGTCAAAGTATTTTTAGGAAATATTTACTTTAGTGTTTTGCATCGAGTAAACATGTTTTCTTTGTTGAGTTCAAAATTTATAGGTTTGAAAAATTAAATGGCTGTAGAGCCTCGCATTTCTACATGTTTCCACGGTCAGTATAAAATAAATTTAAATTGTTGACGTTTGAATATTGTATATTTATAATATATATATTACATGTCTTTAAACGATGCAAACATGGTTGATTATTACATGTGTTGGTAATTACACAACTCGTCAATTAAGCCACTGTGCATAGAGGGAGTGAAAATTGACTTAATCGACAAAATACTACATTAATACAGTGTAATGTAAAATTTGGAAATGTGATAAATATATTTTTTTTCATAAATGTCCCAGCTGGTCTTTCACTTTAATGGTAAAATGCTTGACGTATTTGTTTTGAAGTTTTACTCCTATGCATTCACAGAACTAAAGATACTGATAGCATTATGCATAAAACATGTGCTCACAGGAACGTTAAAAACTACAAATAAATTGGATGACAAATATATGATAAACAACTTATTGGGCAATTCTTGAAACAGCACGGACAAAATACCTTTCGTGTTTTTGACTATGTTTTACTACGCAAAATTATTACTCGATTTAATTTAATGTTTTACGTTTTGTCGGTCAGTTTGTTTTGGGCGTGGAACCTATAATATCTGGTGAGATACCCGACCTTCGACAGCTTAACTGAGAATCCTCGTCATTTAAGGTTTGAGTACACACCCTGTCAAACGTCAAGCGTGAACTCCCAATCTAAATGTTGACATGACAGTCATTAATAATTACTGAGTATATACATTAACTATGAAAAATGCAAGCAACACATTTTTTCCAAGGGGGTTGGCGTTTAGTATAGTTAATGACACAAGTCGTCAATTAAGCCACTGTGTATAAAGGGAATGAAAAGTGACTTACTCATCAAAATACTACATTAATACAGTGTAATGTAAACTTTGGAAACGTGATCAATATATTTTTTTTCATAAATGTCCCAGCTGGTCTTTCACTTTAATGGTATGATGCTTGACGTATTTGTTTGAAGGTTTACTCCTATGCATTCACAGAACTAAAGATACTGATAGCATAATGCATAAAACATGTGCTCACAGGAACGTTAAAAACCACAAATAAATTGGATGACAAATATATAAGAAACAACGTATTGGTGCCCCGTACCATGTTTTGACTAGGTTTTACTACCCAAAATTATAACTCGATTTAATTTAATGTTTTACGTTTCGTCGGTCGGTTTGTTTTGGGCGTGGAACCTATAGTATCTGGTGAGATACCCGACCTTCGACAGCTTAACTGAGAATCCTCGTCATTTAATATACATTAACTATGAAGTCACAGAAAACCCACCCAACAAATTTGGCGATGGATAAAATATCACGTTTAAAATAATTTTTAAAAATGTTGATGTTAACGCCGACGCATTTTGACTTAGTAATATAAATAAGAATCCAGTCAAGTAACTGCAGCTTTGTCTTTATGACTATGAGCAAACGAACTCTGTTCGATACCGTAAAAACGCATGTCCGATTGATTGCTATAAACAATTAAAAATATGGTTTAAACATTTTTCATTATTTGTTTTAAATGAATAGAAAAGAGGACGAAAGCACTCTTGAAAAGTTGAATAGTGTGTATTTTGATGTATGAAACATCTAAAATATTCAAAGATTAAATATACATGTATGTTGACTTCTACTCTTTAGCTAATATCGGTCTCGTATTTATATCATTGATAAAAATACATTTTTAAAAGTCACAGTTTCTGAGTCTGATTTTGCTCCATTATCACCGTTGAAATATTCATTCATATTGAGAGTGTTTAAAAATCTGCATCTGTAACAAGAGAAAAACAAAGTAGAAAATCTTTGAACTTAGATTTATTCGTCAAAAAAATCATAAACGGAGATCCTTACAAATTCAGTTTGAGTGACAGAAAGGATAATTTGATCAATTAATAAGAGCCGAATTGAACAGTACGCTAAGTAGAATCATTTAAATGTCGTTGAAATTAGGTTACAGAATTTGATTAATGTTTATAATGGGAAATCTTGGATACTTTGCACATAATAATATTTATATTTGCAGCAAACAACTATTAGTACCTTTCTGGCGTTGTCGAACTGAACTGCGAATACCATCATCTCATTTCAGTATGTGTATGCCATTTTTCTAGTCAGGGGATATAATTGCGACACCGTGTTTGTCCGACGCGACATGAGCATTGGAGTGTTGTCTACAGCTACACTGCGCAGTGTTTCAACAATGCTTGTATCTTTGTACTCCAAAACCTTCTCTTCGCTTGTTTTGTAACAACTAACAGTATCAGTATCACAGATTGTATGATATATAAATATCGTCACATAATTCATTGTATTAATCGCGTTCATAACGATAGTTGTTGACGCACTGCCGTTTGGGTCATGCATTATAATACCATGTTCTAGTCCTAAGTATATCAGTTTGCCTTGTCGTTGAGTTAATCCATAACACAAGTAGTCGGTGTTTACTGTTCGGCTCACAGTGCCGGAAACAATGCTGACAAGTTTGATTACTTTTTCATTTAAAAATGATACGGCTCCAATATTACCGTTATGTCAGGTAACAGCATATGGACGTTTAGGGGAGAAAGGAATCATTTTATTGACATTAACATGAGGGTTAAATATAATCATCCGATTATTATTGTAGGAATCTACAATTATGTCTTTCCCATTCGAACTTATATAGATTTTAAAGCCCTGTAGGGATCAAGAATAATATAACCCTATTGATCAATGGCTCGCAAGAAATATAAACAAATATTTAGACACTTAAGGCAATAATCGATTGAACCTGTTATGGGATAAATAAATATCACATTTCAAATACATCCAATAAGGTTTGTAAATCTGTCGCATGAGCTTTCATAGCGAGCGATTATACTATTTTGCAAGTTACATGCTGTTTATTTCGTTCTTCATGTTTTGAAAACAAACTCTGAATCTGCAGCTTAATTTTAATTCTGATTCGACCAAAGTCATTTATAAGTGAAGTTTCTAACTTATCAAGCAGGCAATTTATCTTTTCGTGCGTCTGTTTAATTTCTTCTTGAAATCGGTTTCGTTGAAACTTTATTTCGTAAGATTTTGCCTTCGATCTTTAACGATCATTTCAATTTGTTTCTTAATTTCGATAATATAATGTTCTATATTTTCAACCAATGTAGATGTTTTAAAAGCTTTTGCAACATCAACAAGAGCGTTAAATCCTGAACAACTTTCGTGATTAACTGAAATAGAAATTCGACAACATAGTTTATCATGTTGAGTGCAGAATATTTCAAATTTCCTGCCGTGATCCTCACAATAATGGTCACTTTTTGAAAAATCTGCAGGTAATTCTAATAATTGTCAATAGATATTATTGCGTGATTGCGAGTGGCTTTTGATGTGATGCTTTTCACAATCTTTGCATAATCCTTCATCGCATTCCGGACACAAGTAATCTGCACATTTTGCTAAATGTTGACCTTCACAAATCTCACAGAGGATTTTATTACATGTGGCCATTTCTTCAATAGAGAAGTCTTCAGACCTTAACAGAAATTTTCTTGAATAATGTGAAAAAAAGATTATTTAATCTTACCATTTTACAATGCATTTGACCTTCTTGATTTTAAACTGTATTCCTTCATTTTTTTCACGTATCCATAATTAGATAAGATACAACATAATACTATTTATATCTTCTTAACCTATTATTTTTTCCTTTATATGATACAGTAAAGAAAATTACGTGAATATCCTAAATATAAGAGTCTTTTACTGTAATCACCTTATCGATAAATCCAATACACTCATATATAAACTTATTTTATAATCTGGACTTCTGAACACACTAAAAATATTATGATAAAAAAGCACAACTTTTCTCCTAGCATGTAGCATTTCTAAAATTATACTGTAAACTCCTCATAACATGCATTACTATCATTTAAAATGATTATAATTTTAATGCCCTTTTGTGATGAAGAATATTGTTTGTTTTGTTTGAGGGTGTTTAACGCCACTTTCAGCAATTTTTAAGCTATATCATGGCGTGAAATTTTTATTGGGTGAGGAAGCCGGAGTACCTGGAGAATGATTAAGAATAATATAACCATATTGATCAATGGCTTGCACGAAACATTTATTCACTTAAGATAATAATCGATTGACCCTGTTACGAGTTAAATAAATATCAAATACACTGCACGCATTACAAACCGATTTATTTATTCCTTTTAAACTTTATTAAAAACAATTTAAAATATGTTCACCGTGGATTCATTGGTAGATATATTTAGACATATTTTGATCCCTTTTTGAAGGAATTCTGGGTTGTACTACCTATTTAACATCCACGGATAACTATATGTAATCTTGCATGCATACTAGGAAAAATTCTTTACACGTGTTTCCAAATAACTGATATGTTCAAAGTAGGAGGGTTAACGAGGCAAATTGACAAACAAGGACCTAACATCCCAACACCTACAGGCACGTCTTCAATTGTTTTTGCACCGACAACATTGGCTTAATTATCTTTTCTGACAAAAAACTTAATCCTGTTATTTTCCTGACCCTTGGGCCAGGAAAAAATCAGTAACATCTGACCGTGAAAGTCTTTAGGCCACGTATCATACCACATTTTGCACGATATCCAACACCTCCAAATTGAGAACCAGATGGCGGGTTAAAATTCCAATCTAAGTTTTTATGTTATAAATCATATCTTTTTCTTTGAACTCATCACCTATAGTAACCCATGCTTAAACTGGATATATGTATTAATCGCAGACAGGTAAATTAATTGATGAAATTTTTATTAATAAAATAAAAATTAGAAGAATGAAAATTAAATTCCGGATTCATCGTTCTGGACTCCGGAATTTAGAAAACTCAATTTATCAGTCATTAGTTACTGCTAATGCGGGCACAGGCATAAAGCAATTATAAATAAATAAACTTGTTTTTTATTATAACACTGCTAATTTTGATACTGTGAGTATTGAAGTTTTATCATAGCCTTCAAGTTTCTCTATGTTAAATCAAAAAAGTATAGCTTAATGCAGAGTTCATTAAATCGCCTGTCCAATAACTAATTGGGGTAAAAACTGAATATTACTTATTTGTATGGTGCTTATTGAATATCACATGCACAGGTTTAAACACGGAGTAATTTAACTTTAACGCAAAGTTACTTTTTTAGTATTTTAAGTTATATATGACATATTGTGACAATTTTTAAAGCACCACAGAACCTCGTTGGAGACCGGAAATAGGTGTATGAGCTTTTCCAGTCTTGCCCCACATCGGTGTTAGATTATTTATAAAGCGTGGCTTTGCCCTTATTATGCACTTTTTATTGGACAAATTGACATATGTATCTGATCCGTAAACTTATTTACCTGGCAAGTAAACTGAAGTATTTTGTAACTTACAAGAGAACTATTTCAAATGCATTACCAAACTTGTCCTGTTTCAGATAAATAAGAAACCGTATCAAATAATTAAGTCAATAATTAAATCAAACGTTATTTTCTTCGTACTGTAAATGCAATTTGAATTAGCATACTTCAAAATCATCTGCGCTTGCTTTAAAAAATAAGCTAAATTGATCTATTATGAATTTCAAATGAAATAAAATATTTCCGTCTTTTATTTAGACTTTGTCTCTTATAGGTAACCAAATACATTAAAAAAAGTATTTTGCATCTGCACCTTCTTTCTGTAACTATGTTCAGTTGCAGTTGCGGTGTTTAACCCAAACTGCGCTATTTTTTTTTAAATCTTATGACTTACGATGCACATCTTATGCCCAATAATCGGTAATTTAAAAAAAAGAAATCTATAATGTTGTCAAGTTCTTTATAAAATCATAACAGTCTCAAAATTCATTCTCAATTGAACACATTAGATAATTGAAACGAATTAATATTGGACCGTGGTTTGAAAAGATAGCTGTTCGATTTGCAAATCAACTATAATGCACGCAGATGTGTTAAGTGCATAATATTTAAATTATTGTATTTAAAATATCCATGTTCACTTAATTGATCACTTGTTAACAGAACATGAGTTATGAGCATGATAGCAAATCTATGATACTTTGTACATCATAACATTGCCTTTGTAACATGCAACTATTAGTACGTTTCTAACTTTGTCAAACTGAACTGCACGCGGATATTGAATACCATCATATATATTCAGTATATGTCTGGCATGTTTCCCGTCAGATGATATAATCACGACACTGTTTGTTCCTCCCGACGCAACATAAACATTGGAATGATTGTCAATAGTTACACCCCACGGTGTATTAACAATACTTGTATCTTTGTATTTCCAAACCTTCTCTCCGCTTGTTTTGTAACAACTAACAGTATGAGTAAAATGGTTTGTATAATATATATTGTCTCCAAATGTCGTCAAATTATTCAACCAATTAATCCCATCCTTAACGATTGTTGTTGACGTATTGCCGTTTGGGTGTTGCAGTATAATACCATGTTCACGTCCACAGTAGATAAATGTGCCTTTTCGTTGTGTTATTCCATCACATATGTAGTCGGTGTATATTGTTTTGCTGACAGTGTAGGATACAATGTCGACAAGTGTAATTACATTTGTGTCTAGAATTGTTACGGCTACTATTCTATGATCAAGACAAGAAACGGCATATGGGTGTCGAGGGGAAAGAGGAATCAACTTATCGATGGTGCCATCCTGATTGATTATAACCAACCGTTTATTCAAGTAACAATCTGCAAGTATTATTTTCCCATTCTGGTGAATATCAATTCCAGTAATATGTATACTTTTTTTTACTTTTAGTATTTCAAATTTCTTAAGTAACGTCAGGCTACTTTGTTCGATGCTCTTTGGGGGTTGTATTTCTATTGGCGCCATAATCTGAGCTTGTTTAGCCCTTTCCTTTGTCATCACTACTAACGAAGTATCGTAGTTTACGGATACAGACCCAAACTCAACAACCATGGTAAGGATATCAGAGACCTTGTCACTAATGTCACACTTTAGACTGATCTGCTGTAAACTTCCGTGTTCAGACAGCGACTCTATGTACTTCTCCTCTTTCGATACTTGTTCGGACAGAGTTTTACATCCTGAAAAGGTTTGTAAATCTGTCGCATGAGTTTTAGTTGCAACTATACTTTTTTGCAAGTTACCTACTATCTCATTACGTCGTTCAAGTTTTGAAAGTAAACTCTGAATCTGCAATTTAATTTTATTTTCTTCTTCGGCCAATTCATTAATCAGTGTAATTGCTAACTTATCAAGCAGGCACTTTATCCTTTCTCGCGTCTGTTTAATTCCGTCTTCGAATCGTTTTCTTTGATCCTCTATTTCCTTCAGATTTTGTCGTCGATCTTTAATGATCATTTCAATGTGTTTCCTAACTTCGACAATAGAAAGTTCGAGATTTTCAATCAATGTAGATGTTTTAGAAGCTTTTACAACATCATCAAGAGCCTTGAGTCCTGAACAACTTTCATGATTCAAGGAAATACAAAGTGCGCAACAAAGTTTATCATGTTGAGGGCAAAATATTTCAAATTTTCTGCCGTGATCCTCACAATAATGACCAATTTTTGAAACATCTGCAGGTAATTTCTGATAATCGTCAATAGAAATTATTGAGTGACTGCGACTAGCTTTTGATAATCTGTGCTGCTTTTCACAATCGTTGCATAATCCTTCATCGCATTCCGGACACCAGTTATCTGCACATTTTGTTAAATGTTGACCTTCACAAATTCCACAGAAGATTTTTTTACATGTGGCCATCATTTCTACAATAGAGAAGTCTTCAGACATTAACATCATAATGTAGAAGCGAACGATTATTCAATCTTACCATGTTACAATACAATGCATTTGACTTTCTTGTTTTGAAAGACAATTTTACCAATCAGAACCAATAATTGCTTATACAGGCGTTCTTGGAATTTCTATCTTAATAAGATGATCTGAATGTCTTTACAGATGTACTATACTTATGTGCAGCACAGTCACACTATCTTATGTACAATACTTTTTTTTAATTTTAACCAATACAAAAGCATTATTCAAAACAATCTTGGTGTAACGTTTCATATGAAACACTTTATAGAACCTACCATCCTTCATTCACACAAAGTTATTATCCACTTGGCCAAAGTTTCAATAGAACATAATTTTTAAATTCATAGCCAAAAATGAATCCTCATGAAATAAAGAATAATTATAAAATACTTTGTCACCGTGATTTAAAAATTTGTTATATTTACTTTTTATTATAAAAAAATTGTCTACTTATGTAGGAGCTGTATTCACTCACAATTTTAATTATCCGCAATTAGGTTCCATACAGTCAGATTATGTTTATACTTCTACTAATGATTGAAATGTCTATGTCTTTGAAATGCTTTGTTTGTGTTGTTAAAATGCCTTGTATTGGTTTTAGCTAAATAAAAATGTTATTTACTACTGAAAGTAGGTAATTCCTATCTTGCATTTGGAACAATACAAATTTGTTCTTGAAATGATAATTGTTACATTATTTTCCTATTTACCTTAGTTTTTCCTTTCCCAAAATTTCTGTCATAAGCACAAATGACCACGACACGGGTGTGAAAGTTCAAGGTTTTGGTATTTATAGGATTATTGCATAAATATTTGGAAATATTGTCTCAAGCAAGATTCTATATTCCACGAGCTTGCGAGTACAATATAGCATTTTGCGAGGGACAATATTTTCCAATACTCCTGCAAGAACCCTTTTATTATATGTAATACATTTTTTAATTATGCACTATCTTTGCTATTTTACTAGCTCCAATATTATCATATATTTACTGTGTCAATGTATCTTTTCGTACAGTTTACAGTATACTTGCTCTTTTGTTGGTTTATGAATTCTGTAACTTTACTTTTATCGACAATCGAATGCACTTCCATTTGTTCAGTTTCAAGCAATTCTACTAAATCTCCTCTCGAGAGCAGATCGTGTATGTAAATTTCGACGATGTTTGTTAACCAACCGACAGTAAAAATATTAAAAGCCGATACTCTTCCCGGAAATTACATAAAAGATCGAGATGCAGAGTAAAATATGAAATTTATTTGCGATTTTTTCCTTTATGTAATCAAATAGGGAAAAGTTATTACTATATGATAAACCTATATACTACATGTATAGAAGGGTTCAAAACAGGATAATCAAATTAGATAAATATATTATAAAGGTTCAACTCAATAATATTGTCTTCTACTGAATCTATTATGCTTTCATTTATTAAGAAACAGTTAATTACAAGAATATCCGAAATATAAAGGGTTTCAATTAAATTGCCGTATTGATAAATCACATACACCCATAAATAAACAAACTTTATAATTTGTAACAGCGGTAACAGGTTTATATAGTACAGTGCAAAGACATAATCATAGTTAAAGTGATCTGGCGATTTTACACATGTATCTAGCTTGTTTAAAACTAATACAAGTCAATGCCACATTACCTGCATACGATCCTTAAGTTGACGGAACTGTTGTGATCCAGACCAGAGTAATACAACCATATTGATCTATGGCTTCCAGTAAATATAAAACACACATTTATACACTTAAGATAAAAATCGATTTTACCTGTAAAAATACATTGAATACATTACACGCAAATTTAATTTTAAATACAATAATCATATTTTCAATGTGGATTTATGCGTAGATTTTAGACTAATTTTGGTCCCTTTATGCAGCCTAAAAACGAGGCGATTTCTACTTTATTAATGGCTTTGCGATAATTATATTTTTGAAATGTGTAGTATAAAAGCAAACTAAACCACAGTTCCTTATCAACTTATCTACTGAGTCATTCCGACTTGTTAACCCTCTCCTTAAAGTTAAGTTTTTAAATATCTTTCACATTTTTAAAATGTTAATAAAGTTTTGATATGTAGGGATCGATCTGTATTGAACTGTGCACATAGGCACACAATTTTATTCAAGCGGTATTTCAAAAAGCATTATTATTTATTTTTCATTTTGATCTGCGCACTCTGTACGTAGCAGTAACAATTATTCTGGATTTCTGGGTTGTACTACCAATTTATCCTCTACGTAAAACTAATATGTTTTTGCATACTATGTAAAAATCATTTACACGAATTTCTAAATAACTGAGAGATGTATGTAGAAATTAAGAGGGTGAACAAGGCAACTTGGCATTAATGATGTTCTAAGAATTACTTAAATATTCGGACTTGTAACTGTCTTTTGACTTTTGGCTCTTGTTGTTCGTTCGGTTTTCTTTGCTATTTTTTTAAATGGGATTTCTTAGCAAAAAGAAACTACAATGGAATAAAACCGAATGGTCAATAAAAATCGACAGCCTTAGGGCAATTTCTATAGTAAACGTTACAGTGTCTGTCCGACGGGGTATTGCATGAAAAAATGCATACTACTTACCACGTTTGGTCGAGTTTATGATCCTGTTTTAGAACTCAGATAACAGTTTTTGAAATCAACAATTATTTTACACAGTTAAACGGCGTTTCGAAATGCGGCTAAATTTTCATTTTGATAAAGCGATTTTCCATACTAAATTTTGACCTTGTTTTGAGATGTGTGTTAAAAGCATTAAGATTTGTTTTTGTTTTAAACGACACCAAATCCATCCTTCGAAAATTTTTGCGCTACAAACATGCTTTCCACCAAATACAGAAGGAGTGGTGCTGCCATAACTATAAAATGAATTTTCCGCTGTTTGGTGTGTAAATGGTGAAGACTGCAGAAACATATTTTACATGTTATAAATAGTTAACGAGAAATTATTAAAATATTTTATGTTTTCATCAGAACTAATGATTTTTATAATGATTTGTTTTTTCAAGTCCGATTTCTTTCCGACTATTAACTAATATGTTTAAGTTTGCAATGTCAATAAGATAACCCTTTACTAATAAAAACGACGGAAATAAAACAACGTTCTTTGACTGTATCTGCAAAAAAGATAAACAAAATAAAGTTGCTTATACATTGTTTACCAGGCAACGTTATTGGTATTCACTTCATAATGAATAATCATGTATTACTATAAGTATATTGTGTAGGAAATAAATAACTGCTGAATAAATATTCATATTCCCAAATTAAAAAAATAAAGAACGAACTAATCACTTCTATGATGAAAAAAAACGCCATGGCAATTGAGACATTGTTGATTTTAGCTTTAGTAAGATTAGTGCATTCGCTAGCTCTTACTTATAAATAAAATATATGTCTCTATCACTATCCAAAAATAAAAAGCGAGTCCACTAACAAGTACAAACATTATATCATTATTGAATATGATTATTAATAGCTATAATGTTACATACATTAGGATCCTCATTAATTTTGTTTTCCAGGAACCGCTAGAGTTATAGCTAACGACTTCATTTGTACAACGCAGACAATTGAACATCTGAGGATGCGTTTTGATATCACAAACTTTATAAATAATTTTCCCACAATGTCTTTATGAGCTGACAACGTTTCGAAATATTGTGCCTTATGGTAAGGTACACTCCGATTTCGGGGATGAACATGTCTTGAAAATATATCTTGTAGCGCTCGATAAGTTGAATGAAAAACATGTTATAATAATTATAAAGGAATAACTTGTTTAGAGAAATAAATGCAAGATATTTAAAGAGAACACGTCGCTTTGTATACATTGTTTCCTTCGTGGAATGAAGAAAAATCGCCGAAATTCGAGTGTGGACAAAATTCGAGTAGATGACCATAAGTAGCAGAAACTTTTTGAATTTTCTAAAACATGTATAGTTCATCCTTGCACATCTTTTATTTTGTTATCTGGCTGTTATAAAATTTGCTTGTTGACAACATATTTGAGATTTTTTGCCCTTTTATTGTACGCAAACCTGTAATGTTTTTCAATGCGTTTTTAAAAATGTGAACACAAAACATATCGTACCTAAAATTAAACATGGTAATATTTGTCCTACTTGCGAATTTTTAACAACATATGCCACGAACCCATAACATTTTCCGTATACCATTTCTGTAATAACTCTTCCATATGTATCTCTTTTCTCATTCAGCTGATCGCCAGATGTTGTGGTTACTTTAGTATCTGTGTGCTTTAAGTTCCTCTTGTCAAAGAATTGAAGGGATTCGAATAAAGACTTTGCCATTGCTAACCTTAACAGAAAGAATGAACAGAAGAAAACTAACTATTATCTTGCTTATGTTAGCCAATTTTTTTCGTGTAGTAATATTTGAAAAAACACAATAAAAATCGGTCCGGAACAATCCTAAGCAGGAAAACAAATGCAAGTGCTGATCATATGAATAAAATTCAGTTTAAGCCTTTCACTTACACCCGTGGCTACAATAGAAAAGTGGCAGTTAACGATTTAATTTCAATTAGATTATGATTTTCCTTTATGCAATGAGTTACACATGTTACATGAAAATAATAATATTAACTATATAAACTAGTGCTTTAAAAAGACTAATTCGGAGTGCCAGGAAATTAGACATTCTCCATGCTTCTGTCAAATAAATAACATACCAAAAACGATGTTAAATATATAGTTCTTTGTTCATTTAGACCCTTCTTCAATGAAATATCTTGACTGGAAAAATATTTGATTGTTTTGTTTGTTTGAATGGTGTTTAAACGCCACTTTCAGCAATTTTTCAGCTATAACATGGCGTCCAGTTTTTATTGTGGGGAGGAAGGCGGAGTACCCGGAGATAACCCCCGACCTACGGTAGGAAAACTGGCAATCCTTGTCAATTAAAATTGGAGTCTATTCCACCCTGCCTGCAGTGAGAATCGAACCCGCAATCTCAGTGTTGACAGACCACGTGAACAATAGTAGACGAACTACCTTAACCACTCGGCCACCGAGGCCCCAAGAATCGTCGACAAATAATTTTTAATTTTTATAATTTAGATGCAATACTATAATACAATTACTTATCAGTATTACTAGTAGTACTACTAGTGAATTGGTTATAAGTGTAATTTAACACTAAGTTAAATGGAGAGCTGGTAAAATTTCCCCACTGTACATTTTTCGTACCAAAACCGCCAAAATAGTGTAAAAGATATGTTCTTCTGTTAATATAAAGTTGTATTCCAATCTTGACTTCGATAGTGAATTCATATTAATTAAAGTTTTAATAATTATGGTGTGTTTACGTTTCTCCAACATTTGATATTTTAGGTATAACAAAAGCTGAAGAAACGTAAATAGGTAGTAGAACCAACGTAATTAATTTTACCTGTAATTATGACTACAGTTAAACAGATATACGTGAATCTTTTGTAAGCAATAAATAGAGAATATTGTAGCTTTTCAATATTTTTTTCAGTGAAATATCGAATATTATAATTATATTTAATTGAAGTATAGGACTAAGTCAAGACAAACAATAATTCCATATTTCAAATTCAACAAAGTTAAAACATTATAATATGTATTTCAAAAAAGTCAATTATATGGAACGCCGTAGATGACTTATGAAGACGTTTTTCATTAGATGATTATACTTGTCAATATGTGATGATACATTTTCATTAGGAGATGATACTTTGTCATTATTTGATGATACTTCTTCATTATGTGATGATACTTTGTCATTATGTAATGAAACTTCTTCATTACATGGTGATACTTTGTCATTATGTGATAATACTTTATCATTATATAATGATACTTCATTATCTAATGATATTTTGTGATTATGTGGTGATACTTTGTTATTATGGGGCAAAACGTCTGTTCCTGTGTCCGGCCGTAGCTTCGTAGTACCATCACACCTTTTCTGTAAAACTGTGGTATCACTAGTGAGTCTTGTCCTCCCGATTTACTTGTTTATCACACTTGTGCTTGAAAAAAAACTAAAAAATTTAAACTAACAAATCAAAACTTAACTCTACATTGTCAATTTATTTAAGTTCATATTAGTGATAAGTGCCTAGGCCAGTTGAGCTTCCCTCGACCTCTAGTGCCTCTTGTTAATTTTGTTAAATGAGCTTAAATATACTTAGCCAAATTATGCCTGAAGTATGAAAGATGGGGTGTCTAAAATTGAGCATCTATTTGCGCATCTATCATAGTTTTTAATTTTATTATTTTTGTATTTTTAAATAATTTCTATAGGAATTTGAAAAATTGTAATAAATACAACTTAATTTAAGATTTAAAAAGTTTCCCGTACTTTTTAATGGGAGATAATTTGTATAGAGATAATAGGAGAAAACAAGATATTTCATTATTTTCAAAATTTTAATGGTGAACCATATTATGTATTACATTTGTAAGGTCTTTGAAAAACCAATATTCACAAATTTTAGAAAATATTATTGAGTAGACTTTTTAATGTAAATTTGTCTGATTGAATTTTGTAGTAAAATACCTAATTATATGCATTTTTCAAAGGCAGTTCAGTTGGGCTTATTGTTCTCCAATATTTAAGGAAATTTTATGGACAATATTTTAGACACCCCCTCTTCTACCTGCATGCAAACAACATCTGGTGTGATTTGCTCTCTCTAGAAGTTTGTATACGAATGAGAAAGACCTATTTGATTTAAGACACCAGAAATGCTTTGTTCAACCATATTGGTTGTGTTTTTTGGCGGGAAAAGTACTGTTAAACAATTAAGAAGTATCATCACACAAGTAGTACTGTCCTAAAAATCTAGCCGTCTCTAAGTTTTTTTTTCTTTGTGAACAAAAATACGTGCTGCTTTTTAATGTTAAACAGCAATATTAACGTCTTCATAATGTAGCTATGGCGTTCCATATTAGTATAACTTGATTATAAGTCCCGATTAAGCACTGGCTTACAAAACTTTACTGGCGGAACTGCATGTGCAGGCAGAAGGTGGGTTGGTCGGCATAATCGAGAACTGTCGTTTCCTGGTTGAGCAGTCTAGTCTTTAGTGTTGAAATTCGTTCGATGGTTTTATACATTTTCTCTTTTGGAAGATAAATTCCGACTGCTTGTATATTTATCTGGTTGGCCGCCTAGGAGCATGAGAATATGCGTTTGCATTTTGGTAACACTGTCGTAATATGTGATCACAGAAGTTGGGCACTGGGTACTGTTCAATATATCTTTCTCCTCTGGCAGTCTTTGCCATAAATAAATAGCCGTTTATTTCTAGTTAATGATTTGTTGCTTTGCTTACAGTATTACAAAACATTTGTAATGACTGTGCTGTAGTGTACTGTATTTATTACCGCATATTAAATGTCTGAATCTTCATCACAAGCTGTATCAAACCGTGAACCCTATATTATCCCAAGGATCGCCCAGCGGTGATATAGTTCGCTATTGACATGTTATATTTATTTTATCATATTTAAACCATACAATGTTGAGGTAAATGTTTACGAAATAGAGACATGGGTGCTCTATAGCGTATATAGCTCATTAACGCACCTCTTTCATCATATCACTACCATTGTCGTATACTTTTGGGTTTATTCGTAATAATACGTTTAATTTTTTGTGACTAATCACAATTTATTGCGTTTTAACGCAATAAAAAAATTCCCAATTAAGTAGCCCAAATGAGATTTTTAAAATAAAAACTCCTAGATTTCTTTGTGTCTTGTCTTTATTAATTGTCTGTTAAAACATCAAAACTAATAAATTATGCAAACTTACCAACTGAATGTTGACAGTGATAAGAAATTTAGAGAAAGCTATATTATTAAAGTTTATTGTTTACAAAAACGGACACAGGATGAACACATTATAAGAGACATAAGTATAAAATAGTTCAAGGTGGTGTCGTTTTCCCATGAGGTGATTTTACAGAGGGAGAGATTTTGCAAAAAGATGTGTATCAATTAAAGGATAGGGTATACTATTTTCCGTCTGTGTGTGCATATGCATCCGTAATCATTTTTCTGTCACAATTTGCTCAGCACTATACTGAGGGTTTGTCAGAAGCTTCGTATGATAATGACATTTTCGGGATTTGTATTAGGACCTCTTTGACTCCAACTGCCTGCTTTCAGACTTGCATTTTGAACATTGCATTATAATTTTTGGTCACATTTTGCTCAGGATTGATCAATGATACAATACTGAAATGTTGTCATAGTATTGAAGGGATAATTGTATCCCCGCTTCCTATATGTGATTGGTAGTATACTGTTTTTGGTCTGTGTTTGTTTGTATAAAGATTAAGAGAGGAGAAATCATCAAAGAGCATTATCTCACAAAATACGTGTTATATCTAATAAATTTCTTACATCTTCTCAATTCGCCTAATTGGCTTGGAATCATTACTAGAAACATTTTGAATTACGATTTTAATTGTCATTAATCTTTTAATTTTCTTTTTACAATTGTGTGAATATTTTAATTATAATTGATCAAGAAAATAAACCAAATATACGAATTTCACAATTACATATGAATCATATTTATTTACAAAAACCGTCAATTATCTGGTTGTTATTTACAAATCTTTGCTGACTGAGATGACCTGATGTATGGTCTGAGTTGTCTTCTAACACGATATGATTTGACTCCGGGTCAAGTTGTCTTATATTCTTACCAATATAGCAACTTACCGGGATTTTTTCACTTTGTAACACAATATTTCTTTTGGTACAAATTCTCTAACAATATTACACTATACATTATTGATCAAAAGGTTAGCTTTGCATTTAAATGTTGTGATTCTTGATATGTTTTATAACTTTGAAGAAAGCTTTATGATATAGATGATAGTGTATTGAAGAAATATTGAAAATGGGTTCTACGTAAATTATAACATGATTAGACCTTGTATTTGTCAAAATGTATACAGGGCTATAACAATTATGGGTGATTAAAAAAGTTGAAGCCAAAGTCAATAATTTCATTTAATTGATACTTCCACACAATTTCCATATCTTATATTTAATAGATGCAAAAGCTGGAAACAAATAAAAAATACTTTGAATAAATTTAAATTTTAATAACTAACACATTTTAATATTCGAGCTGTGAATAATCTATGTCAGGAGTGTGACACTTTTTCATCGTTCATTTATTATCAGACAGACCGTTTAATAATTATGAAATAAAGCAGGCTCAATTTCAAGATAAAAAAGGAACAGTATTAATATCTTTAATTGTTTTAAAGAGTGCATCACCTAATTTTACTTGTCATATTTATGTAGAAAAGTTAAACATATATTTTTACGGTATAAATAAAAAAAATAGATATTTTTCAGTGAATGAATGATTATCGAGATATAAATTAAATTTTCAATGAATGATAATTATTTATATTTCATTTATTTAAGAGGAAAACATTTAAGCCCATAAACTGTTTCAAGAATGATTAAAATTTTTCTCAATTAGTAGATTAAAATTCAAATGTCACACTCCTGACATAAATAATTATGTTAGAGAAGAATAGGAATATTATCAAATCATTTGTTTGCTGATTGGCACTATCAAGCTACCATCTTTTTGAAAAGTCCCAAAGGATAAAAAACAATAATAGAGACGAATCAAAAGGCACATTTAATATATATATGTATTTAGTATGACGTAATTCACAAATCTTTAACATATGCTATAGATCTCGAGTTTATTTGAGAATAGTGGACTCCGACTCGATATACTAGAACTAGCATAACATTTTCCGTTACACGAATCCGATTAAGGTAGTGTATAAGGGCAAATTCTGCATGAAGTACTAGATATATTAAGTCTTTTTATAGTATTAAGCAGCGTGGTAGCACACATGTGGTCTTTAATATACCTTTGGCGTAAACAAATTATAAACACTTGGTAATTTTGATCACATTTTTTATTGCATCGACTCTAAGTTTATTGTATTTTTTTTAGAAGTAATCAGATTATTTGTAACGAATAATTGATATCAATCAGTAAAGTATATCCATATTAACAATACATGAATGATAGTTAAAATTATTCCTTAGATATGTTATGAAAATGGTGCAAACCAAAATATTAGCAGTAATCAATATATATGGTGTATATTCCACATAGTTGTTACCAGAGTAGTCTATCTCTCACTGCCGAGGATATCAGACTAGAGGAGAACTTTTCAACCAGTTGTTATCTTTGGGATTTTTTATTTAGTTGACATATATATATATATAGTATTTCATAAAAACAATACAATTTGCAACAAGGACTTTACAATCAGAGATGATCGGTCCAAAATTAATTCCATCTTTGTTTTGTAAAAACTGTTAAACGAAATCAAAAAGCTTTTAATAATGTAACATCCTCCCAAAATGCCCTGAAGTTTCCTTCTATTCATTACATAAAGCACAGTTCTGTTTATTTAAATGCATTTGAAAAGGAGTTCAGGGGTAAAATTCTATGTAGTAATTTTAATTGAAAACATACAGTTTTAAAATTTTTGTTAAAGAGAATGGTTCAGAAAAAATATGTTCAGGCTCGTCTTCATCAGTTTAAGTCATGTGACCATTTGTTGATTATTTAGATAAGAAAAGTGATTTTTGTTCAACGAACAGTTTGTATAAATATTATCATTGTTCTACATCATTCTGTAAGCTTCGGAGCTCATTTTATGACAACCGTATTTCTTTGTAATTTATTATCAAATTTTTGTATTGTTTGTTTGTTTTTTTGTGGGCTGGGTACTTATTAAATAATAAAATTATGTAAATGTGGTACCAAAATATTGTAATTGTTCTGACAAGTTTTGTGGCTCATTAGCTTTTTGTTTCCATCGATTAAATCATTTTTGAGATATACTAATATTTTATAAATTAATGGAAACACTAACATATGTTTTATGGTAAAACAAAAAGAAAAAAATTAAATAAACAATAAACAAACACTGAAACACTAAGCAATGCAAACATCACTGAAGGTGAAGGTAGGTTCTCGGATGAATGTTCCCCATGAAGGAACATTGAATATAAATATTGTAGTAATGATGTACAATTCACAAATCGTCATTATATGTAATGCTAAATAAGTCATTTTAAATGTAAGTGGTGGGGGCTTAAACAAGTGCATTCCTTTATATGGAGTATAGTATTTTATGGAACGGACCTAACATAAAGTCAAAATAAAGAACATACATATATTATTCAATAAGAACAGATTAAAAACTTAAGTGTAGTAATAAAAAGCAATAACACTACTGGCAGAATCTGGTTTTTAAAGGGTAAAAATGACCTTCTCCATATATGGCAGATGTCAATTTACTTTTAAATGTGTTATTGCAGTTCACTTTGTATTGTAACTGCATTGAGGAAAAAGTTCAATGCACAGAAAGCAATTTCAGAAAGTTCAGAGTCAACGTTTTTTATTTGTTTTTGTTTGGTACAATATGTTTTAATGACACATTCAGCAGTTTTTCAATTACATCATGGCGGAGCCTCAGTGGCAAAATGGAAAAGTTAGTTAGTCTACTATTTGCCTTTCAACACTGAGGTTTCTGACTTGAGGCTGACTGCGGGCAGTGTTTGACACCATCTTACTTGACATGCGTTGCGAGTTTTTCTTCTGAAGGTTGCGTTTTTTTCTCCGAATACTCCGTCTTTCTACCCAATAAAACAGGACTAAATGATGTAACTGATAAATTTATTGAAAATGGTATTAAACAGCCAAAGGTTATCGAGTATGTATTTTTATGGATTTCATTTGGCTAAATATAAACAAAATACATTTTAAAAATCATTTCAGATGTCTTTATCCTGTCTCCGCTAAGTGCACAGCCTGATCATTCTACCAGACGACACTAAACATTTACAAATATTATTGAGCTTCAAAGTTCATACAAATATTCTCAGAAAAAAGACCGTTTAATATAACCAACGAATTGTCGTATGGAGGACCTACATAATAAAATATTAGTTATACCAAAGCAACTAAGTAATTTTTCCGATTTGTTGTTGTAGTATTTAGTTATTTGATCAATATCTTGTGAGAACTGGCGGCACAAGTTCTTCTGTGACGTTTATTTCAGTATGCCAGTATTTCAAAACATAATAAACTATTTTTGTACAAATGACTTCTTTAATCTGTTATTTTGACGGTGTGGATTTTTCATTTTATTTTCTCAATCATGCTCGGAAACTCCTCTGTTAACAATGAATTTTATTTGTGTTCAAACGTTTTATCCGTGTATTCTCAGGGGTGTATACTTATCAGCGTGTACTTATGTTGGCAGCTTGTCTCAATAGTTTTAGTGGGCGCATGTCTATAACCATGCTTAAACGAGGGATGCGTGCGATATAATTCAGAGAGATACCGGTGTAACACCATAACGGGTACTTATTCGCACCCAAGCCATGTCAAAACAAAAGAACTTAAAAAAAGAATGAAAAAAATGTTCGATACCCAGTATCAATGTAAATAGCATTTCGAACAAAGAATTTAACAGGTTACCTTGAAGTGTGTAAATTAACGTTAAACAAAATTGGCCATTACTGCATTTACACTATTACATAATATTGAAATTACTCTTTTTCTTTTTGCCTTTCTTCCTATATGTGTAAAAGCTCGATTTAAGTTCTTCATGCCTTATTTACAATACATTGTAAGTGTTTACATCGCCATGATGACAAGCAACAATCAGCATGTTTTTATCTTTGTCGAACTGAATTGTGCTCGGCTTTGGAATTCCATCTTCTGATTTCAGTTTTTGCTTGTCATGTTTCCCGTCAGGTGATATAATTACGATACTGTGTGATCCTAACGACATGACATAAGATTGAAGTGATTGTCAACAGTTATACCGTACGGTCTTGTAGGAATAGTTGTATCTTTGTACTTCCAAAACTTTTCTCCACATGTTTTGTAACAACTAACAGTATGAGTATCACAGTTTGTGTGACTTATATTGTCGTTAAATGTCGTCACATAATTCAAGCTATTAATTGCATTCTTAACGATTTTTGTTGACGTAATGCCGTTGAAATCATGCAAATATAATACCATATTTACGTCCACAGTATATTGGTTTACCCTGTCGTTGTGTTATTCCATCACACATGTAGTCAGTGTCAATTGTGTTACTTGTTGACAAGTTTTATTTTTTTGGTCTAAAATTTATATGGCTACCATACTGTCATCAAGACAGCAAACGGCATATGGCTGATCAGGTGAAAAGGGAATTATTCTTTTGACATTACCATACCATAGAGAGGTCTTTAGACCTTAACATGAAATTTACTTGCATAATTTAAAAAAGTTTAGTTAACGTTAGACCTTCGTGGTTTTAGAGAACTTTGAACGAATAGAAAACAATTTCCTTATAAAGGCGTTGTTTGAATTATTGTCTGAGCAAAGTGACTATATTTTCTTTAAAAGACATTATTACTATACTTTAATGCAGCACAGTCACAATATCTGAGCGTAGGATTTATTTTTCTTTGAAACAATTTATATGACCTAACATTCATCATTCTAAATTAAATCTTAAATTTCAAAACTATTATGGATTCAGTTTGAGACTACGCCAGAGAATGGATTAATAGAAAATGGGAACAAGGCTTCAAGGATAACTTGACAAAGATGAAATTCTGACTAACAATAACTCTTTCATGACTTCTTTGAATATTAATTACGATAAAGAGTCTGAAGATTTACCATACATGTATTGGATTCCTAAATTACATAAAAATCCTTAGAAGGACAGACGCATAGACGGCTCATCTACATGCTCTACCAAAGAGTTGTCAAAACGGTTGACTAAGATATTGTCTGCAGTGTAATAAGAAGGACAGCAAAAATACTGTGAAACTGTTTATTCGCAACGTATTATTAATCTTATGTGGATTCTTAAAAATTAAAAAGAACTTTTGGAAAATTTAAAAGCTAGATAGATATCTAAAATTTCATCTGTTGGAACGTTTGTTTTTCAACTCGTTATACCTTGTCGCACGAAAAACTAAAATCCCGTCATAAAGTAATCATACATAATGCCTTCGCTTACACATATGTCTACAAATATGTAGTTTTACGTTACGACAATACGTTTTTTCTACTTAAGAACTAAAGGGCAAATTATGCTACAACAAAGAGCAGGTTTATAGTATGGTAGATTTTTTGTAACTTTTAGTGAATGTGTTTTTCAACAGACAATTGGAATTCCAATGGGTACAAACTGTACCTCACTCCTTGCTAATTAGTATTCTAAAGAAACTGAATTTCTTCGACGTCTTATTAATGACAAGAATATAGCAGAAGCTAGATCCTTCAATTTTACCTATAGATATATTGAAGATGTCCTTTCAATTAACAACCGTCAACTAGCCATGTCTGCCGGTAATATATTCATCAGAACTAGAAATTAAAGAAATCACAGAAACAGCTACATGTACATCATGTTTGGACTTACACCTCAAATATGACACCAAAGGTCATCTTATTACAAGAATTTACGACAGAGACGTTTTAAATTTCTAAATTATAAATTTTCCGCACCTTTGCAGAAATATTTTAGCTTCTCCTGCATACGGTGTCTATATTTCTCAATTGATCATGTATGCAAGAGCTTGCATCGAGTATACTGATTTTTGCAAACGTCACCTATTTCTTCGGGAAAAACTTATAAACCAAAGTTACAAGAAAAACGACTCGTACACACCTTTAATACGTTTTACTATAGATACAACTTCCGTATATTTATGTTTGAAAATATGGTTGCAGATAGTTGTATAATTGTACAGTAAATGTACTACGATGATTGTTGGATACACCTACAATTGACTAGTTGTATTTGATACCCATCAACTGACCAACTCACATTGTACAGTAATGTCAGCGGGATGTTTGTCATGCCAAACTTGGTTTAACCCACCATTTCATTTAAAATGCCTGTACCAAGTCAGGACCATTGCCGTAATTTTGGTTGTTGGTTATGGTGTTGGCCCGTTTCTCAGAATTTAATTTGTGAATTGCCTTTTTTGACAGTTTCATCGCTGTTCGGTATTTTGTTGTTACCTTCCTACAAAGTAAGAATCTAATTTGCGATAGTTCCAGTAGAATATAATTTTTAATTTACGCCAATAATAAACAAGGAATCTATATAAAAGGATGCGGTTATTATGCTACCTTTTTTATTCAACTTGAATTGAATGTACATTAAGATTTACATCGCTTGAACCGAGCTAAAATGTAGTTTTTGAAGCATTTCAATAAAACGTCTGTTTTTAGGTTAATTATGAAGTTATAAAATAAAAATTCGTGCAAAATAACATACTTTGCCACCATCAACGATTCTTCTTCCAATATATAGACCAGATTCACTCATTTTGTTCGTGCATAGTTATGTTTTTCAATACTGTCAAACTAATGTTTATAATTTAAATCACGATTGTACATAATTTATGTCTGTTTGTAATGTCTTGTTTTATGTTAGTTTCAAGCTTTTTCTTGTCTTTTTTGACAAATAAAGCTTCTGTTTTGCTCTCCTGATTGCATGTAATTCCTATCTTGCAGTTTGAACAATTACAAAATTAGTTAATGAAAAGATAAGTGTTATATTAATTACCTATTGGAAGTAATTAAAAATAAGGTTGTTTTTTTTTCAACTTATTTAAACTCAAACGGCAACGACAAGGATGTAAAATGTTGAAGGTCGTTTTTACCTGTTTATTATAGAAGGTTCCAAAAACAGTATAATCCGAAAAGCGAAATAGTTTATAGAGGTGAAACACGTAAATATTTTTATATGGTTATTCATTATGCTTTCCGTTTTGTGATACAATAAGGAAGCAGTAAATTACTTGGATACCCGAAGTTTAACAGTTAAATGGCCTTACGAATAAATCATTTACACCCATAAATAACAATCCAACTTAAACTAATAAGAAAAACAATTGATTCAACCAGCAAAGTGCAAAGAGTAAATTATTGCTAAAATGCTGTTCTGATTTTACACTTATTTGGCGTCTCTTGGATGAACTACATACAAACGATCTGATATGCTTTAGAAATAGTTAATAAACTTAATTTTGTAAAGTATAAAAAAATCTCAGGAAACCCAATAAGCTTTTTTCACACTAATTGACTACGAAAACATTACCTGCTAATCTGAAATTGAAACTGTTTATATTAATTTTCATAATTTTTGTTATAAAACATATCAATGGCTTGCAATAAATATCAAGAAAGATTTATACAATTAAGATAATGACTGATTTACTTATGAAGAGTTCAATGGATATCACATTATATCACATTATCAAAATTCCTAAAGATTAGATAAGAAAACATGACGGACATGCCATGGCAAGTAACTAATGAAAGGTTTACAAGGAACTTGTGTTGATGTTAGATAAATTGTATGTTCGAATGATGTTGATGGCAATTTCAACAACTTTTCAGCTATAGCATGGCATACAGTTTTTATTGGAGAAAACCTTTACATTCGGTAGGAAAACTGTCAATTCTTATCAATTAAAATTGGAATCAAGTACACCCTGCCAGCAGTGAGATTCGAACCCGCAGCTACTGTGTTGATAGACCATGTGATGACAAATTATCTTAACCACTCGGCCACCTAGGTCCCTTCATGTCAGATGAAAAGTGTGGTTGTCCTTTATTTTCATCCATAGTAACAAATTTGTAATTTAACACTGATTTGCATAATTAGTTTTCCCACATATAATTATATTGCTCAATTACCTCGGTATTTGGATTTCAATAATTACTCCTGATTCATGCGTGTTTAGTACATTTAGATAAATGTTGTTTTAACTGACTCCAAATCCAATCTGCGAAACCCTTGCACTGCAAAGACGACTTTTCTAGTAAAAAACAATCATAATGTGTTTGAGGACAATTGACGCAAAGCAAACATCAGGGAATTGTCGGTATAGTGTGTTCGAGTATAGTGTAACTACTCTGAGCATCCAGCATGTAAATCTAGCTAGGTGTGGTTTTCTAGTCAACAATCTTTCATATTATTTGTTAAAATCGGTTTAAAAACAATCTAATTAAAATTATATCTTCACTTGGCTGCCCTCTTTTTGCTATTGCCGCCGTGAAGATCAAACAACATCCCATTACAGGTCATCTCAAATTGTCCTTTTCATATAAATATTATCCAATGTAAATTTTGGACATTCCCCAAAATTAACCAATCAAACGGAAGCTGTTATTTCAGTCTCGGTTTACCGTTCAATATGGCGTCTCGTCAAAACATATACATTGTTATCAACAATGTTTTACCAATATTTGGCATGCAGTGGGTTATTCTATTTTAAACAAGAAAGGTTGCATTGCAGTTCTCCCAAACGGATACGGAAAATCTCTACCGTTTCAAATGTATATATTTTTGAAACGAGAACTGCAGAAAGTAAATGGTTCGGGAGTCGTCTCTGACGAAAAAGTTCTTGTTTGTTCCCTACTTGTAAGATGCAAGACCAGGTTCAAAGGATGTCAAAGATTACAGAAATGATATCGGCTTACAGAGGTATTTACGCAAGTTAACCTAATAATAAACCATACGATATGGATAATTTGTTTCGGCAGAAATATTTTATTTATATTTTTTATTAATTATAAAAGTGACAAATATAAGTGTTTCATCTTAGTACCGAAATAAACGACTCCCAAGTCGGTACAGAAATGACTAATATCTAGTAATTTTTCAAAGAAGAAACCATCAAACTCCGTTATTAGCTTTAAATTTTTATTTTGCCATAAATAAATGGAATAGTACATGTACATGATAATACCAAACACATATTTGTTTTAAAAAGTGACATTGATAGTCGTCGATGAATTTCATACCATTGCTGCATGGTAAGACTGTGAAATTGTTTTTGTACTGTTAATATAAACTTGATAAAGATAATTTAGAATACTGAATTAATAAATATGTATACAAGTTAGAAATAGCAAGTGAAAATGAAATTTCAGCAATTTCTAAAAAACTATGTACCCTTCATACATATGATCATCATAACTTAAAATGTATATATTTAAAGTCTTAAAGTATTTCTCAACACAAGGTCTGTAAGTGTTTCAGATGGTTTTAATTATTTTGTAGGGGAAAAGAGCCTGATGATAGGAAGGAGGCATTCCATAAGGGGTTTTCTTACATCGGGGAGCTCCGTTCACTGTGTCCCAATGCAATTCTATTAGCCTTGAATGCAACTTGTACACTTAAGATCAGAAAACTTGCAACAAAAAGTCTCAATTTGCATAATGCAACTGGGCATCGATGTTGGCAATTGTCGGGCAGTTGTTCTTTATGGGGCACCAAACACAGCCATTGAACTAGTTCAAGAAATAGAAAGAGTAGGCAGAGATTGCAATCCTTCCATTGCTTTATTGCTATACAACTCCTAATAAGGCTATCTGAGGTTAAGGAAGTGTACAAAACTACCGATTGTAGAAAACATACTCTTATGCAGTACTTTCTGAAACATACCAAACTTGAAGAACTTAGTAATGAAATCGGAGTTTGATATATGTGCTGTGATATTTGTGAACAAAATGTCAGTGTGGTAAATGCGCACTTTTATTACTTGAAAAATGTTTAAAGATTCAAAGATAGATGATGTATCAGATGATGACCTAGAAAAACAGTCAGATTCAGACATTACTGAGCCATACAAGTATGATTTGGATCAGTATGATTATTTGATGATGTTGATATATGATATAGATTTGTACAAATAAATTTCATTTGAACCAACATTAATATTTTTCATTATATCTTTTTTCAATAATTATAAACAAGTAGAATAATAAAATAATAAAGGGGCCATGGTGTCCAAGTGGTTAAAGTAGTTATTCTATTGATCATGTGCCTGTTAAGATTTGATTTGCAGGTGCGAGTATAACTTCTTGAAGGGTGTGCTCGACTCCAACCTTAATTTACATGGATTGCCAGTTTTCCTACCGGTGATCTGGGGTTTTCTCAGAATGTTCTGGTTTCCTCCCCAGTGAAAACTGGCATAAAAAGCCAAATCAACAAAACATTTCAACTCATATTCTGAAAGTACATTTGTACATGTATGTTTAATTTAATCTCAACATTAGGTGAAATTAGTTGCTGAGCTTCAAACAATCCAAAATATGTGGGTGGTTTGTACATCATTCTGACATGCTTTATTATTTAGAAGATATGTTTTTTTTGTATAAAATCAACTAAATAAGGATGAGGGGCCTCTGTTAACGAGTAGTTAAGGTAGTTCGTTTGTTATTGATCATAATCTGTCAACACTGATGTTGCGGGTTCCATTTTCACTGTGGAAAGGATGCGCTTGACTCCAATATTAATTGACAAGGATTGCCGGTTTTCCTACTGAAGGACAAGGGTTTTCTTCGGGTACTCATACTTCCTCCTCCAATATTAACTGGACATTATGATATAGCTGGGAAAGCTAGAAGTGGCGTTAAGCACCCTTAAAACAAACAAACAATTAATCAGTAGAAGACCTCGGGAGCATGATTATATTTCCTTCAAATGTTAGCTTCAACTGGGCAAGTTGTTTCAGAGAACATTAAACTGATGAAGGATGAAAGGTGATGGCAGTAGTTTGCCCTGCTGTCTTAGTCAGATAAGCTAAACTGAGAGAAAAATGGAAAAATGAACATCTGGATACAAAGAGTGCGTGGATTGACTTTAAACTATCACTTAAATAATACTTATACTTCTATTAATTTTGTAAGTTAAATATGGGGGTCACGGAGTAGATGAAATGGTACTTTTGGTATGTGTCTTTGCATCATGTTTGAAAACCGGTTACATAATTGTCAAAAGGGTTTCTGTCCACTTTTCCAGGTCGGTTGATTTTTTGAATAATTATGTAAAACTGCACCAAGTCTTTAACAATGGAATGCACATTACTGGTGTAGGACGGTAATTGGTGGAAACCTTTTCTCTTCTTAACTCGCTTATTTCATCAAAATGTTCAGTCAAGTTGATAAGTAGTGGGTATTGCTTCAAACGATTTATTACCGGTATACTATTATACTTTTCTTGGTCTGATGTCCCGAACATGCTGTTTTGCTGTCCCTGTTAAGCATCTCCAGATATTCATTAAGAGCAATTTTGTTGTTTCTGCCGCCCTGAAGATTGACAAATCTATTTGCAATTAAACGCTCTGTTTGTTCTTGATTCCGGATGTCAAATCAGTTAAATGAATGGATCCAATCGTATACTTAGTTTTGTTTGTTTTATTGTAAATCGGATGTTCATATTTAGACGATCTTACTGAACGCTCACCATCACCCATAGCTACAGCACTATCCTAATTTTTACGTAGTCTTGTAATTTGTCAGCTTTCTTTTAAATGGATTTCTTTGGTTCTTTTACTTCGTCATTATGGACTGTCTTCTCGTGTGACTTCAGTGATCCTACATAGCTATACGACTTGGGGCAAAAGTGAAATTTGAGTCGGTTATCATCAACACTTGTAACCCAGTAGTTTTCAGCATGCTCCGGATTGCCCCAAACATCACGCATTGAGGCACATACATCACATACTACATCTTCTTTCACCTACCCTCTGCGTGCATCCTCCACGAGTTAAAATGAATCCAATTACATACTGCACAACTGACATTTCTTGATTCCTTCAATGGAGTCCAGTGGCAAATACGTTGTACTTTCAAAAAACATTTTTAAGTACTTCACTGCAAGATGTATTTAACAATTTTAATTATCTTCATTTGACATCTGAAGTTTTATTGCAGGGGAATTTCAGAATCCAAATCTTTAATTTCAAAATAGTCCAAAAATAATATTAAACATAAGCCATCTAAAACTGTGTAATAAAGCTGTTTGTAGAGTCTATATGCATTCTTAACATTGCCTTTTACATTTCTCTTATTTAATAGATTTCTGTAGTAATACATGATTCCTGGGTCGGCTCCACTTTCAGTACTGTAAGACAGTTTATAAATCGCCTAAAATTAAAGAATTATAAGATTCTAGAAAGTGTCTTTATCAGTGGGAAAAATCTGAAATTTACCAAACAGTATGCAGACTATAAAGCTGACATAATTAGCAAATGTGTGTGATTTGAAAAAAAATCTTTTAAGGCATCCTCCAGACACTATGTGACACCTGAACAACAGACGAACAGACAGATATTTTAGACCATGATATGTCCGTCATAGACGGGCCTAATTACAGCGTTCATGCTTACCTCCAAGTAGTTCACAAGTCTATGAAAGTCTTCAATTTCGATATAAAGCCTTTTAGTCTTTCTATGGCAGATTGTGCATTGCTCATTGCATTTTGTGCACCTTGAAACCATTTCATCTGTAAGACGATCACTTTAAAGCAGTATATATACCATTTTCATCTATTTCTAGAATACAATACCATATATTAGCACCTATGTAGCCAATCTATTTATCACCAGGGTTGTGATCTTTAAGTATTCTCGACTATAACCATAATTTACCAGGAAAGCATCTGGTGGGTGAAATCAGGTTACAGCCCCCACTCTTTTGAAAACTGGACACTATGACAGAACTGGAAAATTGCCACAATTGGTATAAAAACTTAAATGAACAATCTTCTTTTCAAATGCAAGTGCAATATGACAGGCTTTGATGATTTTATCATGTGCAATCTGAGAACAACACTTAGTCCATTTAACATTTGATGAAATTATGAGTCTGGAGCCTATATAAGTCCTAATTCATACAGTATTGTAGTTTATTATTAAATGGACATGTAGAACATGTACTTTTAATTTTAGTAATATTCTTGCGTAAAATTGAAACAATAGTTCTTAGGTTTTAATAGAGATGTGACATATATTAATTAATAATAACCTCCAACAAAACTGATTCTACCATGTCACAATCTCTGCAAGGAACATATAAATCAAATAACTTCTTTAAAAGTTTAATCATTTCTTGAGCCTTGTTCTCATTGCAATCATATAATCCTAAAGGATACTGCAAAAAAATTAATGAACAGTTAAATCATATGTAGTAAAAGCTAATGATTTTTTAATAATTAAAACATGTGTGTTTAGTCACCTCCACCATGTAGCTTTAAATGAAACAACAACACCATTACAATTTTTTTTAATTGCAAACTCTGGTGCATTTAGACTGTATATACTTGTAGTATATGCTGTAAGAGTATTGTGCATCATTGTGCCAAAGTAATTATTAATAAAAAAATTAAAAAGACACAAATTTTAGTACATCATACCTGAGTGGTTTTCATCCCTGCAAATTAACTGTAAGTGTACAGGATATATATCTTGAAAATACTGTGATATCTTGGGTAATGTTTTGATTATAGATGTTCCAAAAATAAATGTTATATCTACCATCAGCAATTCCTGTTCCTGAATAGAAGGTATAAATGTCAAACTATTCAAATTTGGTGTAGGCATGGAAGACGCATTTAATTCTGGTTCAGGCACTACACGGTCAATGATAGCATATAAATCAACAAGTGAAGTGACAACGTTCTTCTGTCACTTGTTATGTAAGAAGGGAGAATGTTCTTATCCCAGGTATCTGCAACCAGCTGGAATTGGTATTCCCTCCATCTGCCCAATTATTCTTTATGTCAATAATTTCTTGATCCAGTTTCTTTTGCCAGCTGTTTAGCTTTGCCTGTATTGTCTGAGGATGTGTGCAACGCCAATCTTTGAAAGACGTTCTATATCATAAAGTGAGATAATATATTCTGATAATATTTACATGCTATGAAGTTCATTATTGTTTAGTGTTCTAAAAGAAGAAAACAACATAAATTCCTTAGTGTGGCAAATAACATTGGTCATAATCTGTTAGAGAACCAGTCACAGTGCAATAAAATAATAAAGAATAAATATTTTGCTCAGCAATAGAATTTTCTCAATTACTATGACAACGGTGGAAATCAAAAGTTTTGATTGGATAAAATTGAAAATAATAAAAAATCACAGCAATGAATTTGTTTATTGTGCCCTAGCCGTAGTGTGATTTTTTAAATTCATAGCATTATATAGCCTGTTTCTTTTCTCTTTTTCCACTTGTCATGCAGCCTACAACTTTACTTTTATATTGAATACATTAAATATTTACATGCATACAAGTTTTTCCCGTCCAGTGTCCACAGTGTCAGTACAAATCCTTGGGTAAAAATGGGTTATTACTACATCTTCTTTCACCTACTCTTTGTGTACCTTCCACGAGTTAAAATGAATCCAATTAAATACTGCACAACTGAGATTTCTTGATGCCTTCCATGAAGTCCAAAGGTAGCTGTAAGCATAATATGACTAAATGGCTTGCTTTGGATGGACAGTGGTTTATCACAGACTATTGCTGACACTGCTGACAGAAGTGAAGGAGAAATGGCTGTTAGTTCTGTGTTCACATTTTTCCATGAAAAGTGTAAAAACTGTACAAGGTCTTTCTTCTGAAAAATGGTTGGAGAACCCATCTTGCAGATTTTAACACACTCTTCTTTAATCAATTCTGATGCTGTGTTCATAAATTCTGTTGGGTTCAATTTACTCATTTGGTGAATACTAATTCTGTCCATATTTGGGCTATGATCTTCAAAAGCTTTGCATATGGACATGTAGGGTGGTAAAGTCACAAAGGTAGATTTTTTACCACTTGGAAAATGTACTGAAACCTATTTAAAAGAAAAAAATCACCAAATGTACATTTATGACATAATTTTCTGTTTTAAACAAAGATTTTAAGAAGTTTAAATTTAAATAAATGTTTAGTATAATTCCATCTATGTATCAATTGTTTCTTAGTTTTTTAACAAAAAAAATGGAGCCATTTTAATTGAAAGTTTTCTGTTTTCTAAACATAAACATAAACATTTTTTATCATTTGGATGTATACATCTTTGTTCAGGACTGTGGACATTGTATGTCACTAGAAGCTCATGATCAAGCTTACTAGGTTATAACATAATTTTTCTTGGTTGGTGTGGACATTTAAAAAGATACTTGGCAATGTTAATTTGTGAAAATAACAATTCTTAAAATTTACTATGATACATTATTGAAGAATTTATTATTATTATTTATATTATTATTTATTTATTAACATTTGTAGGCATGAGATAATCCAGATGAGAACAACATTCATGTATTTAAATGTGAAATAGATAATTAGTGTTGTCCTGTTAAACTGACTGACCATTCATGAATAAAATTAGAAAGTCCTTCAGAAACATGACAAAAATAATAACAACCTGAATCTGTTTTTAAATTTATAACATTATGCCAGTTATGCCAGATCTTTATTTCATATATAAGACAATTAATAATTATATCTATTTGTTCCAATCATGCAGACCTTTCTTCAAAATAAGTGACGAGTTCAACTGTTGAGTGTCTACAGACACTTTCTAGATTACACACATGAATGCGAGACAACTCGGTCAACTAGGGTCGTGACAACTCGGACCGTAATAGGACAAGTCGGACAGCATTGTTCATGTACGGTGTGAATTGTCTTATACTTTATGATCCGAGTTGTCCTATAATTAATGGTCTGAGAAATCTATATTGTCGTGTAAAAATACAGTTTTTGTTTGTTAATTGATTTTAATTTTATTAACTGTACAGCATTTGACCAGACTGAAGTGTGTACGTGAAATTTTCCATGTATCAGAAAATGAGTGAAAATAACCAAACAAAAAAAAGCTTCAACATATATTTATTTTAAAATAAGGAATGGTAGTATCATTTGAAATCACAGGAGCTTCTTATCCAATTAAGGTTCACTAAATTCACTCCTATTTGAAAACACATAAGCTCAAATTGTTTCAGATTTTAAAATTAATTATTTAATTATTATTAATTAAACAACATAATTATATCGATCACATTAATTGAAGTCGCTATTATTAATGATAATTGTGTTTTCGTAATTCCTAAGATTTAAGTAGTATTCTAGCTAAGTGTCAGGCAGTGGGCGGCACATCTAAATTTTTGCTTTTAGCTCTTTTGGCTTAGATGCATTCATTTTGATATAAAAACCAATTCTAACAAGATTTTACATTTTAAAAAGTCTCAATTGCCTAAATAATTTTTCAATGGTTACATAGAGAAAAATTTGGCGGGAAAATTTCCCGGCATTTTTTACTATACAATTCAACTAAATTTCTGATTATATCTTAAAAAGGCAAAATAATTCAGAACTTTCATAAATAAGAATGTTGTTATATTGGATAGTTTAATTCCATGATCATGATCAAAACTTTGCGTTTTTTCCTTCATGTGCCATCATATGTATGCATTTTACCTGATTCTTACGTGGGCTGATAATTAATGTTGTTAAATGTGTTGCTTTTCTCATGATATGTTATTATTAACATTCAACGTTTATATAATTAAATATAATTTACATTCGAGTACAACAATTTCAATTTACTAGAAATAATTATAACGTTATATTGTTAAATATTCTAAACAAGACTATTGTATTTTAATATTTTAATCTATGTATTCCAAGAAATATATGCGGTCCGAGTTGTCTTATTTTCTACGGGCCGAGTGGTCCTGACTAAGTCCGATATGTCACGATCCGATTTGTCCGGTTACCACACACTATCTCCTGCCCTGTTGGTTTTAGAACTATAGACTGCATAGTTGATGAATGTACACCAAAGCAGGGACAGTCTATACTAACGTCTACATATTTGAGAGACAACATTATAACCCGGTAATATTGTTGAAGAGATGTTGTCCCTCATGATGTGTGTGAGGCAGACAGACAAATTTGATTAATTAGTTTATTACTGTTTGAAATAACATCATGTAATTCCTACTGTGTTGACATTACAGTTGTGTTCACCTGACAGGTTTATAATTATACAGATTGCCTTGGTTGCCCCAAATGGTGGGAGGCAGACAATTTTTTTTTATTAAATTGTATATTACTGTTGGAAATTGCATCCTGTAATTCCTACTGAGTTTACGTGACAGGTGTTAAATTTTACATTGTCATTACACTTTTAGGTTGCTTTGTTTTTATATTCTTTTTACTAAACAAATAAAGTAATTAAAGATATATATGAAAACATACAAAGCTAATTAGGAAGAATAAGGGTAATTCAATGAAATGTTAATTGTGTCACTATTTGAAAGTTGTTTTAGTTTAATTACATGAGTCAGGTGAACAAGAAATTATAATAATCCGATCTGACATAAAAAAATTTAATTGTATTTAAATATAGATGAACGCAAGGAAAAGCACTAGAAAATAGTAAATAATGTATTTAAAAAGCTGGAAATCGTATCATACCGTACCGAACACGATAATATATAGAATACGCAACTAAAGCTAGCCTGATATGATTCAATTTTTAATACGAAAATTTACCGACCGAAGTGCTAGCTCTGCGTTCGTGTCCTAGAAATTTTGCCTAAAAGGCCAGTGACCCGTTAGTATAGACTAACCCTGACTAAAGGAAGTTGGGCCAAATAACTGTTCTAATGTTGCTAGCTGGACAAGTGGTTGAACCGAAATGAAAGCGGACACAGAAGGAAATACTTTTAGCTTTTTAGTCAAATGCTGGTTTGAAAATGGAGATCTTAACAGTCGTTTTTCCATCACGTGCTTACCCTTCCTTGATGGCGTCAACAAACATTTATTGACATTTTCACACGAAGCAGTTTGCTGGCCTTTTGTGTGCTCAATTTCATCTTGTATCTTTATTACGTTTTCCAACTTTTTAAAACACTTTCATCAAACCTCACAGTCCTTATTTTGAAGTTCAGTAACTACAAAAGTGTCAATCACTTTCCGAATTGTAGACATACGTTCTGTTGATAGTTGGACTTTGGAGAAATCTGGCTTCTAATCTGAAAATTTTATATAGACACACTGGAAAAAATTCCATTCCGGTCAATTTTTGGTACTTCATTAACATTTATTTGCATTAAACTATAAATCTTCATAAAGATCTTTTGAATACATTTCAGATTTATTTTAAATTTTTATTCTATGTTAACCTGTTAAAAAGTTATTAACAAAAATATATGTGTATTTTTCTTCCGTTTTTCACTTCCGTGTTTTAGACCAACTCCACTGACATCTTTGTTGTTAAAATTGGTCGGATTCCGCAAACATTAACAGGTGGTTGAAGTTGAGTTTTGATTGGTCAATACAAAAGGCCAATCTGAGATGACCTGAAGATGAAGATATCATTTTAATTGGATTGGTTTACAAATCACCTCGAAACTTGTTTATTGGTTTTGTATATCAATTACAACAGTAACAACAATTAAAGCAGGGAATCAACAATCCCGTAAAATTAACACGGCAAGAAACGCAACTCCAAACTACAAATGGCAGGGCTGGAATTAAGTTCATAATATACCCCATGAAAACCACACATCGTGGCACATTAGCTGAATCAATCGCGTATGACCAAAAAAAAAAGCATGAAGGCATCAGTTAAATATTCCGACTGATATGTTTACGTAATTAATGCCAAATAAATAATAATAACATGTGCTGGGAAAAGCCTTGTTAGCTTAGTAGTCGCTTAATTTGCGATTTTCATGATCCATTTTCATAATAAGAAAGTTTTGAAATGTTATTGTTGGTCGGCAGTTTGCTGCAGAAATAAATAAGTAAAACTATTTAGAGTTCAATTATCTTTCAACGTGCTGTTAAACAATTTTCGGAAACGGGTGTCTCTTGTTTTCTTTCATTGTTTTGTTAGGATAAAAACCAAAAGGAAATATCAAAGCACGTAGTATTGTAGAAACTTAATGAACGAGTGACATATCCATTGAGTTATCAGTAATAAGTGTATCCAATGCGTCACAATAAATAAGTACTGATTTAACAAATTGGGAAAACTATCTGCAATCATATTTTCAAACGTGATATACTATTTATCAACAAGGAAATATCACCTTGTAACGAGTCGTTGTTTACTTGTAAACTAGCTACATAAGTTTAACCGAAGAAATTTGTGACGCATGCAAAAATCAGAATACTCACTTTATCTCTTGTACCTGATCAATTTAGAAATATAGACACCGTAGTCAAAAGAAGCTGGAATATTGCAGCATAAGTGTTTGTAGTAAATTCTTGCGCCGAGATGATTATTTATGTCATATTCCAAGTGGAAGTCTAAAGATTATATAAATGAAGTTATTTCTGTGTTTTCTTTCATTTTCAGTCCTTAGCTACGTTATAATTTATAAAAATTAATTTTTAATAACTATCAATTATAAGTTTAAATGACAATTGAACCTTTTAAATTACAGACAATTTTTAATGGTTTAGCGTCTTTTCTTCAGGTTTGGCATATTATAAAATTACACTTGAGATATCCATACACCCTGAATTGCCGCAAACATTTGAATGCGTTTCCAACGGAAAGTTCTTGGTCTACTCAACCGTCCATTGATAGCGTCAAAACGTAAAATTTATGTCATGCCGCGGTCGAATTTCCTGCCAAAAACATCAGCATCGGACGACTATAATCTGGAGTCTCTTAAAGTAAGGATGCACAAACCGAGAACGTGAACCAGATTACCATTTTCGGACTATGAGCCAGCTTCCAACAGACCGGTACGACTAATGACTGTTCATGAATTGGTAGACCACGCATAATCACAGCACGTCAAGATCGGTATATACGGGTATTCTATCTTCGGAATCGAACAGTCACAGCAACAACAACTGCAGTCGGGATACCTGTATGGCGAAGAATAACGTGGAATTAGACGCAGCAGACCTTATTTTTGTGCAGCTCAGATGACAGACAATCAGAAATTGTGCACGTACCACTCAGCGGTACAGACGACAAAATTCAAACATATTTTTCACTTATCGAACACCAGAGGACGTTATTTCAGAAGGCAATGCTAGGCCGCAAACAGATCAACTATTCAGAGACTTTCTTGAGCGAAATAACATTATTGTATTGCCATAGCCTTCAAAGTCGCCGTATTTTATTCCCATCGAACATTTAAGGGACCAACTGGACAAACCTGGGATTAATTGACTGTGTTTTGTGATTTGTACAAGAAATAACTGTTACTTTGCATACAACAAAATTTTAAGTGCATATCGATCGTGTAGTTGTAAAATTTTTCCTCGAATGTTGCTTATTAAAATATGTAAAAACCCGTTATGCATTTCTTTTTTGAAGAGTATATTAACGATAGTTTGTACTTATTGGAATTCCGATTTGCTAAGAAACAAATATCATAAAAGCTACACATATGTTGTCGATCAGAAAATCTAGCATCCTATAACCATGCTTCTAATTTTAGCAAAATTTGCTCAAGAAAAGTATTGTTGTAACTAAAACTACATGTTTGTTGACATATGTGGAAGCGTCTCTTTATGTATTCCTTCAAGAAGGAATTTTAGTTTTTCGTGATGCAAGTTGGTAAAAGAGTAGAGTTGAAAAATAAAATGTTCAGATGAAATTTTGATCTTGAATTTAAATTGTCCAAACGTTCTTTAGAATATTTAGGAATCCACATATGATTAATAATATCACTTAGCGAATAAACAGTTGCACAGTATTTTTGATGTCCCTTTTTACTGCAGACAATTTCTTTCAACCGTGTTGTAAACTCCTTGGTAGACCAAGTAGATGAGCCGGCTGTGTGCCTTTCCTTGTAAGGATTGTATGTAATTGTGAAATACATTTCATGTATCGTAACTTTCCAGACTCTTTGTTGTAATGAATATTCAAAGAAGTCATGAAGGACTTATCAAGGATTTTATCTTTGTCAAATCATGTTTTTATGTGGAATTACTACAGTTACCCTTGATATCTATCTTTTTAATGAGGCATTCATAGTCACCTTGTGTGCAGGGACAACAGTATATTGTCATGCAGGGAAGTGTGACACCTCATAGCATCCTTGTCTTTTAATACGGATTTAGGTCGATCATTTATGAAATGTCTGATTCTTAATGCGACTTGTATCAAAGACCTTATTTTTCTTGCCCATCTAGACAGTGCATTCAGTTCCTGGTCTTGACCCCTTTCTCTCTTAATCTTTTCTCTGGCATAGTCTCCAACTGCGTCCATAATAGTTTTCAAATTTAAATTTCAGTTTACAATTGGTTCTCTGAATTTAGAACCACGAGAATAATGTTTCTGAGATTCTCGTTGACAATGATGTGAAATCCTTACTTGTCTAGATCACCAGTAATGATATGACAGGGGGGCTTGTAAATGAGAAGAATGAGAACATTAAGTGGAATTCTTGATGTATGTTTCAATTTCAAGGTCCTGCAATGTTGGTTTGTAATTGAAGATTTTATAGGCAACAGTGTTGGAATATTATAATACACGATAACAAGATAACACAATAACATAGCACCAAACGTAACCAGAAATAATTGATTATAGAATATCCTAAGCAAAATACTGCGGGTGTTAAAATTTAACTTCAATTTTTGTCTGTAAAATCTGTCAAATAAATGTCAAAATAGTTGTTCACAAACAAGTAATGAAAAAAGTAAAACGGTTTTGCATCAAAGGTTGTAACATCATAAAAAAGAACGAGTTCAAATGATGATAAAAAGTAAAATAACATCACATACACACACTGTTTCACAAACGATTAAAAATGACTTACCTTAGAAAGGAAACCCTCCTTTGAATAAACGTCGATGGACATTCAGGTAGATGTTGCCGCTAAAACATCACGCAAGAATGTTAGATGTGCCGCTAAAACACCGTTCAACAATGTTAGACGTTGCCGTTAATACACCGTGAGACAATGTTTTGACAAGATCACTCCGAAAAAATGTTCGAAACTTGTTGTTTTAACAGATTGATTTTGATTTGTGCTATGGATTATATAAGGACAGAATGTCGCCAATCAATTACAAATAAACAAATTATAAAGCATAAAAAAGAAATATGCGCAGCGGTTTTCGAGATGCAATCTATGTAGCCATGCAACGAGATACGGCACTTTAAGGGATGTTTGTACAAATATTGGTCATTAGAGAAACATTTTTTTAACTTTTTTGACGTTCAATTAGATATTTCTAGAAATGGCATCATTTTTGTTGCTTCATTTCAATCTTATTGTCTGCCAAAAATATTAATTTGGCAAGTAGTGAAGATTAACACCGGATAAGAGATTGTTGTCGGAAAAGGCAGAAGGTGTATTTTCAATTTGCGTTGCTCTTTTCCAATTAAGTTGTTCTTAACAAAATTAGATTAATCAGACACTTGAAACAAAGTCACAGTAAAATAAATTGGGTATGTAGCATTACAAATGATTGGATAAAATACATAAATAGCGTAAAGATTGAAATATACCGAATGTTTGAGAACACAACAGGTTTTAACTTTTGTAGGCTCCGCCATTGGAAAACAAGATAGGCTCCGCCATTAAAAACAAGATAACATGTAAATACTATCGTTAAAATATGTAAAAGAGTATATAGCTACATGTTCTATGCTATTAAATGAATTTCATGTCCAAGTCACACAATTCATTTCACTCTGTCTTTCGTTTACTCTAAAAGTAAAAAACGTTCCTCTTTGACAACACACATGCAATTTGTAATGGGCCTTTTCTGATGCCTACATCGCGGAGTCAGAAATTGGACGCACTTTTCTTTTTTATTGGATCAACTGCATGAGATAACTTAAGATATATGATAAATGTTTTCGGTGGCAGACAAGATAAATGGTTCACCAGTTCTGGGTACGTCATGTTGTCTAACTTAAATATTTGTATACTTGAACTCCGGGGAATGGAATACAACAACAATCTACCGTCCGTTTTATGATGCGCTTATAGCTACACATGTCAAATAAAAACTGCATTAGAATACGTTTTTTAGAGTCTGTTTCCTAAAGTATCTACTATTGTAGTTACCACATAGATAATATATTTTTGTGTGCATGTGTTAATGCGTGAGCAATATTTTTACCGATTTAAAAACTATCAAAAATCATGTATTTCGATTTGTAATTCATATTTTAATCAGGAATGCATTCTAAAACATTTCAGACCATTCAAACAAGATATTAACAGATGTTGTAATAACGTTTTGCTTGACAGTAGAAAGAATAATGAAGCTGGACGGGTTAAGTAAATAATATTTAAAGTACTTATTTGTTGCATTTATTATGGGGTTATTACGACACTTTGTACATCATTACATTGCCAGTGTAACAAACAACTATCAGTACATTTCTGACATTGTTGAACTGAACTGCACGCGGATATCTAATTCCATCATCTCCCTTCAGAATCTGTCTGGCATGTTTCCCGTCAGATGATATAATCACAACACTGTCTGCTCCTTTCAACGCGACATAGACATTGGAGTGATTGTCAACAGTTACACCGTACGGCGTTTTAAGAATACTTTTATCCTTGTAATCCCAAACCTTCTCTCCGTTTGTCTTGCAACAACTAACAGTATGAGTAAAATAGTTTGTATAATATATATTGTCTCCAAATGTCGTCACATAACTCAATTTGTTAATTCTGTGATTAACGATTGTTGTTGAGGTATTGCTGTTTGGGTCATGCAGTATAATACCATGGTCTCGTCCACAGTATATCAGTTTGCCTTGTTGTTGTGTTATTCCATCACATACGTAATCGGTGTCTATTGTTAGGCTGACAATGCCAGAAACAATGTTGATAAGTTTTATTACTTTTTTCTCGAAAAAAGATACTGCTGTCATACTATCATCAAGACACGTAACATCATATGGGTATTGAGGAGAAAGAGAGATTAACTTAGTGACAGAGCCATCCTGATTGAATGTGATCAGCCGTGTATTTCCGTAATCTACAATTATGACTGTCCCATTCGGACTTATGTCGACTCCAGTAATTATTAATTCATTTGAACCTTTGGGTATTTCCAGTTTCTTATCAAACGTAAGGCTGACCATATCTATGTTGTTTGTGGGTTGTATTTCTACAGGTGACATAATCTGTGCCTGTTTATCTTTTTCCTTTATCAACGATACTAACGGAGGATTGTAACTTATAGATATTTTTCCAAACTCAGTAACCATGGTAAGGATATCAGAGACCCTATCACTTATGTCACACTTCAGACTGATCTGCTGTATACTTCCGTTTTCTGACAACGATTCTATGTACTTCTCCTCTTTGGAGACTTGTTCTGACAGAGTTTTACATCCAAAAAAGGTTTGTAAATCTGTCGCGTGAGTCTTAATAGCAACGAAATTATTTTGCAAGTTACCTACTAACTCGTTTCGTTCTTCAAGTTTCGATATTAAACTATGAATCTGCAATTTGATTTTATTTTCCTCTTCGGCCAATTCATAATTAAGTGTAGTTTCCAACTTATCAAGAAGGCAATTTATCTGTTCACGCTTCTTTTTAATTTCGTCTTGAAATCGTTTTCGTTGAACTTCTATTTCCGTTAGATTTTGCCGTCGATCTTTAATGATCATATCAATATGTTTCAGAATTTCAATAATAGAAAGTTCTAGATTTTCAAACAAGGTAGATGTTTTGGAGTTTTTTACAAGATCATCTAGATCCATAAGACCGGAACAGTTTTTATGATTCACGGATATGCAAGTGGGGCAACAAAATTGTTCATGGTGCGGGCAAAAGTTTTGAAATTTCCTACCGTGATCCTCACAATAATAAACAATATTTAAAATATCTGCGGGTAATTTCTGATAGTCATCAATGGATATTATAGCATGATTGCGAGTAGCCTTGGCTAACTTGTGATGCTTTTCACAATCGTTACAAAATCCTTCGTCACATTCTGGACACCAAATGACAGCCCATTTTGATAAATGTTGACCCTCACAAATGGCGCAGAGGATATTACTAGAAGTGGCCATTGTTTCTACAATAGAGAACCGTCGACAACTTAATACATAGAGTTGTTGAGAAAACAAACTCACGTATTTTGTGTGATCTTTGTATTGTATAGTAATAGCAAGCAGTTTTAAACCTTTTGTTTTACTGTAGATTCGGAGATGTGGGGCGAGGGTGTTACAGTCTCTTTAGAGATCAGTTATAAAAACATTGACGACCTCTGTTGAACACAAGAAACATTTACTGCATCTTTTCTGTAGGGTGATGAAGGAGAGAATGAGACATTCATAAACATGTATTGCGATATCATTAACGTAATAAAAGGTCTTATAATATCTCAATCACACTGTTCTTATCTAAAAAATAGAAAGCAAAGGCACTTGGGGTCGTAATAAGTGTTTTAAATTCAATAAAATGTCGATAAGTGAGTTTATTGTCTTTAATAAGTGAGAACATTAGGCACAATTTACTCGTTTCGTAACTTGTCTGACAGGTCTCGTTGTGAAATATTGCCTTTAGAAAAATGATCAATTTCTGGTTGTTGTATAGTAAAAGAGAAAATGATAAGTTTTTAAAAGGCAATATTTCGCAACGAGACCTGTCAGACTAGTAACCAAACGAGTAAATATATACTAAAAACTCACTTATGGAACTCGTAGACAGTTCCAGATTTTCAATCAATGTTAATGCTTTAAATGCGTTTACAATATCATCAAAATCCATAATTCCTCATCAGATTTCGTGATTATCGGAAATACAAATTGGGTAACACAGTTTATAATCATGATAATATTTAAACTCATAAAATATTACAAAATAGCGAAGATATTGAATAATCACTTAAAAGCATAAAAAATTATTACTATATAATTAAAGGGTTATTGCATGAATATTGGGGAAAAACAGCCCCTCGCAAGAATCTATATTGCACTCGAAAGATCGTGCAATATAATACTTGATTGGGAAATATTTCCCTATATTCATGCAATAACCTTATATTACAATGTCAATGGGGAAAACATGCATACTTACAAGGAAAATACATTGTATTAGCATATAATGTCCTTTGGGAAATAAATAAGTGTGTTCAATCAATTTATTATGTTCCACGAGACGGCGAATCAATCATCTTACTTGTTCTATGTCAAAGTGTATTTTTTGGATACGTTTTGTTTGCTTATTTATTAATTTGTGGTTGGTGTTTGCACGCCACTTTCAGCTATTTGTCAGTCCCTGTAAGGTTAAAGTCAAGCAGATACTGCCCACATTAAGACTTCCGTATTGACAGGATACGTAATCAGTAGTAAATTATTATAATAAAAGTCACACCCTCGTGAAGTGCATTTTTTTTATTACTTTTTTGTTCTAATGTCATATTAACCTGTACCGTTCCACGATAACCTGTCCATTTTTCATACTATACCTTGTTGTTAAGTTGTAACCGGAAATTTACAGGACCCTTCTGTAAAAACATATCAATATGCACAAACTAATACTAATATTTACATGATCAAGGTTAAGATAACAATTAAACCGGACGAAACCTGTAAATTTAAATATTTACTACAATATTGAGTATTTCAGTGTAATGTATTGACATGTATTCTGATGTACGAAGTCAACAGGAAAAACTTCTTTCTTTTTTTATTCTTTTGAAAAAATAATTCATATCTTGCGACTGGAAAAATTACACATTGGCACATGAAACAATATTACATTATTTACCTGCTTTAAAAAGTAGTTTGTCTGAGGTAAACACAGATGACCACGACAAGAAAGTAAAACGTTCAAGGTCTTACGATGTACTGGTTAAAAACTGGAATATTAGGTTAAATATTTGATAATGGTAGAGACGAAAACGATTTCTTCTTGTGAACATAATGCTCTTTATCTGATATGTTACATCACTTACTTCGATATACAAATTGTAAAACGCCGATTAACACGTGTAATTTAACTTACTGTCACATCCATGTGCGTACACATAAGTCATGTGTTTTAGAGCGGTAAGAAAGGCAACGAAATAACCATAGGTAAAATGCTCAGCTCCTCTGACACGCTTTTGATATTGTTTGGTTAATAAAAATAAAACCTTTACGCAAAATAAACACGATATACCAGAGATGCAAATCCACTGGTTATTATTTTAAGGACAAAAATGGGACAAGATCCTACCTTTTGATGCCTGTAACAGCGGTTGTATTTAAATTTTGGCAATTGTGTAATGTAAATGCAACTAATCATACATGCTGAACCCAGTCGTTCGTTTTGACGTCTTAACTATCCCGCTTCTTTAAACTCTCACATTACCCACTACATTCTACTTTTTACTATCATCCTTTTCGAAGAATTAAGAAATTTTCATTTGCATTGGATACATGTACATATGTCCTTCTCTCAATCGCGCCTATAGCACGACAGTAACGTTGATTAGTGGTAGTCCACTAAGCCACTATCCGAACAGTTACGATGCCGGTTGAATCAATAGAGTTTAAAGAGAGAATAGGACGGTTTTATCCACTGTCACGTAGACACCAAAAATAAAGCAAGACTATTATATCGAGATATTCTCTGCGCGAACATTATACTCAAGTACGACTTTTAGGATCACTGCCAATTCTAATTTATCTTGATTGTGAATCTAAACTTTACCGCCGAAGAGTTAAGAGAAAAACAGGTCAAACAACAGTCAATCCCTAACAATAAAAATGAGTCCCCTAAAATATCGATGTATCTTTACGTTATCATATGTATCCTGTTAGTGATAGCATGCATTGAATTAAATCCGGGTCATCTAGAGGACGGTAACAAAAACAATTCAGATTCTGCGTCTACTTCGGCTAGTTCATCGTGACTGAACATACCCTCAATGTACAAAGAGTCCATATCTTTCTTACATTTGAACATACAAAGCATAAAGCCTTAAAAAGAGCAGATTTCAGTGGAATATAACAGTTTTGATATACTTTTATTTACGAAAAGTTGGCTCAAACCATCAATTTTGATAGCGAAATAGCTATCCCTGATTACACAGTGTATAGAAATGATAGACAAAATCGTCCCAGAGGCGGTGTAGTTGTATCTAACCTAAACTGTTAAGAAAGATCCGATTTGCAAATAGGTCAGCTTGAATGCATGTGAATTGAATTAAATTTAAAAAGAAAACTATATTATATGGAACATTTTATATACCCCCAAATAGTAAAAACTCAACTTGGGATGAACTTTACCAGTCGGTCGATGTAGCTTTAAATTCCGTACATGACTTTAACTGTGACCAATCAATCGACAATCCAAATGACAAAATATAATTGCTACAAACCTTTAGTCTTCACAAATTTATAAATGAACCGACCCACTTCACTGAACATTCCTCGTCCCTTATTGACTTAATTATAACTAATAACCCAAACATTCTGCTATACTCTGAAGTCGGTTCTTCTCTTCTCTTACCAGTGATTGGCTTATTAGACTTTCCCAAGTTAATATGTAAATCTTTTACACGCAGAATATTCCTATATGATCAATGCGATTACAATTTACTGAGACGTAAACTATCCGATGTTGACTGGGACCTACTCGTCTTAAACAATGATATAGATGCATTTACTGCGTTTATTACAGATAAAATTCAAAATATTTGTAATGAAGTCATACCAAATAGAATCATTCGTGTTCACAAAAATGATCCTCCCTGGATTACTAGCAAAATCAAGCAACAAATACTTATTCGTAAAAATGATAGACTCCGTAGAAAGGCTAAAAAGTTAAATAGTCCCTAAACTGGGAAAAGTATCGTAGAATAAGAAACAAATGTACCCTTGCTGTAAAAAATGCTAAACACGATTACTATTGTAACGTTAAAGATAAAATCAATAGCGATGAAATCAACTCAAATAATTGGTGGAAATTTGTAAAATCACTCTAAGGAAACTCAGCTAAATGTAAGCTCCCCCTTTACAGACAGACAACGACATAGTTGAAGACGACAAAACCAAAGCTGAACTTTTCAACGAATACTTTAATGACCAATGTCAAGTTAATGATGCCAATAAAAGTTTGCCGAACGATTTAAATTTGCCTGATTTTAGCATGCAGTACCTCCAGTTGCATGAAAGCGAAGTAGAGGACGTCTTATTATCGCTCGAAATGAGTAAAGCTGTCGGCCCAGATGGCATAAGCCACAAAGTCCTCAAAGAAGCATCGACTATATTAAAAACTCCACTTTGCAAACTATTTAACATGTCCTTAAATTCTTGTACCTTCCCAAAAGCTTGGAAGTAAGCTTGTGTAACACCATTCTTTAAATCTGGATCGCAAAATGAAGTAAAAATTACCGACCTATATCTCTCATAAGTTTTCTCGGTAAAGTAATGGAACGCTGTTTCTGCAAACACCTTTACAATTACACGAAGAGTCATAACATAATTACAAATAATCAATCAGATTTCACTCAAGGCGATTCTACTATCAACCAATTGTTAAGTATTACTAATGAATTTAGTAGAGCGCTTGATCAAAGAAAAGAAGTTCGTGTAATATTCTGTGACATAAGTAAGGCCTTCGATAAAGTATGGCATCCCGGCTTAATATTTAAGCTAAGATCAATAGGAGTCTCCAACGGCCGACAAGACTGGTTTAGAGACTACTTAAGCGAAAGAAAACAACGAGTTGTCATAAATAATAGTTGCTCTAACTGGAAAACTATAACTATATATTTATTCTATTTATTAATAACATAGTGAGTGACATAAATTCAACTATAAAATTATTTGCTGATGACACTAGTCTTTATATGATAGTTGATAACCCAAATGATACTGCTCTTAAGCTAAACCGAGATCTACAAAAAAAAATCATGAATGGTATGAACAATGGCTGTTTACCTTTAACTCTAGAAAAACTGAAACAATGACAATATCAACGAAAAGTAATAAACCAATTCACCCGGACTTAATTTTAAATAATTCTGTAATCTCAAAAGTTTCTCAGCATAAACATCTTGGTCTTATATTATCCGCTGATGGAGTAAGCATATTGATATGATTGTCACAAAAGCATACAACCGACTCAACATTCTTCGGAAATTAAAAGTCATTCTCGACAGGCGAACACTGGAAAAACTTTACTTAATATTTATACGCCCTATTTTAGAATATGCAGATATAATTTGGGACACTCCAATTGCAATTCTAAAGCACCAAACAGAAAATCTGCAAATAGAAGCCGCTAGAATTGTTACAGGTGCAACATGACTATCATCAATAAATAATTTGTATATAGAAACTGGTTGGCAAAAACTAAGTGATCGTCGTGAAAGTCATTAATTATTTCACCTATATAAAATGATAAACAACATAACCCCTCCATACCTAAATGTACTACTTCCAAGCAGACAAAATCAGACACACAATTACCAACTCGAAACTCTGTCGCGTTACAACCAATCACTACGAGAACAAGTCTTTACTCAAACTACTTCCTTCCATCTACCATACGAGCATGGAACTTTTTGCCCACTAATGTCAAATTATCTCCATCCCCAATATATTTAAATCCCAAATAAGCAACATTGTAATTAAACCTAAATTGTATTATTGTGGTATCGTAAAGGACAGATCCTTCAAGCAAGACTTCGTCTTAGATGCAGCATTTTAAATAAAGATCTGTATGACAAGAATCTAATACCATCCCCAGCATATATTTGTGGAAATAGCTCTGAGACATCCTCCCATTATATTTTACATTGCCCAAGGTTTCAAGCACACAGAGAGAGAGAGACACATTGTTTCTCTTCAAATTCCACCGATTCGATTATCATGTAATATACTTTTATTTGGTTCAGAAACTTTTACAGACGAACTAAATGCTCGCATATTTAAATCCGTACAACAATACATCTTACGAAGTAAACGGTTCGATTATGAATAGCAACTTAATGTAAAAATAAAATCTCCGTCGCTGCAAGATTGTCCAACCTCTTCAATCACAATCAGCTTCTACTTTATTCCCACCCAATCTCACCCTTTCCGAGAATGACAAAAATTTAAAAAAAATTCTTTTACCCTTCTGCACCGTTAATCACTCACGTACGATTAAGTGTATATACATACTTTTATTGTGTAACATTGTCCATGATGACTGCTGAATATGTACAAACAATTATTGTATTTTTGTTTGAGGAGACGGATTTATATAAGACTCAAAGTCTTGTTTTTTTATCCTTTTATTAAATTGTATATTTTTCTCATTTCTTATTTTTATTAGTTTGTAAAAAGTTATACAAATTATTAATAAAATATGTTTATACTAATATACGCAGAAACTAAATGCGTTTAAACACAGAAAATTATTGCGATTACACTCATTAATATCGAGATTAAAGACAATAATATTGCGAATAAGCACATTAATTATTGCGAATAAACGCAAAAGTATACGATGGTGGTTTTTATATATGAGAGAGGTATAGAGCTAAAAGCACCAATAGTCCAAACCACTGGGCAACTTATCGAAAACTAAAAATTGATGTCATTAAACTTGTAGGAGATGCAAAAGCTTCTTACAAAGAGAAACTAACGTCATGTAATTGATTAATAAAAAAATATACTTCCAGGAAAATAGTGGCGCATACCAAAATATGGCGTCAAATTAAACAAATGTGATTCTACTAGCACCTTTTGGAATTTTAGCTCATCTATCTGATAAATGTAATGTATATAATAATTTTTTTACAGATATATCACATATTGAAGATGAATGTGTTCTCAACAAAGAAAACCATTACCCTCTACATCTATCTCTTCCCCTTATTTTGTCATTGGAGAAAAAGAAGTAAGTGATCAGTTGGAGATTCTTAACATAACAAAACCAAGTGGTGCAGATGGTATTGTCTCAAGGATTTTAAAACAAATATCTGCCTCATTGGTTCACCCACTGACCCTCTCATTAAACAAGTCCCTGCAGTGTGGGAGTTTGCCATACATATGGAAACGGTCTCTGTTTATAAAAATAAAGGATCTGAATCTGATGTTTCCAATTAAAGACATATTTCTCTAACTTGTGTTTTATGTAGAATAATGGAAAAGATCATAATTATAAATTGGTTCATAAACATCAGTTTTAACTTAGCACCAATCCGGTGTCATGCCTAGATTCTCAAATGTTAGCCAACTTACGAATATCTATAATTAGTTTTATTTTGCTCAAACAGGCAAATAGGATAAGACACAAGTTATTCAAACTTATGAAGTCTTCTCCAGTATACAGTATGTTACAAAAATATTAATGGAACAACGTACATTGTAATACAATACAAATTATATTATGTTTGTTGGAGACATAACAAATCTTTTGATGACAAATATTAAAGGAAGAATAGGGAAAAAAGGAAATTAAGTAGAGACAAATTGATGTGATACATATGACGGATGCGATGACGATTGTTATTTCAAATCTTTATGAGTAATGAATCAACTATGGGGAACCTTTCTGACTCTTTGATATGCTCAAATACATGCTTAAAGACTTGTTCATTCTGATCATTAGACAATTGCGAATTACATGATGTCGTCGGAAATTCTAGATTTATTGGAAACTAGATTGGCAGCCACTGAAAGTTTTCAATTAATCTATTTCTAATATTATCATATCTCAAACATTCAAAGAAGTAATGATTTGAATCTTTGCGGTAGAATCCACAGCGACAAGATGGATCATATATAATATTTACCCTGAATAGGTCATAATTCAATATTGATGCTGAACATCTTAATGGGTTAGGACAATATTAGGTTATCGATGACCATATTCATAATGTTTTGTAACTCTTCTGTGTGGGTTCAAGTTCTTTAGTTCAGATTTAAACTTAAAAATGGAGCTAACATTACGGATTGATAGATCTAAACGGTTCTACTGTCGTATAATTGATGGTATGAAGGATTCTTCAGTCAGGGATAGTCTACAGAAAGGAGTCATAATATTACGCAAGGACAAAACGGTCGTGCTTTGTAATTTAGGCGGAATTAAATTACAGAGATATATGCTCGTGTCGAGTCGTGCTGAATATTATAGAACATTTGTAACTTCCTGCGTTTTCTGCTCTCATGCAAAGACTCCCACCTAATGTCAGTATAAATATGTATTGCATTGGTAAAAATTGGTAGGCCACAAATCCCAGAGAGAATTTTACTAGACGTGGCCATTATTTCTGCAATAGAGAAGTCCTCAGACCTTAACAGAAAATTTTATTATACAATGTAAAATGCGATTATTCAATTCTAAAATGTTACAATACATCTGACATCCGCTGTTTTAGAGAAGTTTTAAAACATCAAAATATAGGCGTTGTTTGTATTCCTATCTAAATAAAATGACAACCATATCTTTACAAACCTACTACACTTTAATATAGCACAATCACAATATCTAAATGTTATCCAAAAGAGCCATGTGCTAACTTTTCTTGGGAACACTTAATAGAACCTACCATCATTCAATCCAACAAAGTTAGCAACCCACTTGATAATAGTTTCATTAGAACAGAATTTCAGAATTCGAGCTAATAGACAAAAAGGAATCCTCGTGAAAGCCATGTTGTTATTACCTTTTTTCAAAATTAATTACTGATTCTAACACTAAATTAAATCTACATTAAGATTTAACACCAAATCTCTCAAAAAACATGCAAAACTGTCCACAACTGAAGTCAATCAATTTTAGTTCATTTTTGTGTGATGAAATGGAATACAAATATTTCCTCTTATATCTCAAAAGTTTTGTTGCAATTGTCTGTTACGTAAAGGAGCCAGTTTCCTGCTTTTGACACTTTGTTTTCAAGAAATTCAACATAGTTTTAAATACTAGAGTTTACAACTAAGACAATCAATTACACAGCAGGCTCTTATTATGTCTTTAAATAAGGTACCGATGTGTTTTTTCGTACAATGAAAAATAACTGTATTTTACGACAATGTGAGAAATAAGGGGAAAATTATGTCCTTCAAAATTAAATCTTGAAAAAAAAATATGTCTGTAAAATGCTCTCAAGTTATTATATTCTTATTTTAATTCCTTTCTTGTATTTTAATAAAATTGTTATTAATTGATGGATAAATTTGCTGGACAAATAATGGCAAGGTATCGATTAGCACGCCGCAATGTTGTAACCTTTTAATTTTTTGTTTTCAATAAATTATTGACCTAAGTGTCATATTGAAATATATTAAAGACAAAAAAATTCCATAACTTTACACACTTATATTGTTCAGTTGAAATTAAGCAAACTGTAGAATAAGTAACTTTTTTCTATATAACAAATATGTGCACAATAATTAAATCGATTGTGATGTTAAGAAAATTTCATATGCCCGTAGAACACTATTTAGTGTTCTTTCGTTTAAATTACAGTTTATGAAAATACCTTTTACTTATAGAATTAACGATAATGAGACGTAAAAAAGATAGTATAGCAATTCATAAATTTTCCCTTTTCCTAATTATATAAAGGAACATAATGTGTTTTTCTTCTTTATTATTTGGGTGTTGAGCTATAAACGGACTTTTTTTGAGTTATTTTTTCTTAAACTTAAATAATTAAATATTTAAATAATATATGCTAAATAAATATAGCCCGCAATACAGTCAATCAACCGCAAAATAAAGGCCCAGACAAAAAATATCGATAGTTTTTATTACTGTATGATGGCAAAATGCAACATTATTGATTTGAAACCTTTTAAATTTTGAAGTAGATAAAACTGAAATTCAGTGAAACAATTCTATAAATGTGTCCTAAAATTGTACAAAAAGCAATAAATCACTTGGGAATGAAAATGCTAACAACGGGATGTCAATCGAGGTGACGCTAAAACAGTGAATTTGATTGCATTGATTGCATTTGAATATTACAAAAGTAAGAAACACTATTTTTACAGCTGTTGCAGAAATAGAAAAAAATGTGTGCTCCCACATTACTGATCAAATCGTATTTAGTTGGAAAGTTAACGAAAATTATAAATGTGTTGAAACAATTATTAAAATGACCTGTCATTTCATTTGTGTGTTACAACAGAAATATATATATATATATATATATATATATGCAAATTGTAGCAAATTATAAATTCAAAAGTATATATTGAACCTTCATTATGTATATATAGATATAACAATAGAATAATAAATACAATTCTTATGAAGAAAGTCCAATTTTGGAAAAATAATCTTATGTTAAAATGGTTCCCAAGCAACATGCAATAACTGCACAGCAAAACAAAACGTCATACAGTTTGAAGCAAGGACTTTACTGGTGTAAAGGATATTTTCATTTGATTATGCATATAATTTCAATTTTTCATTTTGTCCATTTCCTGATCATTGAGAGTTATATGACAAGAACAGAAGAAACATTCTCTCTCTCTATATATATATATGCACATTTCAACTAAACCTTGAGGACTCACTTGAAGGAACTGCATTGTTTTCTCGGAGACTTGGGTTAAATAAGACTTATACTTGACCAAACTTGTATATTTGAATGACATTTACTACAATATTGAGTATTTTAGTAATTGTCCAACTTTTAAAATTAAGATTTATTATGAAATCAAAATGTGTCCAAATTAACAATATTTGTCGACTTTTGTATATTTACGTTGTGCTAAAAGCAATTTTCCTTCCAATATAGAATCCAAATTGACTAATTCTGTCAATATCCTTAATTATGTGACAAATTGAGAACTTCTGTATATAACTTTACTAATGGTTGTATATTATTTATATATGTTTCTAATGTCTTGTTTGTGTTGGTAACATGTCTTTTGTTGATTTTAACCAAAACAAAATTTCGGTTCATTCTACCGAATGTATGTAATGCGACTTAAACATTTGACAAGACAAGTGTTAGATTGTTAACCTCTTTACCTTATTTAGAAAGTGTGTCCATTTCCAAAAAATCGAATGTGTGCACAATTGCCACGACAAGGAAGTAAAAAGTTCAAGGTTAATTTTTACCTGTTATCAAAAAGGGGTTCACAACAGTATAATTATGTTGGCCAAACATTTGAAAATAGTAAAACCAGAAAGTATTTTCATCGGGTAAACATTTGTGCAAGCTTTTCTTTACATAATAAAAAGATGTAAAAGCAGAAAGTTTTGATTTTTTTTATTTTAACGTCTCAAATCAAATTATGTTATTGATTGATCCCATACACCTATTAATAAACAAAGCAACTTATACAAAAAGGATAATACTGGGTTCAATGCACACAGTGCAAAGAGATAATTATAGTTGAAATGTTCTTCTGATTTTTTACACTTTTGACATCGGTTAATTTAATTCCATACACAAATAAACCTAGTTCAATAAAAAAGTGAAAATTCTTCTACTAGAAAACCAATTTAGATTTTCTACAAATAATGTAGTAAACAATATTTAAAAAATAATTATTTTAAATACCCCGTTATTATATAACACACTACAACCGCGTTGATCAATGGTAAGAAATATAAAAAACAAACTTATTCACCCAAGATAGTATTCGATTGCAACTGTAAATGGTTCAATGGATATCATGTTTGATATATAAGTAGGGTTGTTATTTGTTTTCAACAATATTATCATAGATTTAAAAAGCTGTCATAATTTAAACATATTGCTTAATTAGGGACTGATCGGTTTAGTGTGTCTGATGGGGAACTACTATGCGCATGCAGCATGTAAATCCAGGTCAGTGTGGTTTTCTAGTTAAACCAACCTGTATATTATTTGTTGCAAAAGGTGGAATTACTGACTTCGAAATTTGTCTTCTATATGAAATATAATAGTGACAACAATAAAGCAGGAAAACCAAGTCACAAAACAACAACACGCCGAGATATCGCAGCTCATCAGAAACACACAAAATATTACGCTTTAAAATGATAAAAACACGGAAACCATTACAATAGATAAATTAAAATAAGCTGACATCAATATTCTTCATTGTAGCTTGATTTTTACAGATGCATAATTTAACTAAAAATTCTATTTCAAAATGTTGAAGGTTTTGGTTTGAGTATTTACTTAAAAAAATACAAATTTTTAAAATGTGTTTACTGTTATTATACAAAGTCGTCAACTAAATCCAAGAGAAAAAATTAATTCTTTTACATGCCGAGCTCCGCCTTTTTTATTGTCGCATGGTAGATGATAAGTGTCCTTTAAATTAAATTTAAATCTACACCAAGTCGTAATTAGATTTGCTTTAAATTGGGTTAACGTCCAGTTTTTTATTCTTTAAGGAAGCTTGATTGGTCTGTATGAACTACCAGCTTTTGGAAGTCAGACACGAACTCGCAATCTTGGTGTTCACACGCTGATGATTAATATTGGATGACTAAATATCTGAAAATCCTCGACAAAAAGTTTTAAGTAATTCTTACAATTTAATGCTTAAACTGGTTTTTTTAATAATGCGCAATGCATTTTGATGCATCGTATAAATGAACCTGGTTATGAGATCAAACCATACCTTAATTTTCATAGAACTTTAACATTCCAAGCTTAGTACGTTTGATACATTTGATAACAAATACTCTACTGTCTGCTATAAACTTTAAAAAAACATTTGTTTCTGCTAGTATGATACTCTGTTTTAAATTCATAGTAGAAAAACAGCAAGCGGTTATAGGAAAGTGCTGGGCTACATTGATATATCTTACTAAAAGTGAATTAAACCGAAACAATTGCATGTAATTAATGCAACCCAGAGTAAATTGATACAAATATGCGCAAAATGCTGTAAACAAATTAACAAAATGGTCAATTTATTTATGCATATATTTGAGGAATTCATATTTTTTTTCATTTTATTTCTTTCCATTAATCCAAATTCTCCTATGATAAAGAGTCATAGTCAATGATCTTTCTGGTATGAAATCTATCAAATATTAACTTTTTATTTTGCTATTCTTATCTCGCTTAGAATATAATTTTTAATCTGTCAAAATGGCCTAAACCAGTAGTTTATATCCGCTCATACTTTCACGAACGACTGTTTTTTGCTCAACAAATATGGCGGCAATATTTACCCGTTTTTCTGACAATCAACTTATCCAGTACATTTTATACACTCGAATTTTAGAGATAAAAATATCTTGAGAGGTGTATTGCTTAAACGGAAAGTTTTTTAGTCAACGCAGTGAAATGTAAAAATTGAGTAAATCTGTCAACAAAATACCACAATAACACATGATAAGAAATAGTTTATTGAGTGAGGACCTCTATACATTACAGGTTATATTGTTTTTATGAATGTATGGAAATATCTCAACAAAATAGAGATTTGGTGCCGAATCAAACCCTGCCTATACATTTAATTACCATATAAGCGGTAATTTTTGCAGTGTGAAATTTTTGCGGATTGGGATTGAAATTCTAATATTTTATTTTTGCTGATTTTAATTTTTGCGGTTTTACATCTTTAACCAAAAAAATGTCGAGTTTTTTATTTCTGTTGTGTGTCCTGATTAGCCCAGTGATTTGGGCTATGAGTTATGTTCCACGCTAAAAGAAAATCATATTGAGCATGACAAGCTTCTGTTGTTCCCTGATATATGACTTGTGGTGGAATAAATTCACCTGTAACCTGTAAGTGTACCTAAAATAATGAAAAAAAATCGGCAAAACTGGTAAAATAAAGTGAGTTTTTTATTAATTGGGATTGCATTGACAATCAATTTCTGACAGAACTTGGTTAATACACGCGGACAAATGACAGGTAGATGTTTTAATTGGAAATCGATTTTTACAGGTAATAATAACGGTTAAATAACGGATTAATAACAGTTTTTTTTCTTGTATAAACATCCTTTGTTTTATACCGGTAGACAATAACAATAAAGGAAAATTTTTTGGTGTTTTTGTTTCTTGTAAAAACATCCTTTATTTTGTATCTATCTGATGGACAATAACAATAAAGAAAAACATTATTAGTGTTTTATAGTGAATATTTTATTAAAACTCCGAAAACGAGAAAACTATTCACTTCGCTTCGATGATTTTTATTTACCACCGAGATAATTAATATAATTAATATCCCGAAAAGTAAATATCAATCGACACAAGTTTGTGAAACTTTACCGTTATTTACGGATAGGAATACTTCATACTTTTTTATGCGATTTTAAATTTTGCGGTTGAGTGTCAACCGCGAAATAACGCAAAAATTAAATTACCGCAAAAATTACCAGTTATACGGTATTGTGCACCTCAACCAGAAATAGACAACTTTATTGGCCTGACTTGACAACAGTTACGACTGAACAATCACTACTTGGTAGTAATCTATGTTTGTACTATTAGTGCCAACAGACTATCATATATATCTGCCACTGGTACATAAAATATTAGAACATATTTTATAACGATAGTATTTTTAAGTTCATAAAAAACAACCGTTATATTTACCACTTTTTTGTTAAGCTTGCAAACAATATAGCAAGGACACAACATTGGAAATAGCTTAAAAAGTATATAAGCAGGGACTCTAACATCTTTAACATGGCACAAAAGTAAAGGAGAAATAACAAACCTGTTTTCAAACATACAAGAGACCAATATAAACTAACAACAAAATATATAGAAACTGAGAAAATTGAACCCTATAAAAATCATTCTCATCGATCAACTAAGTATCTCCTTCTAATTTGATTGTTTACTGTTTATTGTGTCATGACCAATGGAAAGACAAATACAGGAAGAAAAAAAATTTTACCAAAAAACCCTTAAAAAACGACTAATCGTAGTTAAGCAATAGGTTTTCCATAACGATTAAATACCAATAACACGCAGTTAATTTTTAATGTATAAGCTTTTCTACACGATGTGTCCTCAACTTAACGAAAAATGTATCTAGACACACCATGTAAATTAAAAAAACTGCTATTGTTTTTTTTGCTTGTTTTGTTTGTTTAAATGATGTTTAACGCACACTTTTAAGCATTTTCAGCGGCCAGTTTAATTGGGGGAAGAAGGAAAAGTACCACGAGACAACGCCGACCTTCGGTAGAAACTGTTATTCTTAAAATACGGGACCTGTGTAATTTGTCTTTAATAGTGCCTTTAGCATTCTTCTATGGATTCTTATAATTTTATGTTTGAATTAAAGTATAAAGATACTTCATGAGTACAATCTTAGATTTGCATTTATTTTGCCAAAAGAAACCCAGTAAAATAACTCCAGTCGCCATGTATTGTTTCAGAGCCAATGCCTGTATGATGGCGAACCTTAACAACATCGTCTTTCTTCAATGCAACGATTGCGGTCATTGAAGCTGCTTCGCCTACGTTGCCACGCGCGGCATACCCTTTCGATATTTCATCGCTGTTTTGAACCATCTGTAAATATAGCTCATAAGATCCACTAGTTTTAAGGAAAGACGAAGTAAAGAAGTACATCCCATTGTATGGTGCAGTGAAATGTCCAGTGTGAGGATTGTAATTATTACCGATGTTGCTGATCACCTTGTTAAATATTACGGTCTGTGATGGTCCAAGAGTTATGTCGGATGTCAGCTTTGCGTGGAATCCAATAAAGTGCGAATGTTGATCAATAATGCCTTCTGCTATGTAACATAGATCGAGATTTAAATGTAGATAATTATATTGTTGGTTTATTGAATAACATATTTCGCGGTATATTTAAACTCGTGGTTTTTCGTTTGGTCAAATGTTGTTCTTAAATTGTCTTTTTATACTTATTGTAAATAAATTAAGAATGAGTTTTTTCAATTGATCAATTAATACTATTTCATGTTTTTGATGTCCATATAAACTGATCATTGTCGGTGTGGTATATAAAATGAAATCTAATTGATGTGCGCCCTCTTTAATTGGAAATAACACGAATGGGCCTACTTGCGATGTAATTTGTTTACTCAAAATGTAAAAAAGGTGATTAAGTAACTGCGTATTTCATTGTTTTATACATGAATTGACCTTTTAATTAAAATACAGATACACATGTAGGATGCCATGGTGATTTACTTGTAGGCGACACTTAAGTCCCTTATCTTTGATATATATATATATATATATATTTGCATGCAAATGAAATAAAAAATTTTAAAAATGTAACTGCAGATTTAATATTAAAATTGAATATTGAAGCTGGTACCAATTTTGAAAAAAAATCAGGAAGCCCTAAAAATGCAAGTGGTGGCTTTATTATAAAATATGTGTAGTTTAGCAAATAACGTTCGACAGATGGTGATGCTGCAGTCCAACGTTCATTAACGGTAAAGTTTACACTCGATTAGCCCAAAACTTTAAAATCTTAGTTGTACAGTTATTAAATTTATTGACAGTTAAATTCGATTTTCTCAGGAAGAGAAACACCACATTACCATAAGCTAGGAACTAGGAAATTAGTTTGTTAGCGTATTTTTCACGAGTATAGTGAAATGGGTATAATAATGTTTAAATTGAAGAAAACAATCCTAAAATCATATTTGTACATACCAACGTTTACACATTCGCTGTCCTTTCCATAAACAGCAGCTAAAAGCAGGAATAAGAAAGCTATAATGATCATTCTGGTGTTTAAATTTGTCTACAATCTACCGGATACAAAAACAGTTACTTCTACATGTTATGAGCTTATTAAACTACTACAAATTGCCGAGTTGCGTGTAAGAATGCAAACATATGCAGCTCTCCCCACCAATAGTAAAATGATCTCCATAATTATTCTCGTTTATTGTGATTATATTTGATTTTTATGTAACATACAGGTTTTATACAGTAAAAATGTTTTATGCGAAACAGCGGACTATTTTTAACAATAAATTACCCACAATATAAAGGTAGCTTATACAAAAAAGATTTACTTGCTGTATACTGCTTGCTGAGATGTAGTGCGATAAATTAAACTTACCTTGTATAAATGCGACATTAAATTGTATTTTTACACAAATTAGATGAAGTATCAGATACAATCTCTTTTGAGTTCCATTTAAGAAAACTAAAGTAAATATTTACATATTCTTTTATATTTTTAATTTATCTGTTTTAGTTATTTCAACTAACGGGATTGGATACTCGATAAGTCTTCAATTAAGCAGGTACGATTGCCTGTTCATCATCGAGACCGAAACGAGATTAAACGAGAACGCAGAAATGACAGTATCTAGAACAACACGGTACCAATAATTCAGATTAAATTCTTGCAATTATCCTGTGAAGTATGTTTAATTTTTTTAAAAATTGTTATTGTTTTACTTACACAACTGGATTGTCATGACCATGTTTAATCGTTTAAAAAAAGATTAAAATAAGCGAGAATCGCGAGCACTTTTAACGGTCGACATTTTTTTCCGTAATTTTGAACATTTTTATATTTGTTTAGTCAGACGTATTTTTTTCCGTAATTTTGAACATTTTTATATTTGTTTAGTCAGACGTATGTTCTCGTAATGCAAAATAAACATTTAAAAGGTAAGGGGTCGTCCATAATTGTCAACCATTTTCACAAGTGTGCAAAAAGCACACTTTTTGAGACCCCCAACCCCCCATCAAAAAGTGTACGTCAACCATTAAACTAATATAAAACCAAACTCCACGGAAACGAAATATTTCTGAAGATAAAAAAAAGTGTACGCAAAAATGTCGAAATTTTTAACCCCCTCCCTTAAGTGTGCGGTTTGCACACTTATGAAAATGGTTGACAATTATGGACGACCCCTAAAGACCAACAACTCGTATTTTTGTCGCATGCCAGCAAATATTATTTTTGTTGTGAATCCCCCCGGTACTTTTGGATGCGGTAGCGTGAAATATTAGCAGATTTTCTGGACGTAGGTGCAAATTTTTAAACGGTCCCCTTAAATGTTGGCGATCTACGCCTTTATTTTGAAAGCAGCATTCCTTTTTCTGTCGTATTCTGAAAGAATGCTGTTTTAAGAAAAGGAAGAAATAGGTCCTAATAGAGAACACGATAAATAAGCATACTTTTGCGACCCCCTTTCGAGCACGTTGTTTACACGAGGACATCTTCCTCCTGTTACGTATTTTTAGCTTTATTTTACAAGAAAGTTGAGCGCACCCTACCTGCAATAAGACTACCTTTTAAGACTTTTAACTTAACTAGTGCTTGTAGTGTAATGTATGCTAATTTGGTCTTATTTATCAGATGCTATTGATTCAAAGTTCTGGGCGCTTTCTGATCTTCTTAAGATCAATGATGATGACATCTCTATTCAGAAAGATGGCATATTGCATGACATAAATGAAAAAGTGCAACATTTTGTAGTACTTGATTACATTGTTATAAATATAATGTACAACTCACTTTCAAAATTTGAATAAATATTTATTACAACCCATTTTCTATTATTTATTGTTATGTAATGACAGATGTGTTTGACAAATGGTGTCATAACGATGTCATAAGTTGTTTGAGGGTACATCCCTAGGTAGTTAATACATGTGTCACCATATAATTTATCCAATTGGTGATAGCCATAAACATCAAAGAACACCATACAAGGTGGCTTTGATTTTAACTCACTGGGACTAGTACAACTGTCGAATTTGAGAATTAATCAAGAATGTTCGGCTTTTTGTTTTATTTTTGTTTTATGATTTGTTTAATTAATTAATTTTTTTTATTAAATGCATCAATGTATTGATATATAAACGTAGTGCTAGTTCCCAGAGACTCGAACAGACAGCGTTATTGACGATTGTCGTCTTACGAAAGACGTAAAAAGGATCATATCCGTGTCGATACTTGTCTAATTAGAGTAGTAACGATCTAATGTACATTTTGAGTGATTGCGTGCTGTCAAACTATAGTATTTGGTGGAAATCCTTTACTATTTTTTAAAGATAATTAAGCACAAACGTGTCTTGTCTCATCCATACCGCCGTACTCTGAAAAAAAGAAAATTTAATAAATCCGCTCACCTACATGTATGCAGATATAAAGTTAAAAGCAACACCAAAAAAAAAAAACGGTTATAAACAAATTATGTTATTAAATATAAATAAATAAATGATATAAATGAATAAATTCATTGAACTTGATCAATTTGAAAATAAGATGTGTTTTGGCATCCATTTTTAATTTCTAAAAATACAGAAGTTAGCGTTTCACCTAAGACACCAAAATCTACCTACACATCAAATTATTTTTATACCGGACAACTTTGTAAATTTAACACGTGTTTGATCGTTATTTTAAAACGGATGAAAAAATCCTAAAGGTAGAGTTCCAATTTAGACAATAAAATCTACCTTCCCTCCAAATTTTGTTGAAATTGTAAAAACATTATCCCAATTTTGTGGTTGGCGCATTATTAAACCTCAGTATGTTGATATTCAAATGTGCATTGATTCATGAACTCTATAAAAGCATCTCTGACAAAAATGTCTGAAAAGTTAATGATTTAAAATAATGGAAACTAAAATAACTAATAAAGTATTATATAATGAAACGGTGTAAAAACAATAACTCGCCAAAACTATTTCATTCTGTAACCGGAAAGATGCCCCTTTATCAAAATAACATAAACATATTTCTTCTTGAATAAAGTGAATTTATTGTAGTTCAAACTGCAACATAATATAGATCAATCAAACTTGTTTGTATTGAACATTAATAGTTTGGACATAACGTATGTGTCGAAGTTTAATGATAGTCAACCAATGTTTTACACGAATTTAAGCAATTAACTCATTTCGATTACATCTCTAAATTGTCGAATATATTATTCCGTCGACATATTCATAATTCTATGTCATTTTCATTACATTATTTTTCTGATTATGATTTCATAGCACATGATTTAATCTAAACACTTTTCAGTTTAAAGTCAAATTATTTTTTCATTGTTTTGAATTTTAAATTTGCTATTGTGTTTATTTTGGTATCAGTCATTATTGTTTGGTTTTAAAATGTGACCTTCGTTAGTTTCCCGAACTCAAGTGAATCGAAAATAGATAACATATTTTTGTGGCGTTACAAATAGGTTATGTGTAGCACTAATTAAAACATTAACGGCCGAAACTTTATAATTGTGAAAACGTAAGACAATATTTAGTTTTAAAACATAGTAACTCTTTCTTATTTGTTGATTTATTTCCGCCATAATCAGAGCACGGAGGTTGTGCTAGATTAATAGACAGCCAATTTTTCTGAGGAAGGTCGGGTTCTGTACATTGCTATTTGTGTCCTCTACCAGACACACTGGATGCCACGAAAAAAAACAGAAAAATCTGCTGAATGTGACGTAAATCCCCATTCAAAGAAACAAAATACAAAATCTGATTGGAATTATGCGTTCTCGCTATCAACCAAAAACTTGTACAAGCATATATTTGTATACAAATACAATGATTAATAATTGTCTGTATTACTCTTTGCAGCAAAACAAGTAGAATCATTCTTTAGGAGGCAATAGTATTACATTTGACAAAATGTGTCCCCTTAATATTTGTCACTTGGTGGTCGCAAATTGAGTTTACTGCCGACGCGATAATCATAATGGTGTCAAATCTTCATATGATTTACGGTTCTCTGATTTATAATGGAACTGGATTGCCCGACTTATATAAAACATTATTATTAATTGGAAAAAGCTTAGGTAACCGTCCGATATCTGACACTATGCAATATGTGCATGTACAATAAGAATCGACATTAAATCTAATGCTGTTTAGAATTTCTAATCATAAACCTTTTAAATGTTTTACAATGAGTGTGCTAACAGTAGTCTAATCACATTTATGATGCATTTGAATCCGCAAACCACGCACCAAATGAATGTTTTCCATTGTACTACATTAATATTTAGGAATTATCTGATCTGTCTTATTTGAAAAACTCGAAATTACATTAATGGTGAAACGAGTCAGGAATAAATATGCAGGTTCAGACTCACAGTTCTATAGAATGATATAATAAACTCCTAACAAGAGATGCATTCCTAAAAGAAGTACACAATATTTAGAAAATAGAACATGGACTAGTAGTGATAGTGTGTTGAGTACAATGACAGTCCTGCATGTAGTTATTTTTGTTCTCACGTATCATGTAAATCCTGTCCAGTGCGTTTGTCTATTAAACCAATGTTAAATTATTCGATAAAATAGAAACAAAATCTTATCGACGTTTTTATTAGTTTTGTTCATGAATAACAGCGTCTAAATGAAAGCTGGGAACGCGACAAATGCGACAATAGAATCATCAAATCGCAAGTCATCACAAGTGCTAAAATAGTTGCCACGGATTTTTTTTTAATTATATTACACGAAAACAATATTTAAGGTTGTCGTGCTACATTAGTATGAATTCTGAAACGATTGCTTCCTTAATGGTACACAACATATACAGGTATATACGTATAACCGAACAAAAACAACAAAGGAAAAGGAAATGTATAAAAATATTTTGAAATAAATGCGATTTGCATATAATGTAGTCCAAACGCATACAGCTTAGAAGACTGATAGTCTTAATTTATACAGTTTGTATTGCATCAATACTGATTAATACGGAAGAGTTTGAAAGTCGGACAAAAACAAATAAAACATCCATAAATCACATTAAGATTTCAATGTTCTTATTCTAGCTCGAATTCTACAGATTCATCAAATAACTAAACACTTTTTTCAAATTGTAAATATTGTCTTTTGCCCGTAAGAAGGGAATAACCTAAATTATTGCCTTTGAACTCGGGATTGATTCGCCAAAAGAAACTCATGAACGAATATCCATAAAATCTCCGTGTCAGTAACAGAAAAGTTAATTTGTTCATTAATTAATGCCCGGTAAAATTATTATTAAAAGATCGTTGATATTGCTTTAAAGTAAACTAATTAATATTGACTGAGGAGAATGCATTAGAATCTTTCCGTCTTCTTTTTAGGCTCTGTCGAAAGCTAATGCCGACGCGACATAAACATTGGAGTGATTGTCAACGGTTACACCGTAAGGTGTTTGAAGAATACTTGTTTCATTATAATCCCAAACCTTTTCTCCGCTTTTCTTGTTACAACCAGTATAATTTTCACATGAAATCTATATTGTCGTCAAATGTTGTCACATAATTCGACCTATCTATCGCTTTTTTAACGATAATTGTTGTCGTCATGCCTTTAAGATCGTGCAGTATAGTACCCTGTTCACGCCCAGAGTATATAATTTTTTCCTGTAGTTGTGTTATTCCATCACCTATATATGTAATGTGTATTGTTCGGCTCTTATTTGTGGACTCGATGTTGACAAGTCTTATTTCCTTTGCGCCTAAAATTGATACATCTACTCCCGTTTCATCAAGACAGGTAACATCAAATGGACATTTAGAATTAAGACTAATTAACATAGTAACACAGCCATGATGATTAAATAAAAAGAACTGTTTTGTCACAATCTGTATTATTATTTGCACATTCGGATTAAGGACATCTCCAGTAGGTCTTAATTTGATACGAGTTTTACCAGATTCTTAAATCAGACTTGATCGTATTAAGACGATTCTAAGTACTTCTCTTTAGGTTGTCGAAAATATCTCCGAGTCTGCAAGTTTATTTTATTTTTCTGCTTTAAGCTAATTCATTAGTAAGTGTAGTTTCCAATGTATCAAGCAGGAAATTGGAAATTGATCTTTTCACGCTTCTATTTAATTTCTTTGTGAAACCGTTGACTCGTTACTTCCATAAGAAATTTGCTTTCGATCTTTACTGATCATTGCATGTGTTTCCTTATCTCTATAATATAAATTTCCAGATTATCAATGTGGAATTTTAAGAATTCTTTATCATCCAGATCCTAAAGTCCAGAACAGTGGTTTTTTTTATCGACGGAAACGACGGAAATACAAGTGGAAGAAAGGAACTTCTATTCTTCATTCTATCAAAGTAATAATCATTTCAATTTTTATAGATTAAAAAAACAACGTTTAGAAATTTAAATCTATCAGGAACAAAAATGCATCGATCTTAGAAACCATATTTGAAGTTCCAGAATGCCACAAAAAGAGGTCGGAATGACCGTCCATACTGAACATTAGTTAGCAGTCAAAATAATAATAACAACTAAAAGTATAAAAATCCTCTTCAATCAACAACGCTATCTGTACAAGACGTGACATTACATACACGTACATGCAAATAGATTACAAAATAGTAAATTAAAACGGTAGTCATTTTAAAAAATTGTTACAAGCAAGCTATATTTTGATATTTTTGTGATAAATGTGTTCAAGTTATATAGAAGAAAATACGATAAGAAATGGATAAAAACATTCTAGCAGATTTCCCACAAGTTCAATTTAAACAACATGTATCTTTGAGTAAAAAATTAGAATTTGTGTCACCTTTTCGGGAGGAGGAAAAAATGAGATTTAGATATCCAATTTTTCTAATACAAATTTCATAATTGACAATTTATCATTAAAGAGATTGGAAAAATATATGGTTGTTGTGTTTCCAACAGAAGAATATGGATCCTAGTCTTGTCGTGATATATTGACACATTTGAATAATAATCTTTTTAACAACTGTTTTAACCAATATGTACGAGTTAAAATTTTCTCATGATCAAAACATGCTTTAAATTTTTTCCCAAGAATTATTGTCATTACCATACAAAACATTTTAATACACTGAATTCTTCACCATGTTTAAGACATCTGCAGAACTACCCAGCGAACAGTATAGAATTGGCAAAACAAAGATTAGCGGTCTCTGCCTACATTAGCATCTCGACACAGTGCGCATCTAATTTGACTGACAGACAAGTAATGGTAACAGAGAGCATAATTTAATAGCAACATTGCTCAACTGTCTTGTTTTATTACTGAATAATTTTCTCTTAAACATGTTAAACAGATATACTAGGTTAGTGTATTCCCAAGACGCAAAGTACGAGATATTAAACTTTGATCATAGGTATGTTGCAAAATGGAAGGCGATACGTATCAGTCGATATAGAGTGTCAGATTATAATGATGCATATTAACAAAGAATGTTTGTGATAGATCAAGTTAGTTGATTGGTGCTTGCTCATTTACAATGTTAAACGAGAACTTATTTATGTTTCTCACGTCTCTTACAAAGGGGTTCCAAACCAAGCTCGCCATATAATTTTGTTTTAGACAACTTATAGTATCATCTCATTTGCTAATAGTGAAGCACAAAAACTTTCTTGTGAATCTATAATGCATTCCTTTGCCTGATATAGAATATTTGCCTGTCAACACCGAGGTTTCTTAGTTAACATATAGTTCATTCTATTGATAAAAAAATTTGAAGACCCAGTTAACAGAAGAACTTCAAAGTTCATACAAATATTCCTCAGAAAAAAGGAAACCAGTTAATATATAATAATATCAAATAGCGAATTGTCGTTTGTTCACAGTAAAATATTGGATGCATTGTTATTATCTATACCAAAGCAGCAAAGTAATATTTCTGATTTGTTGTTGTAGTATTTAAAAATCATCTGGAATAGCTCTCTTGTGTGTTGTGTAACCCGAACTGTCAATTATTCCTTTTAAACTTTATCAAATAGTTTACGGGTCGAAGGTCTAATTTTAGGGAGCAGTGAACTGCAGATGCAGAACTTCCTTGTCAGAACACTTAACTTTTTCCTTGCTCGTGGTTTGTGACTTGATGTTATAGTTGAATATAAATTTTGACAATACTATTTCAGAAAAAGTCTTTGATCAAACTAAATTAATAACTACAAAATTACGCATAAATTTTCTAGAGGTCAAACCAAGCTACCCGGTCTAATATGTGTTCATCACAATTATTTGATCAACATCGCGTGAGTACAGACAGCAAAAAGTCAAACAGTTTCTTCTATGATGTATATTTAAGTGTCCGTATTTCAAAACATAATTACTATTTTTGAATTCTTTAATCTGTTATTTTGGCGGTGGGAAATTTTCATTTTATGTAATCGCTCATGATCGGAAACTCTTTTCTTATATGAATTTTAATTGTGTTAAAAGATTTTTCCGTATATTTTCAGCGGGTTTCCACGCAAGCGTACTTAATATCATGCACATGCACTTTTGTTAGCAGTATTTGTCTCAATATTCTTGGCGGGCGCATGTCTGTAACCATGCTCCAACGAGGGTTGAATGCGATATTACTCCAAGAGATACCGGTATAACACCATAGCAGGTACGCACCCGAGTCACGTCGAAACAAAATAACTGTAAAGTCATCTTTTAAAAGATTAAAACTTTTTTCCATATCCAGTATCACTTTAAATAACATTTAAAACAAGAATTTAACAGTGAAGATAGATTGAAGTGTTGGAATAAATGTTAAACAAAACTGATCTTTTTTTTTATTGCGTGTACATTATTACACATAATATTGAAATTGCCCGTTTGAAATACATCGAGGTATTGCCTTCCTGGGTTAAGTGTAAAAGCGCGATTTTGGTTCTTCATGCCTTACTTACAATACATTGTACATTTTTACATCGCCATCGTAACAAGCAACAATCAGTACGTTTCTGTCTTTGTCGAACTGAATTGTGCGCGGATTTCGGATTCCATCCTCTGATTTCAGTATCTGTCTGGCATGTTTCCCGTCAGGTGATATAATCACGATACTGTCTGTCCCACTTGACGCCACATAAACATTGGAGTGATTGTCAATGGTTACTCCGAATGGAATTTTTAGAATACTTGCATCTTTGTACTCCCAAACCTTTCCTCCACTTGTTTTGTAACAACTAACAATATGTGTATGACAATTTGTATGATATACTTTGTCTTCAAATGACGTCACATAACTCAACGTATTAATGGCGTCCTTAACGATTGTTGTGGAAGTTTTATCGTCTGGGTCATGCAGCATAATACCATGTTCACGTCCACAGTATATAAGGTTGCCTTGCAGTTGTGTTAATCCATCACACACGTAGTCGGTGTTTATTGTTCCGGTAACAGTGCCGGAAACAATGTTGACAATTTTTATTTCCTTTTTGTCGAAACACGATACGGCTATATAACTGTCATCAATACAGGAGACATCATATGGACGTCGGTAAGAAAAAGGAATTAACTTATCCACAGAGCAGTCCTGGTTGAATATTATCAACTGGCTATTTGAGAAATCTACAATTATTACTTTCCGATTAGGACTAATGTCCACTCCAGTAATTCTTAATGAAAAATATACTGTCGGTATTTCCAGTTTCTTGTTCACTTTAAGGCTGACTTGATCAATGCCCCTTGTCGGTTGTATTTCTATAGGTGACATGATCTGTGCTTGCTTATGCTTTTCCTTTGACAACAATACTAACGGAGGGTTGTAGTTTATAGATATAGACCCAAACTCAGTAACCATGTTAAAGAGCTTGTCACTTATGTCACACTTCAGACTAATCTGCTGTAGACTTCCGTTTTCAGACAACGATTCTATGTACTTCTCTTCTTTGAAGATTTGTTCTGACAGTTTTTTACAACCAAAAAAGGTTTGCAAATCTGTCGCATTAGTTTTAATAGATTCTAAATTATTTTGCAAGTTACCTACTGTCTCGCTTCGTTCTTCAAGTTTCGATAGTAAACTCTGAATCTGCAGTTTAATTTTATTTTCTTCTTCGGCCAATTCATTAATGAGTGTAGTTTCCAACTTATCTAGCATGCAATTGATCTTTTCACGCTTCTTTTTAATTTCGTCTTGAAATAGTTTTCGTTGAACTTCTATTTCCGTTAGATTCTGCCGTCGATCTTTAATGATCATATCAATATGTTTCCGAATTTCAATAATAGAAAGTTCTAGATTTTCAAACATTGTAGATGTTTTGGATTTTTTAACCAGATCATCTAGATCTAAAAGTCCGGAGCAGTTTTTATGATTCAATGAAATACAAGTCGGGCAGCACAAATGTTCATGTTGCGGGCAAAAGTTTTGAAATTTCCTACCGTGATCTTCACAATGATGAACAATTTTTGAAATATCTGCGGGTAATTTCTGGTAGTTGTCAATCGATATAATAGCATGATTGCGAGTCGCCTTGGCTAATTCGTGATGCTTTTCACAATCGTTACAAAATCCTTCGTCACATTCTGGACACCAGATAACAGCACATTTTGATAAATGTTGACCCTCACAAATGGCGCAGAGGATATTACTAGAAGTGGCCATTCTTTCTACAATAGACAAACATCGACAAATTAAGACCTAGAGTTGTTGGGTATTGTGTTTGAACGTTTGTGATATATAGTAATGGCAAGCAGTTTTAAACCTTTTGTTTTGAAGTGGGGCCGGGTGTTAAAGAGTCTATATAGAGATTAATTAAAAAAAATGATGAACTCTATGTTAACACAAGAAACATTTACTGTATCTTTTATGTAGGGTGATGTAGGCTCTTTCATGCTACAAATTGGAAAAATTAAAATGAAGCATTTTAGTATCTAGAATTTAGATTAAGGTGAGAAAATTGGGAGTAAGTTCATAGAATATAAAATGTTCAAAAAAGCATTTTTAGACATTCATTGCAATATCATTAACGTAATAAAAGGTCTAATAATACATTTTAAGTCACACTGAAACAACAAGTCTAAACACATTTTATTTCCAATCTTAACAATAAAACGTTTCAGATTTTCAATCGATGTACATGTTTTATAGGCATTTACGAAATCATCAAGAGCCATATAGGTCCAGAACAGATTTCGTCATTAACGGAAATATAAATTGGGTAACAGTGTATCATGATGGGGCAATGTGCAGGTTATTTCATATAATAGACGCTGTAATCTGATACTCTTAACGATGTTGCATAATCCTTCATCACATGTAGGACACCAGTCATCAGCACATTTGTCAAATGTTAACCTTTACCAATCCTCCAGAGGATTTTACTTGATTTGTTTGTTTGTTTGTTTGAATGGTGTATAACGCCACTTTCAGCAATTTTTCAGCTATATCATGGAGTCCAGTTACTGGAGGAGGGAGCCGGAGTATCGAGAGAAAACCCCAGACCCTCGGTAGGAAAACTGGCAATCCTTGTCAATTAAGATTAGAGTCGAGTACACCTGCCCGCAGTTAGACTCGAACCCGCAACCTCAATGTTAACAGACCACGTGATTGATAGTAGACGAACTACCTTAACCACTCGGCTCCTCAAATTTCAAAGAAATACATAATATTATTGTATTTTAATGAAACTTGGTACACAGTAACAACAGGCTGACATATTCTCACTGGCACAATTCTGTAGAGCTACATCCAATACTGCACGCTTGAGCGAACTTACAACCTGAGGCTCTTAAGAGCCTGTATCGCTCACCTGATTGTATAGGTAAAGAAGATGGCATTTCCCTGATGTTAAACTAATTTCAATCAACTTTAAAGAGGACCATCTAAAAAATATTCCTAGTAAGTTGTGTTTCTATTGGTTAACCGGTTTAAGAGAAGAAGATTTTAAAATAAAATTTGCCCATAGGGTCCTATGTTAAACTAAGTTCGGTGGTGGTGGCCATTTTGAATTTCCAATTGGCAATAAAAAACTTAATCTTTAAAGAAGACCATCCAAAAAATATTGGCGGTGGGTTTTTTTTCCATTGGTTAAACGGTTTTAGAAATTAAGACTTTTAAACCTTTTCCCATAGGGTCCAATGTTAAACTAAGTACAGTATTGGCAGCCATTTTGAATTTCCAATTGTCATAAAAAACACAAACTTTGTAGAGGACTACAGGGATCACCACAGCTCACCGACTATCCAAACAGTATTACTAGTAAGTTCTGTTTCAATTGGTTAGCCGGTTTCAGAGAAGAAGCCTTTTAAAACATGTTCCCATAGGGTCCTATGTTAAACTAAGTCCTCCAGTGGTGGCCATTTTGAATTTCCAATTGGCATAGAAAACATAAACTTAATGAAGGACCATCTAAATAATATTGCTAGTAAGTTTTGTTCTGATTGGTTGACCCGTTTCAGAGAAGAAGCCTTTTTAAACTTTTTTCCCAAAGGGTCCTATGTTAAACTAAGTCTTGCGGTGGTGGCCATATTAGTTTTCCAATCAAAATAAAAAAACACAAACTTTGTAAAGGTCCATCCAATGAACATTATGGCCAAGTTTGGTTTTAATTGGCCATGTGGTTTCAGAGAAGAAGATTAAAATGTAAAAAGTTTACAGATGCAAAGTGATAACAATAGCACACATGACCCTTTGGGTCAGGTGAGCTAAAAAGGGGTCGTTTACCAAATATGCGAAGCGTGACATCAGTGTTTATAAAACATATTGTCACATCATAGAAGATGAAATTGCGGTAAATATTTAAAAACAATTTAGTATTACGTTCACTGCATTAGAAATTGAAAGAAACAGTTCAAATTGATCAAACATTAACAAGTCAGCATACATTGGCAGAGATTTTTTGAGTGACAAATCACTACTGTTTACCATGTATGGTCGAGCTTACGCTCCTAGTAAATCCAAAAAAAGGTGCAAATTGAAATCTACAATTATCAACGTTTTGAAATATGAGTTTTTTCATTTTGATTGGGCGATTTTCTAGAGCAGATTTTAGAACGAATGGAACTGTATAGGAGCATGTGATGTTGTCTTTTTGATACCTTTCGGGCAATGCCGTTTGCGGCTGAGGGGGTAGTCTCGATCATCCAGATGCTTAATTGCATTTGTGCGTCTGGATTCTTCTCTATATTGAACTCGTTATCATTACACCCCAAATTGGGCGTAATTTTTGATTGGATGATATTTTTACTGTCTAAAAAATTACGTCCGTTCATATCAAAAGTGTATAAAAAATTGTACCAAAGTTTAAGCTTGAATATTTTTATAAGATATTACTTTATCAATTAATTAAACAAATATTATTGTTATGCACAATCAAGAGAGAATCTTACTGTGTCGTCATTTTATAAGTATAGACATGTTTGCATGGGTTTCCTGGTCTAAAAAAAAATCCCTGTACAGTTGGAGTCGAGCATACGCTGCCCATATTAAGACTCAAACTAAAAACCTCCATATTGACAGGATACATGATCAATAGTAAATTAGTATTATACAATTTTAGCTTTGGTATGAGGTCGATACGAGAATATATCAAATACTTTATTGTCAAATAAATCACATTTAAATGATTCGTGACAGAAAACAAAATAAAGAGTAAACAAACAAATAACGACAAAATAAAGTCTATGAGTCTCCTATCTTCAGTTCTGATGACCGTTTTATAAAGGAGGCAAGACTCTGAGTTTGCCGAAAATTTGCAGGAGAGAGTATTTTAATTAAATTGTCTTGATCAGAGGTATTACTAGTTTCATTTACAATATTAAAATCTAACAATAGTTTATTTCTAAATATGTCAAATATATCGACCAAACAGATTTGCATATCGACTGAGGACGCAGTCCGAGGTTGATATTCATCTGTTGGTCGATATATTCTCGTATTGACAGAATCTTAAGCTATAATTGTTATATTATTAATATAACCTATTGTCATGATTGTTGAAAATGTTTCATTTTTTGTGTGCACACCATTTGTTTAACATATTTTAAAAATGTAATATGATTACGAGTCTACATACATAATAAATATATAATGTTCTATGACAATTATTCCACATCACAAAATACAACAGACCCCTTTTTCTACATAAAATTTACCAAAATAGAACCAAACTGTTAACCATATAATAAACATGTTGTATAAAACTTTTATTTAACTTTTAGAATTTTTGAAATCTATTTTTAGTAACGTGCTGTATAAGTATGCTGCATAACAAAATATTGTTGGAAAATTCTATTTTTAGGTATATTATATGTGCCCAAATAAATACAAAATGACCACGTGGTACTGTTAGACAAATCAAAATAAAGAAAATATCAAATATTAATAATATATGACTATACTAAATATCATGGTTCGCCCCACATGTGTAAAATATATATATTTATGCATTTGCATATATTAATTTGTCAGGTGTTTTAATTGGAGGTTATTTCTTGAGATTAGTTATATTAAGTTATAGCTTACATTGATTAAAGGTTATCCAAAGTAGTTAAGATAATAATAATTTTTTTTTGTCTTGAATGTTTGCCCGTTTCCAATCTTGATAAACTTTGAAAGGAGTAACAGTTTGAAATAATTTAAAATTAAATTATTTGTCTTACAAAATCTGACCCCCATGGAGTACATTTTTTTTTACTTTTTCCGAATAATGCCATATTGACTTGTACCGTTCCACGATAACCTGTCCATATTTCATACCAGGCCTTTGTTGTTTGTAGCATGTCACGGGAATTTTACAGGATCCTTCTGGATGGGCATATTGTAACGACGGCTTGTATGGCCAAACAACAATTAGAATAAAAATCTTATTTCGTTTGAACGGTTTATTAAATCGTTATTATACAATTTATTAATTCGTTGAAACGGTTTATTAACGTGTTTCAACGATTTAATAAACCGTTCAAACGAAATAAGATTTTTTTTCTATTTGTTGTTTGGCAAGAATAAGCTGTCGTATTTTGTATATATTGATATTAACGTTTTTACACAACAAATCAAACCGGACAAAACCTGTCAATTATTTACGACAGTATTGAGAATTTGAGTATTTCAGATGTAATCTGAAACACGATGGATGTCCCCGGAAAAACTTAACGTCTTTTTATTTATTCTTTTGCCGGAACAATTCGTATCTTGAGACTGAATAACACTTACATTATTAAGCAATTTACCTTCTTTAAAAAGTAGTTTGTCTGACGTAAACACACATGGCCACGCCAAGGATTTCCGAAGTAAAAAGTTCAAGGTCTTGCAAACAACTGGAAAATTAAGTTAAAAACCCATTCGCAGCTATAAAGTGCAATTTTCTTTAAATTTATAGTAAAAATAAAGATTTTAGTTGACCCAAAATTTTACTATGAAAGTCATCAAGTTTTAACTTTCAGACCTGAAAAAATCAAAAATAACCACAAAATATTGAAATTTAAAAAAAATATGTACTGTTTTCTTGTTAAATAAGAGCTTATGTAACCTTCAACTTAATTCATTTCAATGCAAAAAATAAATGCAAACAAAGAAGTAAGATATATAGAATGAAATAGACTCATGTTTATTGCCTTACAGTGGCGGATCCAGAGGGGGGGCGGAGGGGACGTTCGGCCCGCTAAAAAATGGAAAAGAAAGAGAAAGTGAGCGAAAAAAGGACTGAGGAAAGACAGAGAGAAAAGAAAAAGCGAGCGAGAGTGTGTTTAAAATGTTAAAATTTGTAGTCCTCAACACCCTCTTAATTGCTAAAATCTCACAAGCTTCTGGGGGCTTCACCCCTCCCTTACTCCCCACCAGGGCGCTGTGGTCCCCAGACCCTTGCCCGAATATTTCACCCCCCCCACAAAGGCCCGATTTCCGTATCCGCCCCTGCCTTACTCTATCTGTAGGAACAAAACATAAATATCTCACGATTTTACTATTCTTAAACTTAAGAAACATAAAAGTTCCAACATTTTATTGAACAATAAATTTTGATTTCATCAAATTCACACACCTTGGTTGATTAATCTAATAGTCCAACATTGACAAAACAAAAATCCATAATTACCCAATCATTACGCTAATATACGTCAGCAAGCTTCCGAAACCATGATGAACAACATTAAATACCCCGTTTGGTAATTTATGTCGTGGTAACGTAGGTAACGTATGTAGTGGTAACGAATTCATGTTTTTAGATAACAATTCAATATTTTTTTCTTCGGATGTAAGGAAAAAGTAGTTTTTGGAAATAAATAGTAAGCTTGCATCAACTTCTAGTAATATAACAAAATTCAATATATTTATATGTAATATCATGGATATCGTAAGTACCGTTAAAATAAAACCAGTAGGTATGGATCGTAAACGATGGATTACCACTGGAAAAACCAATGTTTTATATGATGCTGAGATTATTAGAAAATGGTTTGTTCATTACAAAATTCTATATCATAACAAACAGAACATTTATGCTCTAATGTATACCGGTAATTGCAATAACGTTTATTATCTGGAACACAGCGACATATGAAGGTTGAGATATGAAACTCAAATAATCGTCAACGTATATTGTAGTTTAGTTTAATATTTAAACAATAGTTGCTTATATAGAGGAGGTCATTGTCAGGATATCTTGACTGCACAACGGAGAGTGGTATTGTCAGAAACATTGATAATGCACGAGCCAATTTATGCGAGGCATTATCAATGTTGAAGGCAACACCACTGTCCCGAGTGCTGTCAAATAACATGACAATGCCAGCTATATAAGCAACTATTATATTTATTGTATTTATATTTATTGAGGGGCCTCGGTGGCCGAGTGGTCAAGGTAGTTCGTCTACCATTGATCACGTGGTCTGTCAACACTGAGATTGCGGGTTCGATTCTCACTGCAGGCAGGGTGTACTCGACTCCAGTCTTAATTGACAAGGATTGCCAGTTTTCCTACCGCAGGTCGGGGGTTCTCTCCGGGTACTCCGGCTTCCTCCCCCAATAAAAACTGGACGCCATGAAATAGCTGAAAAATTGCTGAAAGTGGCGTTAAACACCATTCAAACAAACAAACAAATATATTTATTGAAGAATAAAGAAACCCTGTGTTAGTGTGTTATTTTATCTGTAGCTGCTTGCATTATGATTTGAATGTGGATCTCATGATATTTCATTGTTTGGCATTTTCAAACAATGAATACACAGTTAGTTTTCTAAACTTTAGGACATTTTCCTTCATTTAGGTTGTAAAAAATTGATAATAAGCAGTTTTGTGTTGCTTGTTACTGGAGAGGGCAATCCACGTCGTGATAACGCCCGCGGGCATTATCACGGCAATTACTGCAGATTTATTAATACCTGCTGACCTTGTTGTATTCAGTTAAAACCAACATAATTTTACTGATATGAAATAATATAGAATAGAATAAGGCTAAGATATTTAAAATTAAAATTATTTTTCTGATAGGTTATATCAATGTTGCGTGGTGCAAAAATTCAATATTATACTGTGGAGACAATCACTTATGTATTTTTAAGCCGCATTAATAACATTTGTTTGCACTTCCAAATAAATCGTATCAATAAACATTTGGCAACTTTGAAATCATATACAAGTTTTTTTTTATCACGATATTAAACCACTCCAATATTGCCTTCATGTGGTCTTTGGACATACCATACCATACCATACCATACCATGCCATACCGCACCATACCATACCATGACCTACCATAAACCAGAACAAAAACAAACAAGCAAACAAGAAACAAATGTCAAGCGTACTAATTACTTACCTGTTTGCACGAAGTACAAATCCCGCACACGAAATAGTATCATTTAGTGCGCACTAGTTAACTATAAAATATATATTTAATCATAGGCTGGAAATAATAAATTATAAAATTAATAATGACATACTCAAGTTATTAATTTTTTTAAATACTAAGGTTTTGCGTAAACGAGTATGATATGGGCAAAAAAATGAAAATATTTTTTTAAACATAAGAGATAGTTCTGTAAAAAAATCCCCAATATTCAATCTTACCGCTTATTTTATAGTAGACAAGAATTTGTGGCCTCTATTTTTCATTCCGTACACCACTAAAATTTATACCCATTGCTTAACATTTTTACTAAAATTTTTGAAAATATAAATAAATATATATATAAATATATAAAGTTATGAATGAATGAATGAATGAATGAATGAATGAATAATTTCGGTCCTCAACCTCTGATCTGAAACCACTATTTTTTGAAAATTGAATTATGACTACTTGTATCAAAGATAATTCATAGACTAACTAGACATAAGTGAGATGGTATTCATCTCTATGTGATCCGTTGACCTTGAGGTCAAAGTTCAAGGTCAAAAGTCGTCAATCATAGTTTGCAACAAATTGCATTGATATTATCTACCCACATACCAAATATCAAAAGCCTACGTCAACAGATAAAAAAGTTATTGCCCGGATTCCACGGATGGGCGGACTAACCAATCACTATAGGGCATTTCCCATTGAGTGGCGGGGCCCTGGTTATTTTCAGTTAAGGTGTCATAAACCATCTGAATGAAAATATTCCTTTGCCTCGATATAAATATGCAATATTTGCCCTTGAATGATAATTTTTTATGAAATTTTCCATTTTTGTCCTGTAACTTGAAAACTTAACAGCTAGAGTGAAACTGTCAAATGCAAAAATGATCAGCAGAACAAGCCTTACAATTCACTGAATTGGTATAAAATTATCAGATGACTCCTTATAGGTGTTATTTTCTGTTAAATGACAATTTTTTTTATGAAATTGTCTGTTTTTGACCTGTAATTTTAAAACTATAACAGCTAGAGTGTAACTTTAAATTGCAAAAATGATCATCAATACAATTTCTAGAATTCACAGGCACTTGGTTTCAGTGTTTTTTGTGGAATAATAGGCCAGTAAATGATTTTACAGTGAGTATTCACTCGTTTAATTTAATTAAAACCTAATTTTGCATAGAATTGGTGTTTAAATAAGATAAATAAAAATGCCATACACATTTACATAAAGGAGACACAACTCTTACAAAGTTTGAATTCTGTAGTGGCATATTATTCATCATTCATATATTATGAAGGCAGTTCTAGAAAATTTGAAACTCCAACCCAGCAAGGCACTTTTTCTTACCACCAAGATAATAAGTTCATATTTCATATCATACATACATGTCCTAGTATCACATGTTGTATTAAGGGGCCTTGTTTACTTGTGCCTTCTTGTAGTGTATACGTAAGACATAATATACTAGTATATAAGTCCGTGCGAGACCGTTCAAGGACGTTAAAAACCCCCATAAGTAAGTAAGTAGTATATTGTAACTACGCTGATATTTATCCTGATTATTGTAGATAATGAGTAAAACAAATCATATCTGGAGCAATTGATAGCTTCAAGGAAGCTCTCCCGACCTGCTACTAAAGCAGCAGTTCTCTTCCGATGCGTCTATACCAGTATTGGTCCTGCATCGTATTAATTCAGATTCAGAATTCTTCTTTATTAGATTTTCTGTTTGTTGCCTGTTCATACATTTAAAAAAATTAACTGCCTGGTCTATAGATCTACATTGTGTTCATTAAATTATACTATTATGACATTTAATTTATAAAAAAGTAATAAAACATGTACATTGCTTAGTATGGGAATCAACTAGTGGCATATACTCTCCCCGAGGCACAAGAACAGCCCCCCCCCCCCCCAAAAAAAAAAAAATAATAATTTGGCCAATTGCCAGAATTGAATTCCATGCAATGAAACTGATAATTTCTCGATCAATGATATTGCATGTAACATGGTTAATGATAATGTGGGTAAATGTACATTTAATTAACAAAATTCTGATTAGCTTGTGTATACATGTATGTTTATACCATAGGTAAATTTAATTATGAAGTTGAAAATATGACATCCTAAAACAATTGTTGGTCATCTTTTTCTTCTCACAATCTGAGGAGTAAGATTGTATGTCGGCGATTAATTATCTTTAATAAGAAAGACACACTAAAACCATGCAAAAATAACAAAAACAACAAAAGATCTTCAAAAACTTGTTTATGGTTGAACTTGGGTGGTAAATAACTATTTACATGTAAAACCTAATGGATTGTTTCAAGGTGCTAAATATGCACATGTATACAGTGTATGTATATAGATATTAGTCCATGTTAGATGTTAGTTTCAACTGTTTTTTTGTTTTGTTTGAAGAGTGTTTAATGCCACTTTCAGCAATTTTTCAGCAATTGTCATGTCCTCCAGTTTTTATAAAGGGAGGAAGCTGGAGTACCAGAAGAAACCCCATCTTCGGTAGGAAAACTGACAATCCCTGTTAAAATTGGAGTTGAGCACACCCTGCCACAGTTAGATTTGAACCCGCAACATGAGTGTTAGTTACAATGACCACTCGGCCTCTGAGACCCTTACATACATGCAAATGCAAATAATCTATGTTATTTTAGGTATACATGTAAAGCATGTAACTATAGTGTAATTTGTAATCTAATTCAATAAAATCTTTAACTTGCTCTCTTCTTTTTAGTATATAATCACTGCAGCAATAACAAGTGAGAGATTTAATTTTTTAATTAGATTGTGTTAATAAGTAACCAAGTTACATACAAGCTTTAAACACATGATATTTCGGAATTCTTGTAGTGTTTTATTAATATATTCCTTATTTCCTGAATGCATAGGTAACATCCTATTTGCAAGAGTTATCTGCCATTATAACTACCTGAAGCATTTAACCGAAAGAGTTATCTCCAATTATAACTACCTGGAGCATTTAACTGAAAGAGCTATCTCCAATTATTACTACCTGAAGCATTTAACTGAAAGAGTTATCTCCAATTATAACTACCTGGATCATTTGACAGAAAGAGTTATCTCTAATTTTAACTACCTGAAGCATTTATCTGAAAGAGTTATCTCCAATTATTACTACCTGAAGCATTTAACTGAAAGAGTTATCTCCAATTATAGCTACCTGAAGCATTTAACTGCAAGAGTTATTTCCCATTTTAACCACTTTCTAAAGCAGGTACTTTATAAGCCTGAATGCTAGTACATGTATTTTCATTTAACTAAAAGAGTTATCTCCAATTATAACTACCTGGAGCATTTAACTGAAAGAGTTATCTCCAATTATTACTACCTGAAGCATTTAACTGAAAGAGTTATCTCCAATTATTACTACCTGAAGCATTTAACTGAAAGAGTTATCTCCAATTATAGCTACCTGAAGCATTTAACTGCAGGAGTTATCTCCAATTATAACTACCTGAAGCATTTAACTGCAAGAGTTATTTCCCATTTGAACCACTTTCTAAAGCAGGTACTTTATCAGCCTGAATGCTAGTACATGTATTTTCTTTGCAGTGATACTTTGGGTTAACCCCAGAATTGAAAATAAGCTGAGATATCACCAGTAAGTCCAAGTATTTTAAAATAAGCTGTATATAACATAAGTTACTAGTACAAAATGGGGTGGGGGAGTGGGGTCTCTAAAAAAAAAATTAAAAAAAATGACTGAGGGGGAAGTATCATGAATCATTTTATCTCTTCTTTTGTTAAAAAAAGAAGTCACTTATTTCTTTAAAAAGACCGCATGTATTGCAGTTAGCCGTCTTTTGACATGTCATGAAATTAGGTGTATAGAAATATGATATTATTGTTACGAATGTTAATACATTGGCAGTAACTGATTTTAATAATCATTGATACCAAATTAATCATTATTATGAATATTAATCAAGTCTAACTAACCAATCTGAAGACACAATTAGGATGTCCAACTTTTTTTGGTGTCAATAATTGTACTGGGAATCTCCCTAATTGTTTAAAATATTTATTTTATTGTATGTCTACCAATGTGAAAGGTTCACTGAAAAAAGTGTTAGTATGAGTGAATAAACTGAGGATGAACTGGAGTCTGCCATTTGTTGCAGACAATTATCATGATTTAATAAAAACAAAAATTTTGGTTCATCGTGCATATGTTGATTTCAAAAATTTTATGGACTTGTGGTCCATGTTAACATACAAAGGACCAGGTTTATTAAACATCTGAAACTGAGAATTTCCTCAACTCATATATTGACCAATCAGATTTCTGGATACTAAATTGAGGAAAAAATCGGTTTGAGCAATTTTATTGGATCAGTACATGTTATTATTTCATTTTTTTGTTGGCTGTAGAGCACTTGTATACAATGAATACTTTTAATATTTTGTTGGAATTGGGTAGTGTTTTTGTTTGCAATAAAATAAATTCTTATAACAGCTTTTTAGAACTTTTTATAACACGCCACACATAGTGGTCCAGTATAATGTTACAGATGTTTATTACAACTGTGTCATGGATATCCTAAAGTCTCAACAGTATAGGAATCGGAGCCTCAGCAACACTGTTTATTACATAAAGGCGAAAACGTCGATGGAATTAAGGAAATATATCATGCTAGTGAGTGGTATTTGCAAAAAGTACTAGTTTTGAGGCTGGGAAAGATTTCCATATGCAACTATTACTGTCATAATTAGGTTCGATAACTCTGTTTATCGATGAACGACTGTTGTGTAATATTAACACCAAAAATTTATAATAATATAATTAATAATCAAACTGCTGTTATTATTAATAAAATTATTGTATGTTTTTTTAAACATATTATTCCTATTTGCCAATTTTTTCCGTTTTTTATATATACTTTTATTTTTTTTGTTTATCATTGGAGTTCCTCGTTTCTTGTTGTTTCCCCGTGGCATCATTATTTTTTTATACTCAAAAACCACTACTATAGTTCATAATTTAATAAAATTATAAATGAATTATGGTTACCTAATAAACATTTGTGACAGATGTGTTATTTGGAAGACCTTTAATGTATTGAAATTAAACCCATGCTGTGTCTTCCTGATAAAGCTTGTACTGCCATAAACTTGTATTCTCTGTACAGGATGTTTATTGAACAGCTTATTCCTTAAAACGTGAATTTTGACTACCTTTATGACTGAGAAAAATGCGACCAAAATGGGGATATTTTTGTAATTATCTTTTACATAAATACTTTATAAATGTTTATTACAAAGTTCATTACCACATTTTCAATTCAAAACAATGAATGCAATTGCATTAATTTTTTTCTAATGACAATATTTTGCAAGTCAAATACTCTTGAAGTTTTTTTGGTTTAATTATTAAAATATTTACATTCAAGTTGATGTATACTGTTAGCAACTGCCCAGATAGCAACTTTGTGAGAGCATGCACAAATTAAAATATATAAAACATAATATAAAAGGTCAAACGCTAAAAGTGATCCAGCATAGTCGGTCCCGAATATATTGGACAAGCAGAAAATCCAACTACTGGCAGGAATATACTACACATAGCACTAACCCACCACCTATCTACGTGGTTAGTTATCCTCAACTTACAGATTATAAAATGTTAAAAAAAACCTGTAAATAATGTAGATAGTATACAGATCAACTAAATACAGTAAATTAAGGTTAATGCTAACATTCATGAAAAAAGGGTCCATGACTGGTCATTAGTTATTACTAGTTATTAGCTAAGATTGGCTGTTCAAAAATGTCTCTTCTTTTACAATGTAACGCAAATATCATTCCTCTAGAGATAGACTCCAGTGAGTTCATCATAGTCTCACAGATAGCCATGTCATAGGTACTCTCGGATTAGTGATATCCAATAGAATTTGTGTCAATAATTGATTGTGATGCTAAACTGTATCCAAGAACAAGGCATCAATTTGTTCATATAACAAGTTCATTAAACTATTTCTTACATCATTAGTTTTACTACAGTGTAGGAGAAAATGTTCTCGATCTTCAATATCCGCACGGCACAGAGGACATGTAGGATCAGGAGTAGACTTTATAATTTTTGCAGAGATACTGCAACGGATATACACCAGTAAGCACTCTAGCTTTTATGTTTGCCTTCCTATTACTAAATTGGTCGCCAAAGATAATGCACTTTTCCAAATGGACTTGGAGCTTAAAATAACCAGTGAGCTTTGGTTTTTCATCGTGGCTGTAACCTTTTCATTCCAGAATTTCTCTATCGCTGTCTTTACTGTTTTTTTCCAAGCTTATTTACTAGGAGTATTATCCAATAGATCATAAATCGAACCAGGATTATAAAGGTGCAATAGCTTTTCAGCAGAAATAAACCAGCTGTTAGACATGTAGTTTTTCACCAATAGTTGTCTGATACAGAGTTCTTTTTCAATGCCATTTTGACGTATAATTTGTCCAAGTTTACCAAGAATCTGACTATGAATAAATTAAACATTAGTCCAAAGAGTAAATTTAAATATGCAACACATTAATAAATAACAACAAGTATGTCCAATGTCAGATAACCACTCCAGATATAAACGGCAGCATAAGCTGTTCTATCTGGTATATTTAACAACATCTTAATCTGTCTTTTAAAAAACAAATTTCAGTCTTCCATGTTCTTTCTATTTAGAGATACAGAGTCAAGGCCAAAACATAGTATAGGACGGACATAAAACATTCCATAGTTTCATAGTCCCCCTCGGATTGAGACCGTTACAGCCATGCATTCCAGCACCATCAGCAAGTCCTTTTCGCAAGCTTGATCCTTTCGTAAATTAATGTATTAGTGTCCCGCGTTCTTTCAATTCCTATATGAGTATAGTTTCCTACAGTTTCCAATATTCTATCATAAAGATAAAAACGGATCCGTCTCGGGTTCGGGTTCAACATACTAAACATCGTACCATCAAAGGAACGACAACCCATAGAAAGCAAACGAAACCTCCCCTGACGAAAACCGAAGCAATGGAACTCAGAAAAAGTGGGAAAATCATTCCTTTTGTGTACGATATTTGTATTTGAATAGTTAGTTAAAATTATTGCGCTTAATAATAAGGACAGAGTCAAGTTTTATCCAGCGAAAAATTGATTATATGTATAATTATAAACTTTCATAAATATTAACTCCCGCCATTTTATTTGCAAAACGAAAGAAGAAGGCATGCCGTGGGGGTAAACATTGTTGTATTAGCTACTTGAAAAATATCGAATTTTGACTTTTATGTAACACATGCTAAATAGATTTTAGCTTCTTGTCAATTTTAACCAAATTATGTGATATGAAACTGTTACTGGTAGTAGTTTCATTAAGAAAACCTCTCATTTCATGTTTATTTTCAACATTTTTTTATCGGATATTGATATTTTATGTTTTTAGTGAAATTCGAGGTTTCATCTTTAAACACATTTTCCCGTGCGCAAATTCCGCAAGAAAATCATGCGGAATGTTTAAGTTAAGTTTGATATGAAAAAAGTGTGTACAACCATGCAAACTGTGCTAAACTTAAAGAAAAATATCTAAATTTTCTTAGTATATCATGGATTTTTCAAGTCCTGTTTGAAGCTTTATTTGATTTATCCCTTAACTCCCATTACCAGACCTAGTGAAACTTGATAATTATTTACAGGACAATAGGTCCAGTAAAGACTAGTATTTTACTGGACCTGCATATAACTTTTACAGGACCTATCATTTTTTTGCCCTCGTACTCACGCCAAGCTTTCAATTTTTTGTCCTTATTTTCCTCCTCTTTATCCCCAGCTTTTCTTTTTTCCGGGGACAGCCCCGTCGTAAAATCGTAAAAACATTTCTGTTTACACTGGAAACCACATTTTTTATAGACGTGCACAATCGATACTATCTGATTTGCAGATGGTTTGTGGTTCATTTTTGGTTTGGAAATTAATCAGAAAATCCATACAATGCTGTGGAAGTTGCTAAAATAATATAGATTCTAAAACAAAACCCAAGATCACATTAAAATAACAGTATTATATACATGTGTACTGTTATCTTTATTCCTATGAAATATTCAGGGGTCACCACACACTAAAAAAGTAGGGAGAAGTGACTTCTCCCTGGCAGCCAAACAGGGAGAAGTCAGGCCCTGATAGGGAGACTTCAGGAGACACTAGGGAGAAGTCAGGGGGACCGTACAAATAATTAATTTCGCAGTAGTTACATACATTTTTCATTATTTAAATCAATTTCCAGGATTATTTCTCTTGTGTTTTAAAACCATAACACACTTAGATTCAGTTTTTTTCTTTATTTTTCATTATCAGCGTTCGACATTAACTTTTTCATGCAGTTGTCCCATCGGGCAAGTTGAGTAACAAATTTACTTGTCCGAATCAAAAACATGCTTGTCCGAAAAATAATTCGGGAAAAGAATAATAACACCAAATACCTTTCATTTCAATTTTTATTCCACACAAAACATTAAAGGCAAATAGCAGGTTAACACAATCCAGTTGTTTTTTTATTTCTGTTTTCATTCAACAAATTTGATCTTTTGATCACGTACCGCAATACACATCCCTGTCAAAAACAGAAGTCCTAAAATAGATACAGATCGCTCATTGGTTGGTTTAATTATAGCTGTATTCGGTCACGTTGTCATTGCATGATCCGTAGCTGTTAGATAGTAGACTCTAGAGGCACCTCGAACATAGAATTTTTATGATTGGATGATCTAATCTCGAATCGACCAATCGCGCAAAAGACGTTCTAAAATTAGATGATGGAAATTTTTTGTTTAGAAATAGAGGAATAATGATATCGGAATTGATGTGTTTTATTTTAAGCAAATGAATAACACGATTGAAGAAATTTAAATTGTGTCACAGCGACATTAGGCCACATTTTTCACTTGCCCGATCGGACAAGCTTAGCACAACTTTTACTTGTCCGAACTTTCGTTTCACTTGCCCCGGGCAATCGGACAACCGTTAATGTCGAACGCTGATTATTATTCATGGTATGCAATATCAAACAGCACATAACCTTTATCATTAATCAATGAAAAAAACACCACATATAGGGACTATTTTTCTATCTACTTCAGTACTTGTAGCCATACAAGGTATTCACAAATAAAAATAGATCAACAAAAATATTTGTATATGTGTAGACATAAACTTCATTCATGAGTTCTTGTATCATAATATTCCTAACAGTTTGTTATGAACATGCCATGTTCATCTGAACAGATTTCCAAAGAAGGTAACTATAATAACATTACATTAAACACAGAAATAATTCTTCTGTTCAGCACACTTCCACTTGGACAAAGTTGTGCTGATCCAAATTGCTTCATGGGACACCCATCTACAGAACTTATCATGATGTCAATAATTACTATACATCTTTATTCTTTCAAGTGGTGCTCATATACTTATCAAAGAAGATTGTTAAAGTACAATACTCTTTGAAAGAACTGAAGTTTGAAACCAATTAAAAGTGTTTGTTTATCAAAAAAATTACGATTTTTCATTTATGGGCCGTTGTACATTACTTTTCTTCGTTGTTCACTTCCGGTAATTAGTCACATCCGGTAAATAAACAAATGGCGCGTAATACATTTGAAAGACTTAAATCGTTTAAAATTATGTTAAATACGCATATTGTTTGCCGTTTTTTATTGGAATTACAACATTTACTGATAAATTGGTAGTGTGGGTGAAGTATTTGGACCAGATTTACAAGTATCTTATGTGAACTATCGGGCGACTTGGGGGGAAAATCAAATGACAGGGCGACTTCAAACTCGCTTTTGAGGCGCCTTTGGGCGACATCAGGTCCTAGTAGGGCGACTTTGTCGCCCACTTAGCCCAGTGTGGTGAGCCCTGCCGGACAAAAAGTGCACGTTTATCTCCAACACATGTCCAATGGGAGTAAAATATGAAGAAATACGCTTCCGAGAATACAGTTAAATTTCCGGTATATTTTAAAGGGACTGTTGACTATGGGGTAATTTCTCAAAGCAATGAAAAATAACGCTGCGCCAGTAATGACCCAGGAGGTTTTTTAAGCGCGTCAATTCAACAAAAAATGCGGGAATGGCGCGCACTAGATGGAACACTGACTTAGTATAGACTGTCCCTGTCCTAACTTAAAATTTAATGTTAATTTAACTTAATAGTTGATAGTTTAGACAAACCCAAAGGCCAAGTAAATGTAATTGTTAGATTATGATTTATCTTGATCATATATTCCATAGCCATAGATACACTACACAGCCAAATTACACCAATTCCTTGAGTCCATGATGGACACCGATTGTAGAACGCGAACAATTAAACAATGCTAACTTTTTCTCTAGTTCTAATAATTTTCAAGATTTTGAGGCAAAAATCATCAATTTCAACAATTAAAGTGCAATAACTCCTACAAGGAGTCGTCAAACGACTTTGACCCAATAGAGTGTTTTATAGAGCTTTTGATGCTGAAGAAGGAAAGTCTCTTCGGTTTTCCTGTATCTGTAATACTTTTTGAACTATAAGCCAAAAACTGTATTTTGACCCCCCTGTTCTATTTTTAGCCATGGCGACCATGTTTTTACGAATCAAAAATCCAAACGATAGTTTGGTAAAGGACATGCTAAGCAACAACCATACCAAGTTTGGTTGCATTCTGTCAAGTGGTTTCAGAGAAGAAGATTTTTGAAAAGTTGAACGGACAGACGACGGACGGACGACAGACGCCAAGTGACGGCAATAGCTCACATGACCCTTCGGGTCAGGTAAGCTAAAAAGGGGACCGTTAAATATGCTCCTGATTTTCTCTGATTTCAATATTTTTTTTAATTATAAAACATAGTTGCAATAATACATATATACTGTCACAAGATAATTGCACAAAATTTAACTGAAATATTAGTATCGTATTGTACTATAGATACTGTTATTTCTGTGTTCTCGTTTAATCTTGTTCCGTTCTCGCGAGACAAGGAAATCGTACTTTTTAAACTGGAGACTTAGCGAGTGTCCAATCCCATTAGTTATACTAGTCCCAGATTTAACACATAATATTATTGTTAGGTACTTTAACAATAGACATACACAAAGTGATGATTCACATGTGAACTTTCATTCTCTTTGAAGGCCTCACGAGACTGAATTAGTGGCCCATGTGTCAAAAGCAACACATCTAATACAAATATGTGTGGCGGAAAAAACTGAACGAAGAGAGGATCAATTTTTCATAGACTTTCAAATGTTAATATGACATTTACATATCTGTTATTAAACTATGCAGTTTTCAGGGTTGCAAGACAAAATTAACCCATCACAATTTGGGTTTAGAAAAAATAATCGAACTTCTGACAGCATATTTGTTGTTAAAACTTCAATAAATAAGTATATAAATCATGAAAAAAAGAAAATCTTTGGATGTTTTATTGATCTAAAAAATCATTTGACTCTGTATGGAGAGTTGGCTTACTATATACATGTAAACTTTTGAAAAAAAAATACAGGCATAAAACTTAATAGTACAATAAAAAACATGTATGAATGCACAGAAGCATCAGTTAAAAACAAAAACTTTTTATCAGAAAATATCTTAATAACCAGAGGAGTAAAACAAGAAGATATTTTTTTAAGTTCTCTTTTTATTCAATATCTATATTCCTGATATCTTTAACAATGAATGTCGACCTGTGTTATTAGAAAAAATTGTTTAATGTTTGCAGATGACATCCTTTTACTGTCAGAAACAGCCAAATGATTACAAAATTCTCTTAGAATTAGCGCACGTTGTTGGGGCCCCTTAACGTAACATCATTTTAGCCTTTTTGATGTTACGTCAAATTACCTATTTTACGTTTTATGAGCACATTTAAATTGGTTCTTTCTCTTGTCTATTTTACGTTTGTGTCTGCCTTAGTTTGTGTGTTGAATTTTGCGCGTCCACTTAATTAGCTCGAAGGGATTTCGTTGCGTTTTGTTACTGAAAGAATAACATATGAGAAAAGATTGTTTTACATAAGACATTGTTAACTTTAGAATACAATTTTTTGTCGTAACTATAAGAAAAACCTTAAACAAATGTCACGCTCAGTGAAAAAATTTATCTAAAACCAAGCCCGTTTTAGAACTGTGTCAAAAAATGTAGGAGGAGTTACCATGCCTAGAAAAATTGGGAAAATGGGAAAACATTTTTTTGAACAATTTCATGAGATCAGGTTCACAACTTCAAAATGTGTGTGCAATCTTCTGTGAAGTTTCAGAGATGTTAGTTGAAAAATATGAGTTAATTACACCATATTTTCCTCGCCTGCCCGACTTCACCATACTACAAACCGGGTATGCACCTCGTGCAACCCGGCCAAAATAAACAGTTCTATTTATTTTTTATCTAATTAAAAATGGTTTCAAATTGAATACCGTCTACGTTTAATTTAAAATCCAAAACAATTAAGTCATAATAAAACTAGTTAAGTAGCAAGTTTAGTTTTAATTAGATGGCAAATTCCTCAAAATTCTCAAATGAACGACCTCCGGAAGAAACACTTCACCATTTTCGTTTATGTCTAACTCGTTGCACAAGTATACAACACTTTGTGATGGGACGATTGCTGGATGTCTTTTAACTAGCTTAAAATGTAGCGGGTTATTATTCACTTTATCAAAATACAGGCAGCGAATTACGTCAATCCCAGCGCGAAACTCACAACCCCACCCATCTACGGTGTCTTTTCTCAACCGCTGCGACCCATTGGTGGCTTTTATTAAGTAGTATTCTTCGTTTGGATCGTCTGCAGCTCGAACAGCAACAATTGAGCCAGATATAACAAGATCTGCCAGCGGAAGATCATCTTCATCGTCATCGGGTTCGTCGTCATTATCATTTGACATTGAAACAAGGCGAATGTCCGCAAATGGCTGTGTCAACGTGCATTTATCATATTTACCGTCTTCACACATATCACAAGTGTAGCATGAAAGTTTTCGATCAGTTAATTGACCGGCCACCGAGGTCCGGATCTGTCTTATTTGTCGATTTTCTGATACGGGTTCAAAATACCTATTTCTGGTGCGATCAATTGTATTTAAAAGGCGAAAAAGTCGTCTTTTACAAACAGCTAAATTACTTGGACGACTTAATTGCTTCACTGCAAAGCTATACATATCTTGTGCGCATTGTATTACAGTATTACCACGAATCACTGCTAAATCGGCTTGGTGTTTAACATATCCACCAGCTGCGTCTTGCGGGCCTTTTGCGTGACTTGGTTCATAATAGTTGCGGACAGCTTCTCGGTATCCGAAGTCTTGACAGCTAAAACTGAAATCACCCATACAATGTCTACTTTTGTATTGAACTGAACAGCCATCTGTAAACTCATGCATTACAAGAACATTATAGTTTATTGACTTTAAATACTGATTGACGAGACTACGGACGGCGTAGGTAAAGTGATGATCGTGTTTTTCATCGTCGCTAAATACAATAAACTGTTCGCATAAGACCTCCGGTTTGTTGGGCAAGCTATCAATTTCGTCGTATTCCAAAATGGCGTGACGGTATATCAAGGATACATGAACGGAAATTTCTGACTTCTGAAAATAGGCCGATTGAATCGCTTGCTTGTCAAAACATCTATAATTTTCGGAAAAATCGTGAATGATCAAGCAGTGATTACTTGGCAAGTTTTGGATGAGATTTTTCTGCTGTTTATTTTGCCACACGGATCGGAATTGATGAAGAGGAAACGACTCCAACAAAAACTTTAAATACATAAAAACTTCGTTTGGTTTTCAGTGTTCTAGGATTTTTTTGCTAACTGAACTTTACACGGGAAAGTGTCCTCTATAAACTGTCTTTCCCACATCTCAAGTAAACTTTCCCACACAGTTTTAATGATATGTTAATTTTTAAGTAAAAAATATACAGATATGTACCAATTGAAGATTTTCTTCTTGTGCAGAATTGCACAATAGTTATTGTTTCCAAATATAAATGCACTGCATTCAGTACATTTATATTTGGAAACAACAACTATTTGCAATTCTGTCTAAGAAGCTGGCTTAGGTTTCTTGTTGTACATACTTTTAGGAAACTAACAGTACAAAATCCCCATACATCTCAAAATATAATTTACACATATTTGTACATAACAAATTTTCATCCTTGTTGATTTTTGTACAAGTCAAAGTAAGAAAAAACTTCAATTATATTTCATTACCAAATTTACAACAACAAAAAAACACAACAAAAAAAAAAACAAAACAGAGAATTGTTTCCCTCAAAAAACCGGATTTTGCCTGTTTTACCGGGTTTGATTCGGTACTTACTGTATTCATACCTGATCTCAAAAATGTTTTGCAGCAGTGGTGAAAACTCAAATTACAAGCACCTGCATAACATTGATCAAATAAAAAACGAAAACAAATACCACACGAAAATATCCACACTTGATTTTTTTATCTTGATTTAAAAAAAAAAACTATTGAACAAAATTAATGTATTTTTGTATCCTGCTAGGGCAAGTATGAACATTTTTTCAAGAATTCCGACTTTTAATGTGTACTTGCCCACGGGTGACCAGGACAACAAAATTGGCTTTCCCGTGCTGAGAAATCACTTTACACGGGTGACGGGAAATGGGAATCCTAGAACACTGGTTTTGAAGTTTTCTTTACAAGCTGCAGCTTTTTTCGTGTCAAATCTTTAAATTTTACATCACGGTATTAATATTTTTCCCAGTCTATATCAAGTGCGCTCTCAGAATCGTCAGTCTCTTCGGTCATAAGATTAAGCAGACGAGTACCACAATTGCTACAGTTCCGACTTAGACACGAGAGCCTATTAAATTTTTCATTTGCTTGTTTTGGACACAAAGTTTAGTCCATTAGATCAATAATAGTGTCATAAACAGTAAACTGTTCATGTTCATCGCTATTGTTTTTATTTTTCAAGATCGAACTCCGAAACTTCATACATGTTTTGAATACGGTTCTGATTTCTATATGATATCTGCAGCAGCATAATAATTTGTCTTTTGTTTTGACGGGTCGAATAAAGTAAGGTTTACAATTTTCAAATTTTCGTTGGCTTATCTTTATACTAGGGTTTGAAGCGCAGAAGTCATTATAAACTTCAGTTTGGGTTTTGACTAGTACATAGGCCATGTGTTTAGAATATAGTTTTGGTCCAATTCTTGCCCGCTTCATGTCGTTTTTGTTACAGGACGGTCTTGAATTTTCCGGCGATAACCAAAAATTATATACAAGAGATTTTGTTTCTTCAGAAATAGCGTCTGACCTAGTCTTTCGCTCGATATAAGTCCAACACGACTTTTCTGTTTAAAGAACTTTTGATCTAACCTTTTTTCCACCCGAAAGAGCCTTGGACTTGACACCGAGCTTATGCGCTAATGATTTTATTCCCCGTGCTTTTTTCACATTTTCTCCGTTAAGCGCTGCGGTTAAAACATTCATGGTAGATCGAGCATCATTGTTTCTTTGATTTTTTACATTTGTGATAACAATTTTAATGTCTCTGATAGCTGCGTTTTCTAAGCTTGTTGTCGTACTTAGCCGTCTGACTGTACGGACGGCCGGAGATTTTGGTTCTCTCCGCTTTTCCAGATAAGATAATAGCACAGCCGCGCGTTTTCTGGGTGATTTTGGTAAAGCATTTTTTAGTTTCTTCATAGCCCTGGATTTTTCCATTCTGTTTTTAAAATTTAACATGTCCGTATTCGTTTCGTAGAATTCATTATTTTCGATTGGACCTATAATTTCTCATGTAGTGCTTCATATAGTTCTTGTTTTCTTTAATTTTACATCGGTTTTTCTTTTGTTTTTTAGCGGCTAATGTTTCTGCGTTAGGCAAAATATTTGCTTCGCGTATACGCTTGGTCTTTCGGGTATCATTGTATTTTATCTTGTTATTTTGATAAGTATTCCTTTTTTGTAATCTTCGTTTTTCCAGAACTTGTTTTTTTATATGTTGTAATCGCTCAGCGATTGCCACCATTTTCTGAAAAAAGTTTGTATGTAGTTCTTACTTTTTAAATCTATGGAACATTAAAAGGGGCATAAGTAATCTTGCACAGAAAAAATGTTTCGTGTTCAGATTTTAAAATGTTGTGCTCATAAAATCATTATTTGTTACCTATGTAATATTACAATTACGTGCGCAAATTATAATAATGTGTGAGCAACATCAAGTTATTTTGAATGTAAAATATAATTATAATAAGTGCACAAAATAATCATTTTATGCGCATATTACAATAAAGAACCATTTTATTCTAACATCGTATTTAAATTCGCACACAAAAAATGTTTCGCTTTCATATTTTTTCGTATCGAATATGTGATACTTTTATTCAACTTTTTTTTGTTATCGTATCGCTTGACGTCAAAATAATATGATAACAAAATGTCGCGGTAACGAAAATGACTAGACATAGAAAAATTCGTGTAAATTGGACAAAAATGTATGTTGCACTCTAAAACTTCTTGGAGAAATTGTTAAGAAAAAACGCATATCTAAAATGTTATTACATTTTTCAAAGTGTGAACTAAAAGTGCGGCCAATACGTCAAAAGTTGTAATAAATCGGTAAAAAATTGTAAAAATGTGTTTGTAAAAAACGTGACTAGACATGGTTCAATGTATAGCTCTTTCACAATACGTGAAAAAAAATATTACAAAATGGCAAAAATTAAAGTTAAGAAAAAACGCATTTTTGCAAGTTTGTGTTTTTCAATTTTACAATTTTAAAATAGAAAACAAAACCTACCAAAATGCAGCTTCCCTTGTCTCTGCATTGACATTTACAGAAATTCAGAATTATGATTACGTCATCATACTATATAATGACGTCATATTTATACGGAAAAATGGTGACGCAGACTATTTTGGGCATCTAACAAATATGCCAAATTTCAAGAAAATAAGTGGCGAAATAAATAAGTTCTGAAGGTTCAAAAGACCTGCTATTGCTTTTCTTGTTACAATTTACAGCGCGATTTCTGGGTAAATCTTAGTAAAACATGTATTATTTTCCTACAATTCGAGTAGCTTAATTGCCTAAACGACGGATATAGTTCGTTTCAATCGAAAACTAAAAAATAGTAGTTTATTGACCCTTTATTCATTCGTTATAAGTCTCAAAACCAAACAGATTTTCATCTTACACTAAAAGCCCCCAACAACGTGCGCTACGTCTTAATAAATTAAATGAATTTTGTAATAAATGGCAACTTTCCATTAATGCCAAAAAGACTAAAGTCATGATATTTGAACAGAAAAATATTTTGAATCAAAATAACAATTTCTTTTTAGGAAATGAAAAACTAGAAAAAGTTTTTAAATATAAATATTTAGGGAACATAATTGAATCATCAGGAAAGTTCAATTCATCTCATTTAGAATTATCAAAAAGGGAAGCAAAGTTCTTTTTTCATTATTTAAATATCTAGAACCGATTGGAAATGTACCTATCAACATTTATAAAAAATTATTTGAATCTTTAGTTAAACCTACCCTTGTGTATAATAGTGAGATATGGTATATGTATTTTTATGAAAAAATAATAAAAGCTTAAAAAGGGGTTAAGAAAACCCTAACCTTGATATCGTATCACTAATAGATACTAGCTTCGTTGAAAAAAATAAATTAAAAATTTTGTAAATACACGTTAGGGATAAGTAAACAATCTGTAAACATTGCAGCTAGAGCAGAACTAGCCCAATATCCATAAGATACTTATATTAAAACACAAGCTGTGAAATATCTCGCACGCTTATGTCATCATACCAATAACCAGTTATTGTATGATGCATTCATATTATCAAAGTCATTGCATTCCAAGAACACATATTCTTGGTATACATTTATAGAGAATGTATGTTCCTCAAATAGCATTAATTTGAATACAGTAGAACAACTTGAATTTAAAAAAGAAATGTTTTCCTATGAAAAACAAATCCAAAAAGATATTAAGACTAATTATGAAACATTATTTTTTCAAAAACTTAGCAAAGTAACTGAAAATAATAAAATATATCTATAATCTATACAGCAAAATAAAAACAAGTTATGAAATTAATGATTATATATTGAAAACTAACTTTGAAAATAGAAAAAATATATGTAAAATGAGAATTAGTGATCACTTTCTTGAAATAGAAATAGGTCGTTATATAAAAAACTAAAACTAAATGATAGATTATGCCAATGTGCAACATGAATGTCATTGAAGATGAAATCCACTCCTTTTTCCTTTGTCCTAAATGCAGCGAAATAAGAAAAGAATTATTCAAAGATATTTGAATAAGAAATGAATATGAAACATATCTAAAATTAATGTCTTCTTCAAGTCATTTGCAGTATGTTGCATCATTTATAAAAAAGTCATTAGTACTGACATGACTGAGGAAGGTGGACTCGATCTGTTGCCTGCATGATTTAGATTTTATTTTAGTTAATAATGTCTTGTAAAATTTTATATCTGTTTATTGTTTGTGTATAATTGTGTAATTGTATTGCCATCAACCCCTTGGGGTATAAATGTGCTAATAAATTAAATAAATAAATAAATAAATAATAATTCAGAAAACAAAAAAGGGAAAATAATTTATGTTAATTTATGTTACTGTTGTGTTTTCTGTATTTTTTCACTAAACTCTTACTGCTAAGGACTTGAAAGGTTTTGGAAAAAACGAGTGTGAAAAATATTCCTTAAGTGTCATTTGAATTTTTTGTCTGTTTTGCTTAATCTATATTAACATGGTAAGTGTTACAAATTGCAGGTGTTAGTTACCAAAACCAGTCACCTGTACAGTGGGATATTGTTTATTGTAAATATGTAATCACTAAAATGAAAGAAACTGAATTCTACATTAGTACTCATGGATTATCAGATTTCTCCAATCTCAATACGGGGGTTCTCTTTGGGTACTCCAGCTTCCTCCCCCAATAAAAACTGGATGCCATGATATAGTTGAAAAATTGCTGAAAGTGGCGTTAAAACACCATTCAAACAAACAAAAAAAACCAATCTCAGTAATAATATTGAGGAAAGTCAAGTACATTTATCAACTACCTGTAGATTTCTAAGGTGGCGTTCCAAACTGGATATTTACAATTTAGGGAGATTAGTCATAAGAAATAAAATTTCTCTTTCAGAACTTAAAGAAAGTAGGTTACCTTGTCTCAACCTTCGATAGTTAGATTGTCCAATTGTACAGAAGTATCTTCTATTACCTGTAAAAGTCGGGGGATTCCTCCAGGTACTCCGGCTTCCTCCCCCAATAAAAACTGCGACGCCGTGATATAGCTGAAAAAATGCTGAAATTGGCATTTAACACCATCAGCAAACAAACAATATTACCTACCTCCTTGGTAGCTAAGTGGTTAAGGTAGTTAGTTGTCTACAATTGATCAGTTGTCTGTCAACACTGAGGTTGCAGGTTGGAGACTGTGTGGAAAGGGTGTTGCTAGACACCAATCTTAATTAACAAGGATTGCTAATTTTCCTACCACTGGGGGAGGGGTGTTTCTCCAGGTACTCTGGCTTCTTCCCGTGAACTGGTTGCCATGACAGCTGAAAAATTGATGAAAGTGGTGTTAAGTGCTATTCAAACAAAGAAGAAATATATTATCTATTGCATGATTTTTGTCCCGGGGAGAAATACCTGTTTTTTAATATGATAAAAAAAACTACATGTCTCTTGAATGTCAGATACCTTAGTTTAATTTCTTTTTCAAAAACTTTGCAGGAAATCTAAACCAATACCACAAGAAGTATCAGTGCTATGTGACAAATGTGGTATAGATTTTCCAGAGAAAAAGTTACTGAATCAGCATTTGTTGGAAGTGCACAGAGAAGATGGTCAGCTAATTTGCACAGAATGTTTCATATCATTAGAAAGTGAAGAGAATTACAAGGTTCACATAAAATTGCATGTCTTGTCGTATTTTTGTGATGTGTGCCAACAAGGGTTTTCTAAACGCATCGATTTAAAGAAGCACAAGAACACCCATAAACAACTGTTAAAATGTAGGTTTTGTTGTATTAGAATGTATGATGAGTCGGCCATGAAAACTCATGAACGTAAACACACAAATGCCATAGTTGCTAAGGAAAAGATGGCCAAAGAAAAGCAACAAAAACAGAAGCCATTCGTTAAATCCAAGGTGACCAAAAACTTTATTTGCAAGATCTGCAATGAAACCTTTACAGATCAGTCGCAATTTCAAGGTCATCACAGAGTTCACAGAGATTGTTTATCAAATTTCAAATGTAACGAATGTGATTCCATATTCAAAGATGGAAACTCATTACGACTACATTTAGAAGACCACAAGAAAAATAAGAATAAAGTCAGTTGTAAAGAATGTGGGAAGTATTTTTCTCCTGCACAGTTAAAAATCCATTCTTGGGTTCATACTGGCATAAAAGGTTTTTCGTGTAAAGAATGTGGGCGATGTTATACCACAAAGGGACAACTTATAATTCATACCCGGAATCACACTGGCGAATTCCCTTACAAATGTGGGCAGTGTGACAAACAATTCACATCCTCAAGTGAAAGGAAAAAGCATGAATTGAAACACACAGATCTAAAACCGTATGAGTGTAATGTTTGTGGAAGATTTTTACGGTCTTCAAATTCCTTGAAATTGCATATGAGAACCCACACAGGAGAAAAACCATTTAAATGTGAAGTTTGTTCCACTGGTTTTTCCTCAAGCTCAGCTTTACGCAAGCATGAAAGAATTCATACAGGGGAGAGAAAATATGTTTGCAGCTGCGATGTTTGCGGAAAACAATTTTCATCAAAACATCAGCTGAAGAATCATTACACACAACACTCTGACGAGAGACCATATTCATGCGATAAATGTGAAAAAACGTATAAAAGTATGAATGGCTTAAGATTTCACGAGAGGCTTGAACACACGACACTAAGACCATTTGAGTGCTCAATCTGTTTTAAAGGTTATGTACAAAAAATACTGGTCGAGAAACATTTGCAGTCACATTACAAAAATGGCATGTTTAATTGTGACCGGTGCCTTAAAACCTTTTGTAATCATGAAGCTTTACGTGTACATGAAGCGGAGCACGCTTGTAATAAAAAGAAAGTGATTACAATTTGTTGTGCATTGTGTGGTGTTGGATTCTGTTCAAAAACCCGTCTAAAATCTCACTATGAGGAAAGACATTCAGGAAAGAGCAAATTCAAGTCAAAGGACTTCATGTGTAATGTTTGCACTAAAAGGTTCTATACACTGGTTGGGCTGAAGAGACATGCGGAAATGAGAGAGACTTGTAGCAGTCAGTTAAATCAGTAGTTGTCATCCTCTTTTACTAAACAGTTGAAAAATCATTTGCACATCATGTAAGCCATTCTGATTTGATGTGCCAAAAATACCTGTTGTAACACAAGTACTCCTAGTAATTTATCATTAAGGGCTATTCCAGAGAAAAAAATACCCCGGGGCACGACGCTGTCGATAAAATAATTTTTTTTTACTTTTTGATTAATTGTATTTCAGTGAGTAACTAGTCGCATAAAAGCTGAACAAATTTGTATTGGGTAGAAATGTTTTTAACAGATAATATAAAGTTTACACTTTAATTTTCTTATTCTAATATGACATCATGCTCAGCTATGTAAACAAAGCCATGTTAAAATTGCAATAAATTAAGTTCTCACATGTGTAAGCTGGGTGTTTTTGTGTAAATGTAAAAATTGACTTAAAAATCTAGTTTGTTATGTACATGTGTTATATATAATTATTGTCTCGCCTGCAACGATAGTCACTGGAGGCGAGACATATGTATGGGAATCCGGTGGCGGCGGCGTAAACACATGGACATCTTGCTTCATATTTTTGTAAGCCTAAGCCCTAGGTCCATCAAATTTGGTCCAGTGGTAGCTTATGATGAGTACTTGCCAGTCAGTCACCTGACCTTGATCTCAATTTCAAGGTCCAGTGACTATGTTAAAGTTTTTGGGTTACAGCAGTTCCTCTGTAACCACGCATGCATATGGTAGCATAACAATATTTCAAATAATTTGGTATATAGGTTGTTTATGAATAGTAAATGACTGTCTGGTAGGTGTCACCTGACCTTGACCTCAATTTCATGGTCCAGCGACTACGCTCAAGTATTTGGATTACTTCAGTTTCTCTGTAACCATGCATTGTATATTTTAAATGACAATTTAATGCCATTTACGTGATGCTTATGACATAACTTTTTTTGTGACTGTTGCGGAATGCAGGCGAGACATTTTTCTGTGTCTACACTTGTCGTTATTGTAAATAATGCTGTTATTTTCTGAGATTTATATGATATAACATACTCCCAAAACATTATTTTTCAAACTTCTACATTCTACATTTGAACTAATGTGACGTCACTGACATAAGTTGAGCATATTATTACATTGGAATTCTAACTGTGACTCACAGTTAGAATTCCAATGTCATAATACGCTCAACTTATGTCAGTTTTATTTGCTTTAACATACTGTTTTGGGATATATATTATTAATTTAAAAAAAACAATATTACTATTCAAAGTGTCATCTTAGAGCCACTTCAAAATTGTAAAACATTTGTTAGACATATTAGAGTCGAAATAGATTATTGCAAGCAGGCTCTATGCGAATTAGAACATGGTTGACCTTATATTTGTCTTCATTTTATACCTTGCTATCGCTCGGTATAAAATATTGACAAATATAAGGTCTGACCATGTTCTAATTTGCTTGGAGCCCACTTGCAATAATCTATTTCTTAATTAAAAGCTGTGTTGATCCATAAACCAATTTTGGGGACTCTTTTCTAATACCTTAATTCTTGTATCATCAATTACAATATAAAACAAATTTGTCAAAACATGTTTTAATAATTCTAGTGGAAGACACTGTTATTACCTCAGTAGAAAAATGCTAATTTTTGACAAATTTTATCCATTTCTGGATAATTTTATGCATAACAGGAAGTTTTCAATTTCTTAATATGTTTCATGCAATTAACAGAGATTTTTAACATGGAGAGTATAGGAAATGGTATGGTGTTTTATGCAATTAAATGGAATCCATTCAATGGCATTGTATATATGTAGTATATGTCTACTCTATCAGCTTTTCCAGGTCTGTTTGAATGCTTGATATTATATCTTTTAGGTCAGGGTCACAAGCAATAATAGAATTTGTCATGGCTTATTTGAGTCGCTATCATCAGACTTTTATATTTTGCTCTGATAGTACTACTATTTTTATTTACATAGTTTGAGGATCACCTGAGCTAAACTGGGTACTGTAGATGTTCCCAGGGTTCGGCCCACGGTGCTGCTCAGCAGGTCTTGAGTTAGTGCATTTGAGAAATGATTTAAAGTTTGTTAACTTGTTCTCTGACATCATGAATATAGCAGCTGACAGACTGCTTGCTGAACAATTTATTGTCCATGAATTTGTTTTCTTCGATTCAGCATGTTCAGTGCGCAAATAATCATGATTTAGGAGATGGATTAATATAAGCTGTTTCAGTTTGTTTCCAAATCCTTTCGTGTTATACTTTGCATTGTGTCAGATATGTATCATCTTCGCTAGCCAAGGGTTACGGAAGGGTATCGGATCGTAACCTTTGGCTAGCGAAGATGGATATGTATATACAATTGTAAGATTTCAAATTAAATATGTTTAAACAAAATATTCTTCAGTAACTTTTGTTATCTTGGATTCATTTTACAATTTCCTTAACAGCCCTTTTTGAATAATAATTCATTTTGAAGGATTATTAGTCAGAAGCATGTATTTTCTAATTTGAAGCCAAAGTACACAATTAAAAAAATCCACTTTTTCAATTATCTCCCTTAACTGAAAATCAAAGTTGAATGAAAAGGTATAAACTTAAATATAATAAGTAAACTATTGAACATGGGTGTTTTTCTTAAACAAATATTATTGATATTTTCTTACCTGTTTGATGCTCTCAAGTTTCAAATGATGATATTTCATTAAACATATAAAGTCAGGGCCAACATATTGAAAATGAAAGACAGATATCTGATAGTTATGGCATAGACTTTATCTATAGTATAGTTATAGCTCAGCTATTTAACAATGGTAATTTTTTATTATCAGGCATAAATTTTTATGTGGTGTCTTTTGGAGGTAATTGTAGCAAATATGCCTCACAGGACGCTAGAGGGTTAATGAAGATAGACTTTCTTGTAACTTATGCACTTTTTATTGCCAGAAAAATTGTTTGGTGTGAAAAAGTGTTATACAAAAAAATATGTTTTAACTTAATTTGTGTGTTTAAATAGGATGGAAAACAATGTGAATCGGTGTTTAAATAGGATTGAAAACAATGTGAATCTGTGTTTAAATAGGATGGAAAACAATGTGAATCAGTGTTTAAATAGGATTGAAAACAATGTGAACCTGTGTTTAAATAGGATGGAAAATGTAATAACTTGCTTATGTTGCACAGAAATGTGCCCGAGTTCTGAAATAAAATCTGAAATCTGAAAACACTGAAATGCCAACAAACAGCATTAAAATTTATATTAAGGGGATGCAACTCTTAGAAAAACTTTGAATAATGCTGAGACAAAATATATATTATATTCATATTCATGCATTTTCATTTACATATTAGGTATGTTATAGAAAATTTCAAGTTGAGGAAGGTACCTTTTCCTAGTTGCTACTAACCCCCCCCCCCCCCCAACCAAAAAAAAAACAAAAAAAAAATAAGTACATACTAAGTATTATTCCCCTGCCTGTTTATACATGTGTATTTAACTATTTTTTTTTTAACTTAACACATTTGTCCACTTATCTAATGTCGGTTCTATTGCCTTGTTTGTGCGCTTATGCTTAGTTTAACATATTGTACACTGTACTCTGAAAAGAGCAGTCCAAAAATAATTACCTATATTGTCAATGACAGAATTGAATTCCATTCACTGAAAATTATAATTATTTCATTAATGATATTAGATGTACATATGACATGGTTAATGGTAATTTGAGGAGATGTAATTAACATAATTCTGATTAGCTTGTGTGTATTCATACCCTGGGGTATGCTGTATATCAATAAGTAGAAAATAGGCCATTCTGGAAAAATTGTTGGTTATAATTATTAAACTTGTTCTTTCAGTCACTCACAGTTTGATAAGTATGTAAATAGGGTGTTACAATTTATCTTCAATAATGATCTAAAGAAACTGCACTTAAATATTGATGGAGGGTCTTTCAATAAATACATTGTATGTTTATAGATTTTAGTCAATGTTACATGTAACTCATTATGTTACTAAAGTACATGTACTAGTATGTATAAAGCTGTAATGATAAAATCTAAAGTTCCAAAGGTCAGATTATATTAGCTGAATTAAATACAAAAACTGTATGTATGCAGATATAAGAATTGTTATGTTTAGAACAATGAGTAATGATTTGCTTTCATTTATGAAGTTCATATTTAACAGTTGGACTTGATGAAAATTGTACCATGATTACAACACTGTAAGGGGTCGTCCATAATTGTCAACATTTTTCACGAGTTTGCAAAGAGCACTATAGGGGGATGGGGGTTTCAATTTCAACATTTTTTCAGTATGTTCTTTAAACTTCCGGTAATGTGGATGTGCAGACTTGCAAAAAATGTTGACACAATCTTTTGGAGGGAGGGAGGGGGTTTTCAAAAAGAGTGCTCTTTGCAAACTTGTGAAAAATGTTGACAATTATGGATGACCCCTAAGTCAGAACATTATGTATATATTGTGCTCTTAATTATGTCATTTATATAAGCATTCACCATATAAAGCAAATACATGTATTGTCATAGTCCAATAATTCATTCAGCTGTTTTTAGTTGCCAATTATTATGTAGCATAAATAAGTACATGTATTCCTTTTTTTCTGAAATCTTAAATTACTTCTAAATTGCAAGAGTTATTTCCCATTATAACTATTTTGAAGTGTTATTTTCTTCCTAGAGCAAGTATATCATCAGACTTCATACATGTATTTTCATTGGGGTGATGTTACATTTGGTTAAACCCAGAAAGGAATATCAGCTGAGATATCACCAATAATTCCTTATATTATAATATAAAACTACAGTTACTAGTAAAAGGTGCTTGGGTAAGGAAAATGACCGGTTGTCATTAATCAAGTATCTCTTTCTTTTTAGGAAGAAAAGTCACATATTTTCTTTAAAAACGATTGCATGCATTGCAGTTAGCCATCTTTTGGCATGTCATGGAATTGAAAACTATTTTGTGTCTTATCTTATTTGCATATTTGAGCAAATAAAATATGTTTCAACTAAATTAGAAACTGTTAAGATACATAATATAAATGTTGTAATAGTAAACAGTGACTGATTCCAATAATCTGTCAGTGGTTCATTGATACCAAAATTATCAGTTTCGGTTGGGTTGCAAGAAGTGCACACCCAGTTATTAGTATGAATTTGGATGGATGGGTGGGCGAGGAGAATAGGGTATCTATTTTGTGTAATCAATTCCACTTACAGTTTTCAACCCAGATCTCTGAAACTTCACAGATGATTGCACTTGGTGTGAACCTGCTATTATGGAATTGTTTATTCAATGTTTTGTTAAATTTCCAGACTTGGGAAATAAAGCATTTTGCAGAAGATGGTACCTATTTTGTGTAATCAACTCCTACAGTTTTCAACCCAGATATCGGAAAATTCACAGAAAGATTGCACATGTACTTAATTTGTTATTATGGAATTGTTTGAGGTTTTTTCCCTGTAATATTCCAGACTGGAGAACTTGGTTATTTTTTCAGAACATTTGTAAAAGAAAGAAAGTTTTAAGTATGAATAAGTGGATGTAGTGAGTATGTAATGGAATTTGCTTACTTACTTACTTATGGGGTTTTTAACTCCTTGACTACCCTAAAGCGGTAATGGAATTTGCAATTTGTTACAGACAATTATAATGCTAAATGATAATACAAATTTAGTTTCATCACGATTATGTTTAATGGTACATGTTAACATACCAGGGACCAGTTTCATTAAACATCTCAAACAGAGGATTTACTCTACTCATATATTGACCTATCATTTAAATTTGAGCAAAAACTCCACGATTTTAAAGCCCGAGTTTGAGAATTTTTTTAGGACTAATACATGTTATTTTATTTTTTGTTGATGGTAGTGTACTGTACTTGTACAGCTTTAATGTATACCTTCAATGTTTGTTAGAATTTATGCTTTTTTAATAAAATTAAATCTATCTTTTTTTAAAACTTTTTATACCAAACCATATGCCACGCCACACAGTAGTTCAAATGTTTTATACCATGCCACTTTTATAATGGTCCACAATAATGGTGTATACTATTATCCATTTGGAACTATTTGCAGCAGTAAACATGGTTAACATAAACAACTTCGTAACTTTCGTGACCAAAGGACCCAAGTAATGTAGATTTTAGACAGAAATGGTTGATATTCTGGCAGAAACGTTAAGGGCATTTTGGTCAGTGATACCAAATAGAATTTATAAACTCAAAGGGTCTGTAAGCACCAATCAACATATATCTTCAAAGACCATCGGCATGACATTCCATTGTATGTGAAATACTGCTCGATCCCAAAAATGTTGAAACTGCAACTTTGACATTTCAACAAACAGTGAATCGGATATACCCCTTTGTGTTCTAGGTAGTTAGCCATTTAGTATTGATCACCGGCGTTTAAACACGGGTTGCGAGTTCGAGGACAACTTAGTGCAAAGTGTGCTCAGTTCCAACCTTAATTGACAATTGCCAGTTTTCCTGCAGAAATTTAGGGGTTTTCACTGCGTTCTTCAAGTTCCACCTTGATGTAGCTGAAAGTGGCGTAAAACAATTCAAACTCAATACTTTTATATTTCTGTTTGATTTAAAAAACCGCATTGCTGTTTCATTTGTCATGTATAGTCTAAAAATCAGTTGGCATACCACAACATGTACTGTGCTTGTAGATTTGCTTCAAATACCAGGCGGGGCCTTGGTGGCCGAGTGGTTAAGGTAGTTCGCCTACTATTGATCACGTGGTCTGTCAACACTGAGGCTGCGGGTTCGAGCCTCACTGCGGGCAGGGTGCGTTTGACTCCAATCTTAATTGACAAGGATTGCCAGTTTTCCGACCGAAGGTTGGGGTTTTCTCCGGATACTCCGTCTTCCTCCCCCCAATAAAAACTGGACGCCGTGATATAGCTGAACAATTCCTGAAAGTGGCGTTAAACAACAAACCAATACCAGGCATATTTAAGGACGGAAAATAGACAAAAAGCAGACAGTCTCGTACATGTTAAGGTTCTTAAATATTGATATACTACTACCGACAATGTGTGCCCGGGTGTATACCTAATTAGAAATGTTGTGTAATTAAGATTGAAATTGACACAAGTAGTAATTCAACTGAATCACTTCAAGACAGACATAAACAGATAAAAGTTTACAAGCAATAACTATTAAATTTACAGTGAACAAATAACTTCCGTTCTACCGGATACATACATGTGTTTTCCATTGCTTTATGATACACTAAAATACATGTAATTGCAAGAGCTTATAAGGAAATGTTTCAATGCAATTATATTGAAAATTTTGTGTCAAAACAGAAAAAAAATGTGCTAATCGTAATATGAAACAATAAATGTAAATCTTACACAATTCGAAATTGTTTAAGTACAAGGATTGATTAATTGGCTTTAAGTATAGGGAGAGTTGTAAGCATTCGATCCAATATCCCGCGAGAATATTTATCATTAAAAAAAGAAAGTAAAATGGTTCATAGTTTGTAAACTTATGTTTATTACATTAAATCAATCACTTAAAATGATCCGTGACTGCAAAAAGATAATAAATAAAACAAATAAGAGAGTCTTGTTTGAGTTGGGTTTAACGCCACTCCAGCAATTTTTCATAGTAGAATTGACCTTTTTAAGAAATGCAATTTTTTGAAATCCGTCTGCAGTATAAAAAAGATGTCTCGATACCAAATTTATATATGAAGAAAACTTCCCATTTTTTACATTAAACCTTACGTAGAATTTAACTTAAATAAGATTCCGATTTAAATTCTGTAATTTGTCGGAGTAACAAAAAAAAATATTCGTTCTATTTTAACCTGTCGGATGTATAAAAAAATCGTGGAATTCCACGCTTGGTATCGTAGTTCACGCGAACGCTTGGCCGTCTGATGGTAGCGTTTATAAGAATGTTAGTCTGATGAGGGTGCCGGTTCTAAAACTGTAACATCTATTCTTCGGCAATGTGTGTCAATATTTCCATTTTCACAATTTTTACATCATCATCAAGCGTTATTTTTTAAATTTAGTTTTTAATCTGCATATTTCTTACCATCTTTCCAAGTCGTGGGTTCTAAATCTACGTTCGCCTCACCGATCGTTGGAGGGATTGAACTTTGACTCGGAATCCTTAACTGTTGGGGGGTTGGAACGGGGGTGGGGTATTTTTTCACTTCCATGAAAGAATGTATATTTTCCAAGACTAAAATTCACCGATGTATTGTTTCTAATCTTTAAACAAACTAGATCATAGATGTTGCGGTCACGTCCTCAATGTAGCTGAAATATTGCTTGGTGGACGTTAATCGTCGGGACAATCAATGTAACAGTCGTCAGAACATGCTATTTCAAATTTCCACCTTCGTGCAATCCTTCTGCAAATGCGCAGGCGTGGTTTTTAGTGAAAAGGTATATACCGTTCGGTTTTTTAAATGTTGTACATCTGTCAAAAACCATCAAACCGCAACGAAATTCAAACGCAATCTGTATCTTATGACGGATGCAATGACTCGCATACCAAATATCAGATCAATATCTGCAAGCGTTTAGAAACCATAAGCTCTTGATTTATATATGCAATGAAGATGGTATTTCGCTGATCTGTAATTTTCACTATGTTTATGGAAGGGGATATCCGCCAAAAATATGTTCGTTTGTTCTTTGTAAATTGGTAGACTTGCTATTCCTTGCATGATCAGTTATTTGTTTGTCCATTGTAAATTCTTCAATGAGTGTTAATTATGTTTTGAGTAGAACCAATTTAAGATTTTGTTTCCAAACAAGATTTTATTCCCTTTTTCCAGTCACCACTCACCAGATCTTCAACTGCATCAGCCAAACCACATTACAGCACTTTAAAATATCACTCATGAGTTACATGTTCATTCTTAATTTGTACAATGTTAATGTGCACATTCTTAATTTGTACATTGTTCATGCGTACTTTGTAAGCGTGGCGATTTTGAAAAATAAGATAAATAGCTACAAAAAGATAAAAGTAAACTATCTATGAAAGTGAAATATTTGAGAAATATACAAAGAACGAATTAATATCTACCAAAACAATATCCATGAACAAAATGACATGAAACAAATAAAAACGTGTGGTAAATACAGGCTACCAAGCTGGAAAAATGCATTTCTCAAATAAACAATTGAAAGAATCTACTATTGACAAAGAAATAACTGAACATGTAAGGAACTGCACGGAACAAAAGAACAAACGAACATATTTTTGGCGGATATCACATTCCAACTAAGTCTCGCGGTGGCGGCCATATTGGTTTTCCAATCAAAGTTAAAAAAAACACTTTGTAAAGGTTCATGCAATGAACATTCTGACCAAGTTTGGTTTCAATTGGCTAGTGGTTTCAGAGAAGATTGAATGTAAAAAGTTTGAAGACGCCGCCGACGACGACAGGCGCAAAGTGATGACAAAAGCTCAAGGTAAGATATAAGGTACAGAAAACTGTAAATTTTTACAAATTTTCAAAGTCTAATGTGAAACAACTCGTGATGGTCTTCCCTCATGCAACTGAACAGCGCAATACCTGCAAGCATTGAGAAAACAAATTTCGAAAAACTGTAAATTTAAGAAATTTAAATCATTTGACCAGAACGAATCTGTACCTCATGATGGATGACGCTCATCTGCTACCGTTTAGAAAAGAAGTCCGGAAAACATGTGACGGACTGACGGACGGATGAAGTGCAAACCTATAGTCCCTTCGGTATGCCGGTATGTTACTCATAAAGCTGTTAACAAATTTATTACCGGTACTAATCATAAGATAGTAGTGGGGTTGATTCAATCTCTTAGTATTTTCGCACCTGCTGAGACATCTCAAAATTAACCATTATCACAATCCTCAACATGTGCGCCACCTGTTATCGGGCAACAATGATCAACACTAGGATAGTTTATTAACACACTCCTCATCATGTGCGCCACCTGTAATAAGTCAAGAGTAGGATAGTATATTAGCACGCTCTTTAACACGTGCTACTATAACTAGAAATTAATCATTATAGTCTAAAGGGAGTTATCTTTCTGATCAGCTATAGGAAAGTGAAGTGCACGACAGCATTTTCTAGTATTATACGATAATGAACTGAAATTAAAATAGAAAAGAACATCCAGCACTGGATTTAAAAAAAAAACCAGGCAAATGTTATAATCGAGTTGATTTTAAGCATCATAGTAACAGCATCGTACAAAGGCTAAAATTTGAGTATAACTGTGACTCAAAGTCGAGAATACAGATTAGTTTCAATGTTTAAAGCACATGACACAATTTGTCTTGAATATGTGTAACAATGCACCACCTAAATGGAATGGATTATTTCAGTGGAGTTTTATTATATGTGAACAAAATAAAACACCACAAATAAAACTATGTGTATGGTAACGTTATTGCGTAGTGGGGGTCGATTCAAGATTTTCGACACGTTCTGCTTCTAGGTGTTGTCGCTCTTTATACGATTACAAACTAGTGTGCTAGAGTCTCAACAAGGGTCGATGGTGTCCTGCAGCGTGATGTACCCATGACATTGATCGTCTTGACATAGAAACTGAAAATTGCTTAAAATCCATTCGATCCACTCAAATAGAAACGAAAAGTTTTTTTTCCTTATTTAATATTTTCCATGTCAGTTTATAAACGGATAAATATTTCAAATACTCTTGATATTCAGTTCCACGGTAAATGTCGTCAATTTCTAAAGGTGTTTATATAGGTAATGGACTTGTCCAAATCCTTAAGGTTTTTTAGAATAGATAATGGACTTGTCCAAATCCCTAGGCTTTGGCATGTTGTATTTGACATGCGTCATCGTTTCGACAGTTACATTATTTGTTTCATTTTCGTCTTCATCAGAATTTTCACCCGAGAACATATCCACGACTTTTTCGTTCAGGTTAATTGGCTTGTTCTCGGGTTTTTTCCAAGTCATTGAAATTTTTTTAATTGTGGGTTTCACTGTTGTTTGTGTATTCAACGGTTTGTAACTTGTTTCCTTATTTTCTGATGCATCTTGTGTCGACTTTGATTTTATTTCCTGTCTGCTAGACGGATCTTGTGTCGAATCTCTTACTTCCTCTTTACTTGACGCATCTTCTGTCGATTTGGTTTTTACTTCCTGTAAATTCGATGCATCTTGTAGCGATTCCGCTTTCGCCTTTTTTACTAGAGCAACTAAATCAAAAGCGTCTTTTTTATTTGACGAAAATGGGCTCTTATCCGACTTCATTTCTCTATTTATATACAATTCTTTCCTACGAAAACGATCTCGGCTTCGCTCCCTACTCTTGTATTCATCCCGTTTTCGATTGCGACTGTAGCGCTGTCTACTTCGGTTTCTATCACTTTTTCGGCGGCGGTCACGACTTCGACTTCTATACCTATCAAAATGACGATCGCCGCTACGCGATCGCGAACTTGTACTTTTTGTATCACGAGACCGATCTCGACTTTTGTTTGTTTTATTTACAGTTCTTTCAGCACTTGTCTCCTTCCCTTTGGATCTAGAAGTTATTGATAATGATGAAGAGGACAATGACGTCGACGACGAAGAGCTACTAGACGAAGAAGAAGATGATGACGAAGATGAGGAAGAACTTATAGTCCTTGATCTATTCCGATGACGGGAAGTCGACCGACTTCTATGGTATATATCTCTTTCTCTAGATTTTTCGTCCTCTCGATATGCACTGGGAATCTTTTCGTACTGCTCCGGTTTATGTTGATAATCACATACAATTTTTTTACTGAGATCAACGGGAGTTATGGGTCTCTCGTATTTAATCTCTGTCGTGTGATCATCTTCATCTCGATAATGACCAATGTCAGCAAAATATCGTCTACTTTCTACAGTATCTCGCGAATAGAAATCACTTCCAACGGACAGCCTGTCTCTATCCGACAAATAAACATCATAGTTCGTGTCATAACGTGCACGATCATACGGGTAACGATCGTAGTCCAATGGATACATCTCTCGTCCGTAAGACATATCGTATGTTGCATATACACGACCATCAGAATATCTGTGGTATTCGGATTCCAAATATGCGTCCGATTCCCTGTAAGGGTCGTGTGATCGGTGCGACTCTCTGGACTGATCGTCGATATTTGAACCCCTGGCATTTACTCCAATAGATAATCGAGAATCATCTTCATTACGCTCAGAATACAAAAATCTGTCTTCTGTTGATTCCCGATGATCTAATTCCGCCGTGCTCTTTACTGTGTAGTTTCCTGCATTTTGGTCGTCGAGATCATGTTTTGACACGGACTGTTTCAGCTCGGAGTTATCGGCGCTACTCAAATAATTAAACGTTCCATATTTCTTCTCGTTCGATGTGTAAAATTGTTTGTATACTTGTTCAAGATCCGAGTATGAAAACGTGGGTTGTTGTGCAGTTGTGTCCTCACAACTTTGTTTCAGCATATCCAAACCTGGTATTGGTACCGTTGGTATGTCGTTCTTGGGAGGTACGTCCTCTGTAAAATAAAACATTACATTTTTAAGAACATGTCGGTAATCCTAAGGATATCGCTAAAAACAAATGTTGATGTGGTACTTCAAACCACATAAAAATAGCATTTTATTTACTGATTAGATTATCTAAGTCATTATAACAGAAACTGTGTGTGACCTAGAATGCAGTTCAAAGCATACAAATATAAATAAAATCAATCATTCTTTTCAATTCTTCGTGTATCCAAGTGTTTTGAAAGACGATTACAGGGGGGGGACTAATTTTTCAAATTGGAAGGAGTTTGGTTGAAAGAGGGAGGGGTCCAGGTTACGCTGTAATTTGGATTATGGTTGAGTTTTTTTAAATGTGTATCTGTTAATCATCTGAAAATAAATTTGGAACAAACAAGAATTAATTTCTTGATAGAATTTAATCAGTTTATGTCGATTCATAAGGTTATAATTCATGCCGTGTCATTGATTCAATATCACATGTGTATATCTTACCCTTAGTATGATACTTAGTAATAAAACTGTAAATACACTAGTCCTATAAGAAACGCAAGATATTTTAGTAGTCGATTGTTTGACCCTCGAGGGTTCAGCGCAGAGTGACTGACGTATAGCAGAAAAAATACAATATAAATAAGGTCATATAATAAATATGTGTAATATACATACACAGTCTACGTCAAAAATATTTTAAAAATATAGTACCGGTAAAAAGGTGGGTGGTGTCAGCGCTTTATACGTACTCCTTGAATTTTACTAGGTTTCGATCGATGTGAAACAACAAAAAAAGAAGTTTGATTATCCGGACGTGAGTTTTTTTTTATAGGACTTCGACTAGAAATCATATGGGCCAGATACTTCAAAGAAAACTGCTCGAGATCATTATAAAGAAATTGTGTTGTTTTGACGTCATGACACATCTATTATTATTAATGTACTTATCTAAGACCACAACGTGGATGCAGGAATCTATACAATAAATATAATCCCAGGGAGGGGATGCTACAGCCTACAACACGAGCACATTACTGAGGTCATTTCATACACCGACACAGTCGTCGATTTTAGGACACATTGTGCATATTATGACAGCGTGGTTCATAATAAAAACCGAAATTACTCAATTCAAGCGATAAAAATTGGTTCCTGTCTACAAGCATTTGTGTAGTACTTATATTAGAAGTTTCAAAGCAGGTGCACCCACCGGGGGGTGGGGGGGGGGTTAACTGTATATATAGGGTAATACGGATGTGCGGCCCTAAAAGATCACCTGTTTACCTCCAAAATATATGAAAAGGTATCTTTTTCATTGAAAAATATTTCATTGGGTAGTTGTACATTATCTAAATATATCCATGCCTCAATTCTCATCTTTAGCCCGTGTAAACCACGGTGATTTTCCATTAACATCACTTGATCATTTTTGTAGTGAATGGACTATTTTGACAATAGGGATGTGCAGTAATAAAATATATATGAATAGGTCTGATTTAATAATTCAAATATGATTGGTCCCGTTACTTCAGAAAATATATGAAGAGGGTCATCCTCCCAAGTCAGGGGTTCTGAGTCCGCGTTCGCTCCATCCCCAAGTCAGGGGTTCTGAGTCCGCGTTCGCTCCATCATCACGGTGATGATGGAGCGAACGCGGACTCAGAACCCCTGACTTGAGAGGGTGGAAGTGGAAGAGGGTTGGGTTTTCATATCTCCGTCCGCAGACCTGTACCTTAATGTATTCTTAGTTACCCCCAGTGGGGGCACCAACAACACCCCACACCCCTTTAATAATTGTTAGTGTATCTCGATCAAAATAAGCTGGAACCTATAAATCAGTTATACTTGTCAGAAATAACATCCGTCATTTGCAAGAGACCTCCAAAATAATGACGCCACGAAAAGGAAATTTTTATCAGAACTATGGGAACTCGCAGAATTCCGCCATAACGATGTGAACAATTCATTAAACGTCCTGAATAAAGCTGAAATATTGCTTGCTGGACGTTAAACATCAATCAATCAATCAATCAACAATACATTAATTTTATTACCTTAAATCAAGTTTAATTTGGAATTTTATGAAAGGTCACATTATTACACATAGTATTTTTATCATTGTTTTGATCCCATAACAACAATTTTATTAACTGATATCGTTTCCTGTGTAAATTGATCCCAATTGGAAATATATTACATTAGAGAAATCATTGACTTTGAACATAAAGCCTCCCCCAACTTCCACTCCTTGGATCTAAAAAAATCCTTCTTCATTGTAACTTTATTCACAGGAGATAAATAAACAGCACGTGTCAATCGCTTGTGTTTATAATTAACAACAAATAAATACATTTATATTAACAGTCATTGAACAACAACAGATTTTTTCAACATTGATTTTATGTGACTTGTAAAAAATGTCTTTCTTTGTCCACTATGTACAAACAAAAGAATATTGAAATTTTATTACCTCAATTTAATATATAATTTTTACTTGTTATTTTTACAACTTTCATTCATCCCACATTTAAACTGTATTAATAATACAAATTATTTTATGAATCAGTAAACGCACACCTTTTCGACTGATAACCTTTTCTTTTGTACGATGTCACGTGACTCAAATCAATCAACACGCCATGACAAAGCTCACAACGCACTCTACGTACACACACACTACACAGCGAGACTTGATTGCTGATTGATTTTGATTGATTACGGAATTCTGATTGGTTGGCCAGAACCTCGCCTTGAGGAATTACACAACAAAGACATTTTCATTTGTTGAAGGTTAAACAAACTTGTGTACAATTTTATTTAGAGATGGAATTCAAAGTAAAATCACGATGAAGGCTTTCAAGTGGACGTACACCTGGCGAGAGACAACGAATTTATTATAATGGACGCTCACACGTCGACTACATTGGAAGCCCTAGAAAGAACCGCAGCTTGGGTACAACAAGTTCAAGTTCAGGCAGAACAAATGAAGAATTCACCAGATGGCGAGGTTTTGGTGGGTATATTTGTACAACGTATTTACATTTCCGGTGTTGAAATCACATATCAACAATGAAAAAGGGGGAATTCTGTTGTTTTTACATACGTAAGGGGTCACGTGTGTACATTGATAAAATTCCTATTGAATGTTTTACTTAAGTACATGTACCAGTTACCTACACTTAAATATTCCAATGAATTTTTAAATGAGACGGGAGGGTTCAGAGGTTTCCAGTCCCCCCCCCCCCCACAATATTCCAACACAATGAACAGACACAATTGATCAATTGACTTGAATGGTTGAACACAAAACTTACCCAAGAAAAGTGAGATGTAATGGACTGACCTTAATAATCTGAGTCTGTTAACCCAGCTACATGTTCCTTATTGCCTTAGGTCCATTGACCCAGATGGTATTGCTGCTGTTTTATGTAACATTCATTAATGTAGTGCAACTGTTATTGCAGTCGAAATATAGTTCTATCTTAAATTTTTTTGAAATTATAAAAAAAAATCTTATTAAAGTTTTGTGTCTTGCACACAGTACAAAAATTTGGCGGAGTCTTCAATGTGTTGAAGGCAACCAATCACAGAACAGAAACAGAAATAGACATTTCATTCCAAAGGCCAGATAGACTACATGTATGTCCAATGTGTCTAACAAATTTTTTTCCCACCAAGCTATATTTAATTATTTTAACAAAAATTGTGTAAATTGTGCTATACGCTAATAATTAACCATAAACATGATAAAAAAGTTATTTAAATAAAGTCACATACTTGGATTATAAGGGTGAATAGACTTATGCAAAGAAACCAGGAGTGAACAGATCGATGACATCATCTGAAAGTCACCTCATTAATTGGTAGAAAATTTGCACTGAATTATCTTGACAAACATTTCCTTGAAAGTGTACTCCTCTTTAGGAGTTTACAAGCATTATAATATACAATAACCAGTCAAATTTAATGTTGCTAGTGGACACATTTGAGCCAAAAAGCAAAATAAAAAAAGTTTTACTTATGAACATTAGTGTTTTCTTAGCCACTTCATTTTCGCCATGTTGCTACGATTGCATACCACATGGAATATAATTGAGGAAAGAGAAACCAATAACAAAAAAATTACAAATTTTAAATTTCCCCTCCTTTTATGAGTAAGAACAAGAAATAAAATAAATCGGCCAGTTAAGTTTTCCTGCTGGAGTTCTCACCAGGTAGTCGGGCTTCTTCTGAATGAACAAAAATGAAAAATTAGCTTTAACCATATTCTAACAAAAACAGAATACACGCTCACATTCACCAGCACATGCCAAGTATTATTTGAAGTAAATGTATATATATGCTATATAAGTGGAACTTTATCATGTTTATACATTCCATGGCGTTGGCCTTAATTTCCTACCCTGGTAAATGTAAGGACTGCATTATAAAATAACAAATAGGACAAAATATGGTGTCATATGTATGTCAAACATGACAAGAGATTACAAGGAAGGTTTACTTTCAGTGACATTTTGAAATCAATCACACATCTATTTATCATAACAATAACCATTATATATTATCAGCTATCTTGTGTATGATTTATTACATGTGTGTACATGTACAAGTCCATAAATTAATTTAATTTTTTCATAGTTGATTTTGCATACATTTTGGGATGTGAAGGTACATGTATACTAGTTTGAGTTGAAAAGCTATCTTTTAATTTTATTAACCACGTTAACCTTGGTATCTTTGATGACATTTTATTTGCAACCACTGGGTGGATGCCTCTGTTGGTGGATTGTTAGTCCCCGAGGGCATCACCAGCCCAGGGGTTGCACTGTGTTGCTGACAGGAATACCATTGATATAGTCATTGTCTAAATTTACTGCCCTGAAATTTCGAAAATTATTTTAATTCTAAGGTTTCTCTATTTTCAAGGTGTAGATAGCCTTAGTGGAATTTAGGTGATAAAAGCTCTACAACATCTCATTCATTTGGATTTTAAATATAGTTGATGAGTCTTGATTAGACGAAACGCGCCTCTGGCGTAGTAAATTTTATTAACCTTGGTATCTTTGATGACATTTTATTTTCTAAACTGTACACCCACAATTGATTCTGTTCAGTTTATTTTAGGATTAATCATATGTAATTATCTTACATTGACATTGTTTGCATTTATTTTGAACCAAGTAAGTAACAACTTACTAACTATAAGTACTAACTGCAAGCTTATGCTATCGGATGATACCCCCACTATAATTAAGAGAGGTCTGAAAATAAATCCCACTTATGTGACACCCCTGCTATCATTTGGAAAGACCTGAAAAAAATCCCACTATGGCATAGATGATCATTCATAGCAATTGAAAAATATTTCAGTATTGTATCCTGTATCATGGCTGAGAAAAATGTTACTTTATTTTAATTATACAAGTACAATTTACTAGTATTTCAATTCTAAAACATTGTCTCTTTTAAAAAAAAAAATACTTAAACATGTTAAAAGTGGGAACAAAAGTATTAGAATTGATTCTTTTCCTGTTTGACACCCTTCGCTTTTGCACATAAATGTACTCTGATGATCACTCAAACTAAACTTTCGTTTACAAGATATTTACACAATCTGTCAACCAATCATACAATGTTTTACATTAAGAATGAAATACATATGATTTTAAAGCAGAATAATTTCATAAACTAGGTTGGCCACTGAACAGGTGACCCATAACACCCCCCAAGAAAATTACTCAAATGGTGTGTTTTCAAATGATGACAGCAATAAAAAAAATAATTTACTTAATATTTTCAGGATGACTGTAATGAAGAGATGCATGTTGTAGACGAAGACGATTTAAAGATTGATCATAGCGATAAAGATGACAACAGTCTGACAGATCACCACGATGAAGCCCTGAAGATGGCTCAGGCTTTTCCTCCTTATGTTCCTAAAGGCAAAAATGGAAAGGGTGGCAGTAATTACGTACGTGTACAAATATGTTCGTTTGAATGTTGTAAAACACCACTTTTAGCAATTTTTCTGCTACGGTATATCATGGCGTATAGGATTTATTGGGGAGAAAGCCGGATTACCTGGAGAAAAACCCCGACCTTCGGTGGGAAAACTGACAATCCGTGTCACTTGAGATTGGAGTCAAGCACACCCTGTTATTAATTTCTTAGGACTTGGAACTTACAGCAAAATCATGTCTGTATATATCACCCCTTTAGTCAGATGCGTTCATGTTACTGTTGTTTTGGTGCACGTTGCTTGTTTTGTTGGAAAGCTTTCAGTTAGTCATGGCTTTTGTATATTTGTACTTGGATTGTTTTGTCTATACCTGGGTATTTTCCGATTTGCTTTATTTGTGTTGGCATGTCAGAAGTTATGACGGCTGATGACTAACACAATTTTCTTGAATTTCAGGCACACATAGATGTACAGAAAACTGTGAAAGAATTCAAAGAAGCTTTGGAGAAGTACGGAATTTCACAACGATTCGCCTGTCTTCATGTAATGGAAAATACAAGCCAGGGAAATCTCAGTTTCTTGTTGGATAAAGGAAAAAACAAACTTTGGTCCGAAATCAGTCCTAGGGGAAGAATTCCATATATACGTATGAGACGATGGCTGGACAACCCAGAAGAACAAAAAGCGACATTAGAACTGTTACATAGATCTAAAGGTTTGTTGTTTAAATGAGATTTTTAATACGTTTAGCAAGTTTCCAGCTAAATGTATGTACTTGGTTGTTTAGTTTTTATTGAGGGTGTAATTTGGTTTACCTGACATGCTGTATTCAGATCCACAACACTGGCAATGCTTGCCATTTAGGATCAGGAGTAAAATACAATTTGCCCTGGGACATCCTCCCAATGTGGGGGGTTCTGATTCCATGCTTGGTAAACAAGAAAAAGAACCCCTTACTTTGGAGGATGGCCATGTGAAGGAAAACTTTTCTTCCATGATGGACCATATTAAAGGTCTCTGGAAATTGTAGCAAAAATAGGTTACATTATGCATAAAAATATCAGTCCTACCATAAAATGGGAATCACTATTAAAAACAAATTCTTTTCATCATTAGATTGACTAATTATTTATTGTTATATTATTATTTATTATCTGCTTAACACTGAGACTAATGCTATTGTGTGAATTGTTGTACCTTGTTTATTCATTATTTTTAAATTGGAGAGCTTGAATTCATTTGAAATTAATTTATATCTGACATTAAAACGATGTATCATACATGTTAAAAAATAAAATGTTTCTATTTTTCAGATTACAAAAAAGGTACAAGAATTGGTCAGGACACGATATTAACTAAAAGGGAAAAGTTTTCCGTCTTTCAGTTGCTAGTGCTATGTCGTGTGTTTGAGGAGGACCAAAATCCCAGTTTGTCGACAAGGGCTTTACTTGCTGATAAACTTGAGGCACCGCTGGAGAGAATCACGATCTGGTTTCAGAATCAAAGGGCCAGAGGATTTCCGGCAAAGAAGTTATTAAAGGAATCAAATTTAAGTAAAGATAATGTCGATATGAATTTTTCAGAGTTGTCATCTAAAAAGGATCATGGTATGCGAAAATCGAATACACCTTTGTCGAATGGAAATACAAGCAATTCGTTTACACTGCCAATTGATTACAGTAAGCTTTCCGCTACTGTATCTCAAAGTAATGATGCCAAAACTACGTGTCTTGGCTCTCTTCTAGGAACCACTACGGCACCCGTTCAAAGTTCGTCAACACCTCAATCGGCATCATTTCCACATCTGCCGTCTTTACAGCTTCAACTTTTGAATATGACGCAACCGTTAACATCTGAGCAGATGAAAATGACTTCTTCAATGCCAATGGGACAAACATTTTCACCTTTTCCGGGATTTCCTCCGCACATGTATGCTTCGAGTGTTGGGAAGAACAGTCCAACAAATAGCGATGCTTTAAATTTTCTAAATATGTACCAACAAATCAACATTAAGCAGGAGCCCCGTGATCCTGAATGTGATTCCATACCTGTGCCGATATCAGCAGATTAGTCTTAGTAGTGATATAGTACTATTTGTAACCAAGTGGGAATACTTGATTATTTTCACATCGACTGGGCATGCCTAGTGCTCATATCATGGTTTGTTGAAAAGTCAATAGACAGAAAAAGTTTGGCATGTTTAGTTTTTTTTCCATATCAGCTAATTAACAAAATATAAACACAAAGAAATGATAGAATCAGAAGCTAAAGGTGCCAACAAAATATTCCTGACATTTAATGGTTGTTTATTTACTGCCAAGTTTAGGTTCAAGAGGTCAACTTGCATAAGTCGTAGACATGTACCCTAATTACAACTTATCTGCTCATATGACTAAAACATTGTACTTGATAACATATTTATTGTAAAAAAATAAATAACATGTTTACATGTACATGTATGTCATTGTGTATACACAAATGTAGATTTCTTTGAGTGTTGTTTAAATGTCTCCTTTGAAGACAATTTATGGTTTGTTTATTTTGAACCAAATGAGCATGTGAATTTTCATGGGCTCCAATATTTAATTTTGGTCACCATAATAAATGCTAAATTAAGTAACTGTATTGAACATACCTGTACACTATGTTTCGTTTGGAATGAAACGAGCGTGATTGTGTGCACTTATGTAAATACATGTACTAATTGTAATGAATAAATGTGTACCTTGTCCGACGATGTTTATTGTGTATCTAGATTATCTGGGTTATTTATAGAACTGTGTAATTATTATATTCAATAATTGAATGAAATTAAAAAATTGTTCATGAATGTAATGAAATGCTACATGTATGTTATGCTGGTTTCACAGTACATGTTGTGTATAATTTGTTATTATAACAAATTTTTTCGGTTTTACTGTTAATGTCTGTCAGCTGTAACTTGGTAAATGTCTTTAACGTCAATTACACCAGAAAAAAGTATGTGTTGTAGTTATTTTTGCAATCTCAATTGCTGATTTACGTGTACATAAAGCTGTTATTTTGTGCTGTTAACATGGTTCATGTAGAAATTGGAGGCTAAATCTTTATGCCAAAATATTACCATGTCATGTATGGTTAACAAATTTGACCAAGGTGTACCAGCACACAGGGGAAATAGACACATACAACAGTAAGGGTTTAAGTTCATGTACAGATGTTGGACATTTTTTCTACTACCTACAGTGTGTGGGCTTTGTATACTTACACTTGTTAAGTGTTTTCCACACATTTAAAATAACTCCCAAGTACAAATTAAAACCAGCCGAAATAGACACACCATACAAATGTCGAAAATAAAATCTAGAAGTCTGATTAATTTGGCGAAAGGTTTAAATAAATATGGGTTCCTCTACAGACTGTAACTTACGATAGTTAAAAATCAAGTTCCATCAATCAATTTATTTGGAAAGTTCTTACTATATACATTTAGGATTATGTCAGGGTCTGTTTGGGTAAAGCTGCTAGCCATATACTATTAAGTATGGGTATATAAACACTGGGGCTTTACGTTAGAGTCGGACTCCTGGCGGGTTGTTCTGGACTCCAATCAGCGTTGGCAAGGATTGTAAGTTTTACTGCAGAAGGCTTGGGAATTTTCCCCAGGTGGTGGGACTTTCCTCCCCATAACAACAATAGGATGCATAATCAAACCGAAAAATTGCTTTAAGTGACATAAACAAATTAATTAAGTCCAGTATCACACAAATTTAAGTGAATTTATTACTTGCTTAAGTTTTTGTAATACTGACTCTGTAATCAATATTTATTGGATAAGGCATATTTAATTATTGACCAATCATTGATTGAGATTTTTTTAATGATGGCCAATACAGCAGTAAATGTTTTCCCTGTGTTTGATCAATGAATTCATTTGCAAACCAACTATTTTTTTCTATTAATAAATTCATTTATTATAAGGCCAGTGTAGTATATTTGTAAATCAGTTATTATTATATTGTTAATTAAGATAGTTTTGTAATAATTCTGAACTGAATTATATTGATGTAATGGATGTATCACGGTATATTACACGTTACCTCTAGATATGGAAAACATGTTGCAAAATAAAAAAGGCTGCATCAGGTTCCTGGTATTGGATCCACCATTATCTTATTGGGGAAGAGAGAGGAGCTTTAAGTATCAGTCCATGTAAGAATCAGGCAAAATGCATACATGTGATGGCACATGAAGGAAAAAAAACGCAAACTTGTGATCATGGAATTTGATAAAACTATCCAATATAACAACATTCTAATTTATTAAAGTTCTGAATTATTTTGCCTTTTTAAGATATAATCATTTGAAATTTAGTTGAATTGTACAGTGAAAAATGCCTGGAAATTTTCCAGCTAATTTTTTCTCTATGTAACCAGTCAAAAATTATCTAGGTAATTGACACTTTTTCAAATGTTAAATCTTGTTAGAATTGTCTTTGATCTCAAAATGAATGTATCTAAGCTAAAAACAAAATTTTTTATGTGTCGCCCACTGCCTGACCCTTAGCTAGAATACTACTTAATTTCTGTTGTTATTTGTGTGTAAGAAGACACGTTCAACTGTTTTCTTCACAATCAACAAGAGGTGCATATTATAAAGGAAAGGTGGGTTTTTTGTTTCTAAAACTGTTAAATTTATATGGCTAGTGCAGTAACATTTTTGATTAAACCCTAACCTCCCCCACTCCCTAGAATAATGGATCCTCCCCTTCCCTAGGATAATGGGTCAGATCTATGATACATTGTAAATGAACTGCTTTTAAAATGTGTACTTTCTTTTTTATGTAAACAGTAAAACAAAAGTCCCTCAAGATAACAATGATATTATTACTATAACCTCTATTCTGAGTATTTCTAACACTGCACATTAATATTGGCAGGTATCCATGTTTTAACCCATTCATATTTATCACAACAATAATGATAATAATACAGTGTTTTTGAAAAAGAATCGTGTCAAGCAGGTGGTCAGGTTTAACTCTTGACATTTATTATAATTTTGATAATTTCAATTTAGACTGTACTTTAATAAGAATAATGAAAATAAGTCATTTTTAGGAATGATTTACTAAGTATACACTAGTAAATCTATTAATTATTGTAAATTTTTGGTCGGCTGGTCTTGTACTAGTCATTGTATGTTTTTTTAGTAGATTGTTGTAATAAGTGGTCATTTTAGTTTTTTACTGGTTTTTGCTAGTACATGTATGTTGTGGTTCACCAGTGGACAATAATAAGTAGAAATTGCAAATGAGTGCAACACTTCTATTTACTGTTGATGTTAACTATTAATTTTCAATGAGAATAAAAGATAATTAAATATCAATAATTCTGTGTTTTATTGTAATCAGAATGGCATATATGGAAGGCATAGAAAAAACACTGGAATGTAGGATTCTATTTGCTTGTAGCTACATTTTAAATTACATTTGGCATGTTTATATATATGATTTTTTTCTCTGAATGGTGTTTAATGCCTCTTTCAGCAATTGTTCAGCTATTTCCATTTCTTTTTTTGTGGAGGAAGCCAAAGTAACTTCAGAATACCATCAATATGAAAACTGGCAATCCTTGTAAGTTAAGATTGGAGTGGAGCAAAATCTGCATGCAGTGAGACTCGAACCGGCAACCACCGTTGCATACATGTACACATATATTAGTTTGGAGGCAATATTGTATCCTCTATTTGACACCACTATGGTACCAAATAAGTTTACACTGGAAAAAAACCACACAGGAACAAGACGATATTAAACAATGGACACTTCTAAAAAACATTGCACGGGATTTATTTTCAATTTTCAGCAATATTATGGCATCTAGGTTTTATTTTGGAAGAAATCTAGAGTAAATCACATATCTCCAGCAGGAAAATATACAATTCTTGTTGGAATCGAATCAACTGCAACTTAACAACGAATCCATACGACACGCATCTCCGACGGGAAATCGGGCAATCCTTGTTAATTAATGTTGTAGTCGAGCACACCCTGCCACAGTAAGGATCGAACCAGCAACATCACTGTTGACAGACGTGTTATGAATAGTAAATGATTATCTTGACAACTCAGCCGCCCGGGACCTCTTGTAATTATCATCTGTGTGTTTCCGTACGAGAACACACAGCCATTGACTTGGGGGGGGGGGGGGGTGTTCATTGATTATTTTTATTGATGTCATTTGATCTCATTTAATAACGTTACTCGTTGACAAAGAAACAGTGCGAAATATTAGATTAAGCAGAAGCCATAGAGAAATGGAAGTGATTTTTTAAACAAAGCCGCGGGAAGATAAAAGAATAGTTTGGTATTTTTCAATTTAAATAATTGTAATTCTAATATGACGTCAACCGATATATCCCCACTTTGCACACGCGCATTGCGACGTAACGTCACAAGAGGGTTTCACGACGTCACAATAGTAACGGTTTAATTTTGAAGTTTTATTAAAATAAAAGTTATTAAATAAGACATATCGAGGGCACGTTATGGAAAATATTCAATAAATGTTTTGTTAAAGTGTATTTTGTCCACCGTACTTTCCAAACTTCATATTTTCTACCTCGCTGTCGCTCGGTTAAAAATAATCAAATATAAAGGCCCAACCCATGTGTAAATGGGTACAACATCACACCCCTCATGAATTATTTCGTTACATTTCAATGTTGTTATTGTTTATTATTGTGTAGATTTCATTACATATTACATAAGCATGTATCAGCATGTGGACATGCAGATGCCTTTAAAACTAAACACGTTCGTATATTTATAAAATAAAAACCGGTAAAAATGTGCTGCTGAAGCCAAATATAGCAAGTGTGTACCTAAAGAGGTTATTGACTTTGTATTGTTTCGTATCTTGTTCAGGTAAATAATCGACATAAACGAGAACAAGATTAGATTTAGGGTTATTTACAAATCCGAAAAAGTTTGGACTATGCAAGTCATCATCGTATAAATTACGTTCCCTTGTGTTAGATGCGTTCTAACAGGACGTTTCGGTAAGTATCTTATTAAACAAAAACATCCAGGGAAAAATCTGAAAATTTATTTCCCCTGTGGCTAAACGAAAACCTTGTCTTGCTACAGATAATCATTATGCTTGTTAATTAATACTAATTACCACAGCGAGATAACTGAATCATACATGCTTGCATTGTTAAATTGCACCGATTATATATAAATTAATTTTGTATTAATTGAGTTAAGTTCGGTATCTTTTAACATACTTTTAATTACACGATGCTATTTTATCTCGGAGTACACATTTACTAAATTTACTTCGGTGTACTCGACTCTATTAATTGACAAGGATTGCCAGTTTTCCGACCGCAGTTGGGGGTTTTCTCCGGCTTCCTCCCATAATAAAAACTGGACGCAATGATACAGCTGAAAAATTGCTAAAAGTGGCATTAAACACATTTCAAACAAACTAAATTTACTTCGCGTGACAAACTTAAGTAAAGTCTGCAAGATTGTGGATAGGACGAATAATCGTAACATCGCTTTTTTTGCGCCATGATTTACAAGATATTCCAATACAGATGGACAGGCATGTGTAACAGTTGTACAGGAAGTGACTGATGAGGTAAGTATGTAGAAAAGGATGGATTAAATGGACAGTAAAATTAAGCTTTTTCAAGTGGCTGCAATAAGCCTTACAAATCACAAAACTAACATTGGATTATAACGGCAGTAAAATTCGGCCTAGATTGTGAAGTTTTACGAAAGCCTCATTAGTTTGACACAAACTGACAATCCTTGTAAATTGCCCTTGTAATCGCGCAAATCTCATAGAAAATTAAAAGAACTTGATTGCATTGCTCTGAGCCGACAATTCCATGATATACCTTTATTTTGTTTACAGTACATGTATGACCTAGATTCAGACTGGAGTTCAGGATAAGAATAAACAATAGTTTTATATGTCTTTAGTCTAATGCGATACGACTGTATGAACAGCTCATCGAGCAAAAGCACACCGAAACATTTTCGCCTTAAATGAAGGTAATACCAAATGAGTGCCGAAAACCAAAGAAATTGTCAAAAAGACAATCCACAAATCAAAGCCCAAGAAACTGGCTAACTCCAGAACCAACAACCACAAATAAAGCTGCTACAGCAATGGTCCTGACTCGGTACAGGCATTGCAAAAGAAATGGAGGGTCGTAAGGTCTAAAATGTCTGAAGTATAAAAATTAAAACTTCCTCAGGGTGGGTGCGTGGTGCGCAATCTAACGTCTGATGGGGTTCAAGTGACACCAATTTATTTCTTTTTTTGATATTTTTTAATAGTCCAATTTCTTTTGGTTGACCCAACTTTTCGAAGGCATCTTATGGGGCTCTGAAATAGAATACAAATCACGGAACATAATGTTTTGCGTGGCACAAGGTCCTTACTAGGTACACAAATCAAGGGTATATGAGAAAACCGACATGTAATAAACTGAACAAGACACATTAAGATTGATTGAACAGAATTTCAGCTATATTCATCACAAGAACAAGTTAACAAAATCAATTCCAGACTTTTGTAGCGGATACATTGTGCCTACTCTTAATCGAAATCTACAAACTGGGTCTTTTTGTTGTGTCACTCGAAACACGTTGCTCAAAATGCACTATGTTTCGCGCTCGGCTTTCTGTATTATACAGAAAAAGGCACGTGATATCAAGCTCTTATGTATCTGGAAAATGTCCACGGCAATAGTGGTACGGTACAGAAAATGCTGATAGTTTTAAAAGCTTGGTTTTAACATGTACTTAGGTCAACAATTCTGTGGAAAAGTCAGTTTTTAGTTAAGCGTGGATTGAGAAACACATCTCGTTCGTATTGAAATTGTAATTTAAATAAAATGAGCTTATTCTCCTGTATATCTTTGTCTTATGTTCAATATAATAAGCATTACGTGAAAGTAATTAAGGTCTTTCCCACTACAGTGGAAAGACCTTCTTGTCTTTCTTATGATGATTATTAAGGTCTTTCCCACTAGAGTGGAAAGACCTTCTTGTATTTCTTATGATTATTATTTATTTTTCTTCTTCCGCGGAGGTTTGCCAAAAAGTGTTGCGACATATCATTTCGATACTTGGTACCATTAATCGGTCATATCCGGAGATGACATGGCTCATGCTTTTAGACCGATCATTTTTAGTAACAGAGTTATCCGCCCTAACACCAAAACCCTTGTTAGCAGATAAACTCAGAAACCGTAACCGATTCTCAAAATCTGAAGTGTACAAAATGTCGCTGCACCTGTGGCGATGATTTGTCATGCAATTTTTTTTTCTTCCAATCGACTTCCTGTTTACGTGGTTTTGACCTGAAAAATGTCGCAACGCGTCAAAATTTTTTTCTCAAAAACCGCAAGTCCTAGAGACTTGGGACCACCACCATTGATCCTAAGTGACATATGTTACATTTAAAAATGTCAAGGTCAAAGGTCAAAGTCAAGGTCAAAGGTCACCATAGGTCTTGTTAGCACTATATCTCATAAACCATAAAAGATAGAAGCAGACAATAAACGGGGAAAGTACTCCTCTTATCGAGACCTTCCTTTGGTACATTGTCCCGAAGCTGTGCGATGAACCGTTTTCGAGTTGCAGCCCTTGACGGGTTGCGGTTAATTGGTTTTCTTGTTAACACTTGAAAACGGTTAGAGATAATATAGTAAACATATAGGTTTAACGTGATCAGTAGGAAAAGAGCTTCAATTTGAGCCAAAGGTCAAAGGTCATAGGTCAAGGTCATACCCTAGCAACAAGGTGACCGTTATAAAAAGTCCTTAGCAACCATATATTTTTAGAATCAGAATGATGTACTTAGCTGAAATATGTCATTTCATGACCAGAAGTGGCCTTTTGTCCCTAGCAACCGAAAGAAAGTCCTTAACAACCATATATTTTTTGGCTCGGGACCACTTTCTTTACTCAAATAATTCATTTTTATGACTGGAAGTGACATTTTTTGCTATAGCAAGACACAAAATCCCATAGCATCACCTAACTTTTCTGACTTTAGAGGAACAGTGGAAAGACCTCATTTGTTCTCAGAACAAATGGCAGTTTAATTATTATTTTTCTTCTTCCGCGAAGGTTTGCCAAAAAGTGTCTGGACGTATCATTTCGATACTTGGTAACATCAATTGGTCATATCCGGAGATGACATGGCTCATGCTTTTAGACCGATCTATTTTTAGTAACAGAGTTATCTGCCCGAACACAAAAACCCTTGTTAGCAGATAAACTCAGAAACCGTAATCGATTCTTAAAATCTGAAGTGTACAAAATGTCGCTGGACCTATGGCGATGATTTGTCATGCATTTTTTTTTGTTTCCAATCGACTTCCTGTTTACGCGTTTTTGACCTGAAAAATGTCGCAACGCGTCAAAAATTTTTTCTCAAAAACCGTAAGTCCTAGAGACTTGGGACCACCACCATTGATCCAAAGTGACATATGTTACATTTAAAAATGTCAAGGTCAAAGGTCAAAAGTCAAGGTCAAAGGTCATCATAGGTCTTGTTAGCACTATATCTCACAAACCATAAAAGATAGAAGCAGACAATAAACGGGGAAAAATACTCCTCTTATTGAGACCTTCATTTGGTATATTTGACCGGAAGCTGTGCGATGAACCGTTTTCGAGTTACTGCCCTTGACGTGTTTCGGTTAATCGTTTTTTTGGTTAAAACTTGAAAACGGTTAGAGATAATATAGTAAACATATATGTTTAACATGATCAGCAGGAAAAGAGCTTCAATTTGAGCCAAAGGTCAAAGGTCATACCATAGCAACAAGGTGACCGTCATAAAAAGTCCTTAGCAACCAGATATTTTTAGAATCAGAATGATGTACTTTACTGATATATGTCATTTCATGACCGGAAGTGGCCTTTTGTCCCTAGCAACGAAATGAAAGTCCTTAACAACAATCTATTTTTTGGCTTGGGACCACTTTCTTTACTAAAAAAACTCATATTATGACTGGATGTGACATTTTGTGCTATTGCAAGATAAAAAATCCCTTAGCATCACCTTAATTTTCTGACTTTAGAGGAACAGTGGGAAAGACCTTCTCATTTGTTCTCAGAACAAATGGCAGTTTAATTGATGTGTGTAATTCGTATTTACGGTTTCATTGGGTTTTTAATAATCTGTATAATTTTACCCAAGAATTGTTGTCGTTCAACGAATAAAGAGGTACACAGTAAAATACAATACAACTCAACACATAAGTTCTCTTTTTGGGGCAGAATTTGCAATACCTATATTGTCTATGTTCAGTTTGCCATCTGCCGGTTTCTATTATTAATGTCTGTTTAATTTGCCATATGCCGGTTTCTATTATTAATGTCTGTTTAATTTGCCATCTGCTGGTTTCTGTTATTATTATCTGTTTTAATCAATAATAATAAAAACCGGCAAATGGAAAAATGAACATACACAATAAAAATAGAAACCGACAGATTACATGATTGATTGATTGATTGATTGTTGTTTAACGTCCAGCAAGCAATATTTTAGCTACATTCAGGACGTACCGGGAGATTACAAACAAAACAGACAATAAAAATGAAAACCGACAGATGACAAACTGAAAACAGACAATAAAAATGAAAACCGACTGATGACAAACTGAAAACAGACAATAAAAATGAAAACCGACAGATGACAAACTGAAAGCAGACAATAAAAATGAAAACCGACAGATGACAAACTGAAAACAGACAATAAAAATGAAAACCGACAGATGACAAACTGAAAACAGACAATAAAAATGAAAACCGACAGATGACAAACTGAAAACAGACAATAAAAAATGAAAACCGACAGATGACAAACTGAAAACAGACAATAAAAATGAAAACCGACAGATGACAAACTGAAAACAGACAATAAAAATGAAAACCGACAGATGACAAACTGAAAACAGACAATAAAAATGACCAGAGGCTCTTAAGAGCCTGTATCGCTCACATGATTTTATAGGCAATGAAGATGGCATTTCCCTGATGTTAAAGTAAGTCCTGTAATTTTCAATAAACTTTAAATAGGACCATCCAAACAATATTACTACAAAGCTTTGTTTCATTGGTTAACCCGTTGTATAGAGAAGATTTTTTTTATTTGCCATTGGGTCCTATGTTAAACTAAGTCCTGTGGCGGTGGCGGCCATTTTGAATTTCCAATTGCCATAAAAAAACATAAACTTTATAGAGGACCATCCAAACAATATTGCTAGTAAGTTTTTGTTTCCATTGATTAACCGGTTTCAGAAGAGAAAAAGCCTTTAAAAGCTTTTTTCCATAGGGTCCTATGTTAAACTAAGTCCTGCGGTAGCGGCCATTTTGAATTTACAATTGCCATAAAAAACATAAACTTTATAGAGGACCATCCAAACAATATTGCTAGTAAGTTTTTGTTTCTATTGATTAACCGGTTTCAGAGAAGAAGCCTTTAAAAGCTTTTTCCCCTAGGGTCCTATGTTAAACTAAGTCCTGCGGTAGCGGCCATTTTGAATTTACAATTGCCATAAAAAACATAAACTTTATAGAGGACCATCCAAACAATATTGCTAGTAAGTTTTTGTTTCCATTGATTAACCGGTTTCAGAGAAAAAGCCTTTAAAAATTTTTCCCATAGGGTCCTATGTTAAACTAAGTCCTGCGGTAGTGGCCATTTTGAATTTTCGACTGCCATAAAAAACATAAACTTTATAGAGGACCATCCAAACAATATTGCTAGTAAGTTTTTGTTTCCATTGATTAACCGGTTACAGAGAAAGAGCCTTTAAAAACTTTTTCCCATAGGGTCCCATGTTAAACTAAGTCCTGCGGTAGCGGCCATTTTGAATTTCCAATTGCCATAAAAAACATAAACTTTATAGAGGACCATCCAAACAGTATTGCTAGTAAGTTTTGTTTTGATTGGTTAAACGGTTTCAGAGATGAAGCCCTTTTAAACTTTTTTCTCATAGGGTCGAATGTTAAACCAAGTCCTGCGGAGGCGGCCATTTTGAATTTCCGATTGGGATAAAAAACATTAACTTTATAGAGGACCATCCAAACAATATTGCTAGTAAGTTTTCTTTCCATTGGTTGACCGGTTTCAGAAAAGAAGCCTTTCAAACTTTTTTCCAATAGGGTCCTATGTTAAATTAAGTCCTGCGGTGGCAGCCATTTTGAATTTCCAATTGCCATAAAAAACACAAACTTTATAGAGGACCATCCAAACAATATTGCTAGTAAGTTTTTGTTTCCATTGATTAACCGGTTTCAGAGAAGAAGCCTTTTAAAACTTTTTCCCATAGGGTTCTATGTTAAACTAAGTCCTGCGGTGGCCGCCATTTTGAATTTCCAATTCCCATCAAAAACACAAACTTTATAGAGGACCATCCAAACAATATTGATAGTAAGTTTTGTTTTGATTGGTTAAACGGTTTCAGAGAAGAAGCCCTTTTTAACTTTTTTCCCATAGGGTCCTATGTTAAACTAAGTCTTGAGGTGGCGGCCATATTGGTTTACCAATCAAAATAAAAAACACAAACTTTGTAAAGGTCCATCCAATGAACATTATGGCCAAGTTTGGTTTCAATTGGCCAAGTGGTTTCAGAGAAGAAGATTAAAATGTAAAAAGTTTACAGACGCCGCCGACGACGACGACGACGACGGACGCAAAGTGATAACAATAGCTCACATTGGGTCAGGTGAGCTAAAAACCGACAGAAGGCAAGCTATACATACTAAAATAATAGAAACCGGCAGATGGCAAACTGAACGAACAATACTAGTAGGATCCGGCAGATGGCAAGCTGAACAGACAATAATAATAGAAAAATCCATACGGCAAACTAAACATACACAATAATAATTGAAACCGACAGATTACGAACTAAACATAAACAATATTAATAGAAACCGGCAGATGGCAAACTTAAAACAGACAATAATAGAAACCGGCAGATGGCAAACTTAAAACAGACAATAATAGAAACCGACAGATTACAAACTGAACAGACAATAATAATAGAAACAGGCAGAAGGCAAACTGAACAGACAATAATAATAGAAACCGACAGATTACAAACTGAACAGACAATAATAATAGAAACCGACAGAAGGCAAACTGAACAGACAATAATAATAGAAACCGACAGAAGGCAAACTGAACAGACAATAATAATAGAAACCGACAGATTACAAACTGAACAGACAATAATAATAGAAACCGACAGAAGGCAAACTGAACAGACAATAATAATAGAAACCGACAGAAGGCAAACTGAACAGACAATAATAATAGAAACAGGCAGATGGCAAACTGAACAGACAATAATAATAGAACCGACAGATGGCAAACTGAACAGACAATAATAATAGAAACCGACAGATGGCAAACTGAACAGACAATAATAATAGAACCCGGCAGAAGGAAAACTGAACAGACAATAATAATAGAAACCGACAGAAGGCAAACTGAACAGACAATAATAATAGAAACCGGCAGATGGCAAACTGAACAGACAATAATAATAGAAACCGACAGAAGGCAAACTGAACAGACAAAATAATAGAAACCGGCAGATGGCAAACTGAACAGACAATAGTAATAGAACCCGACAGAAGGCAAACTGAACAGACAAAATAATAGAAACAGGCAGATGGCAAATTGAACAGAAAATTATAAAGGAAACTGACAGAAGGTAAACTGAACAGACAATTATAATAGAAACAGGCAGATGGCAAACTGAACAGACAATTATAATAGAAACAGGCAGATGGAAAACTGAACAATCAATAATAATAGAAACCGACAGAAGGCAAACTGAACAGACAATTATAATAGAAACAGGCAGATGGCAAACTGAACAGACAATTATAATAGAAACAGGCAGATGGCAAACTGAACAATCAATAATAATAGAAACCGACAGAAGGCAAACTGAACAGACAATAATAATAGAAACAGGCAGATGGCAAACTGAACAGACAATTATAACAGAAACAGGCAGATGGCAAACTGACCAGACAATAATAATAGAAACCGACAGATTACAAACTGAACAGACAATAATAATAGAAACCGGCAGATGGCAAACTGAACAGACAAATAACAGAAACCGGCAGATGGCAAACTGAACAGACAATGATAATAGAAACCGACAGATTACAAACTGAACAGACAATAATAATAGAAACCGGCAGATGGCAAACTGAACAGACAATAATAATAGAAACCTGCCGAAGGCAAACTAAACAGACAATAATAATAGAAACAGGCAGATGTCAAACTGAACAGACAATTATAAAAGAAACCGACAGAAGGCAAACTGAACAGACAATAATAATAGAAACCGACAGATTACAAACTGAACAGACAATAATAATAGAAACAGGCAGATGGCAAACTGAACAGACAATAATAATAGAAACTGGCAGATGGCAAACTGAACAGACAATAATAATAGAAACAGGCCGATGGCAAACTGAACAGACAATAATAATAAAAACAGGCATATGGCAAACTGAACAGACAATAATAACAGAAACAAACCGGTGGCAAAACTGAACAGACAATAATAATAGAAACCGACAGAAGGCAAACTGAACAGACAATAATAATAGAAACCGGCAGATGGCAAACTGAACAATCAATAATAATAGAAGACCGACAGAAGGCAAACTAAACATAGACACTAATAATAGAAACCGACAGAAGGCAAACTGAACAGACAATAATAATAGAAACCGGCAGATGGCAAACTGAACAATCAATAATAATAGAAACCGACAGAAGGCAAACTGAACAGACAATAATAATAGAAACCGGCAGATGGCAAACTGAACAATCAATAATAATAGAAGACCGACAGAAGGCAAACTGAACATAGACACTAATAATAGAAACCGACAGAAGGCAAACTGAAGAGACAATAATAATAGAAACCGTCAGAAGGCAAACTGAACAGACAATAATAATAGAAACAGGCAGATGGCAAACTGAACAGACAATAATAATAGAAACAGGCAGATGGCAAACTGAACAGACAATAATAATAGAAACCGGCAGATGGCAAACTGAACAGACAATAATAATAGAAACCGACAGATTACAAACTGAACAGACACTAATAATAGAAACCGACAGAAGGCAAACTGAAGAGACAATAATAATAGAAACAGGCAGATGGCAAACTGAACAGACAATAATAATAGAAACAGGCAGATGGCAAACTGAACAGACAATAATAATAGAAACCGACAGATTACAAACTGAACAGACACTAATAATAGAAACCGACAGAAGGCAAACTGAAGAGACAATAATAATAGAAACAGGCAGATGGCAAACTGAACAGACAATTATAATAGAAACAGGTAGATGGCAAACTGAACAGACAATTATAATAGAAACAGGCAGATTACAAACTGAACAGACAATAATAATAGAAACCGGCAGATGGCAAACTGAAAAGACAATAATAATAGAAACCGGCAGATGGCAAACTGAACAGACAATAATAATAGAAACCGACAGATTACAAACTGAACAGACAATAATAATAGAAACCGGCAGATGGCAAACTGAACAGACAATAATAATAGAAACCGGCCGAAGGCAAACTGAACAGACAATAATAGAAACAGGCAGATGGCAAACTGAACAGACAATAATAATAGAAACAGGCAGATGGAAAACTGAACAGACAATAATAATAGAAACAGGCAGATGGCAAACTGAACAGACAATAATAATAGAAACAGGCCGATGGCAAACTGAACAGACAAAAATAATAGAAACAGGCCGATGGCAAACTAAACAGACAATAATAATAGAAACCGACAGATTACAAACTGAACAGACAATAATAATAGAAACCGGCAGATGGCAAACTGAACAGACAATAATAATAGAAACAGGCTGATGGCAAACTGAACAGACAAAAATAACAGAAACAGGCCGATGGCAAACTAAACAGACAATAATAATAGAAACCGACAGATTACAATTTGAACATTGACAATAATAATAGAAACAGGCAGATGGCAAACTGAACAGACAATAAAAGAAACAGGCAGATGGCAAACTGAACAGACAATAATAATAGAAACAGGCCGATGGCAAACTAAACAGACAAAATTAATAGAAACAGGCCGATGGCAAACTAAACAGACAATAATAATAGAAACCGACAGATTACAAACTGAACAGACAATAATAATAGAAACAGGCCGATGGCAAACTGAACAGACAAAAATAATAGAAACAGGCCGATGGCAAACTAAACAGACAATAATAATAGAAACCGACAGATTACAAACTGAACAGATAATAATAATAATAGAAACCGGCAGATGGCAAAACTGAACAGACAATAATAATAAAAACAGGCCGATGGCAAACTGAACAGACAATAATAAAAGAAACAGGCCGATGGCAAACTGAACAGACAATGATAACAAAAACCGACAGATTACAAATTATACAGACAATGATAATAAAAACCGGCAGTTGGCCAACTGAATAGAAAATAATAATAGAAATCGGCATATTTGTCTATGTTCAGTTTGCCATATGCCGGTTTCTATTATTATTGTCTATGTTTAGTTTGCCATCTGCCGGTTTCTGTTATAATTGTCTATGCTTAGTTTGCCATCTGCCGGTTTCTTTTAATATTGTTTATGCTTAGTTTTCCATCTGCTGGTTTCTATTATTATTGTCTATGTTCGGTTTGCCATCTGCCATATTGTCTGTTCAGTTTGCCATCTGCCGTATTGTCTGTTCAGTTTGTCATATGCCGGTTTCTATTAATATTGTTTTTGCGTAGTTTTCCATCTGCCGGTTTCTATTATTATTGCCTATGTTCAGTTTGCCAGCTGGCGGTTTCTGATATAATTGTCTATGTTTAGTTTACCATCTGCCGGTTTCTATTGTTTATGCTTAGTTTTCCATCTGCCGGTTTCTATTATTATTGTCTGTTCAGTTTGCCATCTGCCGGTTTCTTTTAGTATTGTCTGTTCAGTTTGTAATCTACCGGTTTCTAGTATTATTGTCTGTTCAGTTTGCCATCTGCCGGTTTCTATTATTATTGTCTATTTTCAGTTTGCCATCTGCCGGTTTCTATTATTATTGTCAGTTCAGTTTGCCATCTGCTGTATTTTTTGTTCAGTTTGCCATATGCCAGTTTCTGTTATTATTGTCTATCTTTAGTTTGCCACATGCCGGTTTCTGTTATTGTCTGTTTTGTATTCCATCTGCCGGTTTCTATTATTATTGCCTGTTCAGTTTGCCATATGGCGGTTTCTGTTATTATTGTCTTTGTTTAGTTAGCCATCTGCCGGTTTCTATTATTATTGTCTATGTTTAGTATGCCATATGGCGGTTTCTATTATTATTGTCTGCTCAGATTATTCTTTCTTTTGTAACGGAGACGTCGTACAGTACACACGTACATTACATATGAGGGCGATGTATATGAAAGTGTTCTACAGGTCACGTTTCAGGACGTCAACAATTATGCAGTTGTGGCAGTGTATTTCAAATGAATACTAATTTCAATTCATTGTGAAAGGAAACTGATATTTGTTCTGTAATATGAACAAATTGTCGGTTTCTATCATTTCTCTCTTTGTTTAGTTTGCCATCTGCCGGTTTCTATTATTATTGTCTGTTCAGTTTGCCATCTGCCGGTTTCTATTATTATTGTCTGTTCAGTTTGCCATCTGACGGTTTCTATTATTACTGTCTGTTCAGTTTGCCATCTGCCGGTTTCTATTATTATTGTCTATGTTCAGTTTGCCATCTGACGGTTTCTATTATTATTGTCTATGTTCAGTTTGCCATCTGTCAGTTTCTATTATTATTGTCTGTTCAGTTTTGCCATCGGCCGGTTTCTATTATTATTGTCTATGTTCAGTTTACCATCTGACGGTTTCTATTATTATTGTCTGTTCAGTTTTGCCGTCTGCCGGTTTCTATTATTATTGTCTATGTTCAGTTTGCCATCTGACGGTTTCTATTATTATTGTCTAAGTTCAGTTTGCCATCTGTCGGTTTCTATTATTATTGTCTGTTCAGTTTTGCCATCGGCCGGTTTCTATTATTATTGTCTATGTTCAGTTTGCCATCTGACGGTTTCTATTATTATTGTCTAAGTTCAGTTTGCCATCTGTCGGTTTCTATTATTATTGTCTGTTTAGTTTGCCGTCTGCCGGTTTCTATTATTATTGTCTGTTCAGTTTGCCATCTGCCTGTTTCTATTATTTTTGTCTGTTCAGTTTGCCTTCTGCCGGTTTCTATTATTATTGTCTGTTCAGTTTTGCCATCGGCCGGTTTCTATTATTATTGTCTATGTTCAGTTTGCCATCTGACGGTTTCTATTATTATTGTCTGTTCAGTTTTGCCGTCTGCCGGTTTCTATTATTATTGTCTGTTTAGTTTGCCGTCTGCCTGTTTCTATTATTATTGTCTGTTTAGTTTGCCGTCTGCCTGTTTCTATTATTATTGTCTGTTCAGTTTGCCATCTGCCGGTTTCTATTATTATTTTTCTATGTTTAGTTTGTAATGTGTCAGTTTCTGTTATTATTGTCTGTTCAGTTTTTCATCTTCCAGTTTCTATTATTGTTGTCTATGTTCAGTTTGCAATCTGCCGGTTTTTATTATTAATGCCCATGTATAGTTTGCCATCTGCCGGTGTTTATTAATATTGTCTGTTTAGTTTGCCATTTGCCGGTTGCTATTTTTAAAGAATATAATATAAATCTACGTTCTTTTAAGATACAATTTTTGCATATTTAATTATGTTCTGTAATCACATCGACTTCTTTTATCACTCGCAGTATGGGGTTATACTTATTTTTAACATAATCTGTAAGTTAATGTTAACTAGAATTTTCATTTGACAGTGATTGTGTTTATATTAAAGGATAACTGAGCAAAACAGTTGAAACACTAAAACACGGGTCGTGCTACATTGTATAAAAAATCCCAGCAGACATCTCTTGCTGGCAAGTTTATGTCATGAAATATATGTCATCAACACTAAGTCGGCATACATGGGTGTACAGTTAGTTTTTTTTTGGTTAAATGGGGTTTAACGCCACGTTCACAATTTTTTCATATATATCGCGGCATCTACTTTTCATTGGGAGAGGGAGCCGGAGTACCCGGTAAAAAACCGCGACCTTTGGAATCAAGCGCACCCTTAATGCAGTGAGACTCGAATCCGTAACCTAAGTGTTGACAAACACGTAATCATTAGTAGATGACTAACTACCTATAATCACACAGGTAGATCAGTATTTGTTTCGCTTGAACGGTGTTTAACGCCAATTACAGCAATCCTTCAGCTTTATCATGTTCTTTTTTAAATTTTATTAGGGAAGAAGCCGGAGCACCAGGAGAGAACCCCGGACCTACGGTAGTAAAACTGTCAATCCTTGTGAATTAAGAATATAGTACAACCTGCCCGCAGTAAGACCTGAACCCGCAAATTCAGTGTTAACAGACCACGTGATCAATAGTAGATGACTAACTACCTTAACTACTTGGCCACCCAGGCCCCCGGGCCAGATCAATGCTTTACCATATTTGGTTACAAACTTGAGCAAAGGGTTAAGTTTGACAGATAAATAAATAAACGCGTTGTGCTTGATAAACTGTCACATTTGTTATTGTTTTAACTCTCATAGTTAACTGAGACATCAGGGTACAGAGCCAGGCATTGTAGCTCTACGAATGTAACCTGGTATCACCTCGCTGCATGTATTAGAATTGTGTAGCAGTTTATATTATTACCTGATACCTTATAAAAATGAAATTCGGTATTTTTTACTGTTTTCTGAAATTCTAAAAACGTCCACGTTCGCGAACTGTTGACCGGTCAATAGTTTCGACTGTTTCCCATCGCGTATTCTGACGTCATTTTTTCCCCGCTAATTTTACGAGGAACAGTAAAGAAACAAAATGACTTTATTCTCGTTGTTTGGAAAGAACCCCATGACTATTTCTCCATAAATAAAATGTGTTGAAGTATTTAAACAAAGTACAATTTGTCAGTTGAAAATAGCAAAATTTTCTTTTTCCTTTTTTCTTCTGCAAGTACTGTTAAAACAATTGATCAGGTAATAAAACAGTTATTTCATATGTGATTTTGGAACAGTCAAACAGTTGTCCTTCGGTGTCGGGAATAGTGTTTTGAACTGTTGCCCTTGGCCTACGGCCTCGGGCAACAGTTCAAAACACTATCCCCTCCACCTCGGACCAACAGTTTGACTGTTCCCAAATCACATATGAAATAACTGTATACTGGTACAGAGCCAGGCATTGTAGGTCTACGACTGTAACCTGGTATCACCTCGCTGCATGTGTTAGAATTGTGTAGCAGTTTATACTGGTACAGAGCCAGGCATTGTAGCTCTACGACTGTAACCTGGTATCACCTCGCTGCATGTGTTAGAATTGTGTAGCAGTTTATACTGGTCTCCTAAGCAGCACTGCATCCCACCTACTACAGTCTGCCTTTGAACCATGATATAAAAACTTTGGATTATTGGCTGTTTGGTAAAGTTGTTTTATTGTTAAGGAGTTTTATTGTTTTGTATTGACGCTTTGCTGCCAATATAACCTGTAAACTGAGTTAGTCGCTCGTCCGCTCCAGTGGACTACTGTCAAATGAATACGTTGTTTGTTGTTTTTTTTAACTCGCGCCGACTTTAATGTGTGGTTTATGGGTGCAATACCTCCATTGCATTCTGTCTAGATCTGTAACATTAATTAGTCATAATCCTACAATTTAGTGCACAGGTCTTAATATTGTATTGAATGAGATTTTCTTCAAACATACATGAAATGATTTGGTGGCAAAATGAGTTCTATAGGATACGAAATGAGTTGGTGCAAAATGAGTACTATTAGATACGAAATGAGTTGGTGTAAAATGAGTAATATTAGATACTAAGTCCGATAATAAACAAATAACGTCATTTCAAACAACAGTTGTTTTTTCTACTTCAGCAGCTTTCAATTTTATCATAGCGTGTTTTTTTTTGTTATGATTATGGTTTTTTTAAGTTGGAATCGTGGTCACTCAAACTCAGACTCGAACTCGCAAGCAATGCTGACACACCGCTGATCTGCTATACCTAGACTATTCGGCCACCGAGGTCCAGAACTTAACATATAAAAAGGAAAACTACCCTTCCATTATGACCGATAGTACTCCTTGGCGTTTAATTACTATTATCCCCATATTACGTCTTCTCCATATAGCTAATATACACTTAGGATACATTAATGAGCAGAAATACGCGTTAAATTTTCTAAAACTTTTTGAGGGCCATTTTATCTTTCAGGATTCTTGTAAAGGTCAAAGTTTTGGTCTGCTGCAGCTCAGATATACTATGCAAACATTTTGTGGAACAATCCGATGAAAGAATTCTTTTACAATTCTGCACTTAATGATCCAGTCTTTAAAATGTTATAGCACATCGTCCATTAAAACATGCATTGAATAAATTGTCCATCGGCTGTAAAATGTGTGCTGATGAAACCAGAAAGAACTGATCATTTTCATTATTTTGTTTTTCAATTACATCACTTCATCAATACGAGATCAATATGACGTTATATTTAGCAGAAAAGAATAATATTGAACGAGGCGAAGTCCAGTTCCATATTGTTGTATCATTCTAATCAACTCACAAGAGTGCAATATGTTTTATTGAGCAGAATGAGCGCATTTGCTAGGAAACTGAATGTCACGTGTATTAAAATCAATAGAAAAAAGGCAAAAATAGCTACTATATAACTTGTTCATGCTTTAATCAAGTTTGACGCCACTCTTAGCTATTTTCAACAATATCATTTCGTTCAGTTTGTATATAGTGGCAGAGCCGGCATACCCGTTGAAAAACGCCGACCTTTGGCATGACAACTAATAATAGTTGTCAATCGAGAATGTAGTTCAGCACATCTTGATCAAATAAACCAATATAATGTGTATATGATTATAAGGGAACCGTGCCAGTCAAACGTGATATAAATACGCCACTGCAATTCATTAAGAAACCCACAAAAAAAATTTACGAATAAAAATTAAATTAAAAAAAATTAAAATAAATCTTTAAAGAGGAGCAGATTGCGGGATACGTTTATATAAGTCTAGGTTTTGGGTGTTTCTCAACCCTCAAAAATGTATAATCACATAGCCTAGCGGTTCGGGGAATATTACATTTGCTCTGGTTGGGAAATCTTGAAAGCGACCTACATGAAAATCAAAAATTGTATAATAGCAATACAGTTCGGAGGGATGTGGTCCCTTACAATAATGTTTTATGCGACTGTTGTTCCAAGACAGTATACTTTATGCCGTCGTATTTGTCTTCCTGTTAATGGTTGACGTTTGAATTAAGTGACTAAAACTGCTAGATATGTGTGGTTTATTTCATCTCTATATGTCTCAACTTATAGTACCAAGGCAGCATACTTAATGTGAGATCCAAATGTCGAGAGATTAAAAGCACAAGTGATTCTTTATAAATTATTAATATAAATGACATTTAAACTAAGATGATATGTCAGTTGAGTTTACACATGTGTCATCCGTTTTTATAATGCAAGCATCTCCACAATGGCAGTCTCTGACAACAATTTCACAAAAATGTCGAACATTTTGATCATCGGAGATTTTTTTATTCCACCGCTGATGACGTCTAATTCGAGGTTCTGCAAATGGCATTTAATAATGGATAACCCATCACGATAAATAGTAGGCGACATATACCAGACAGAAACACGTAGAATCACAGAACAGTAACCATGACTACAAGTTCCAGAAAAAAAATCCATGCCAATGAGAAGGAAACTTAGATCAAGACCGTCCAACAATAATCATACTCTCACATATAAATTGCACTGTATTATCATAAAATATATGATACCAAGTGTTAATGCATTCACTGAAACTAAGGTCTAGGTAAAGAAATAACTAACAGACTTTCATGTACTGCTGATGGTCCACGCATATATCAAACATTATCTTTCAACAATGCATAGCAACAGGAACTGATCTAATTCAAAAGCTTTAATGTAGCCACTGACCGTGATATTGAGGCCAAGGTCGAGCAAAACTGACATGTACAGCTAATTGATAAACATATATACCAAATATTGTTATCCAACCTTGAATGAACCATATTTAAAAACTTTAAGGTAGTCACTGAACCCTGAGATTGAGGTCAAGGCCAGGTTACATTTTCCATACTGTTTTTAACTCTAGACCATCAACCTTTATACCCAATATTGTAATCTTCCGTGCACGATTAATAAACAACTAATCTTATCCAACACCATTGACGTAAGGAATTAATCCTTAATTAGATTGTTTGTTTGTTTGAATGGTGTTTAACGTCACTTTAGGCAATTTTTCAGTTATATCATGGCGTTTATTTTTTATTAGGAGAGGAAGCCGCAGTACCCAGGAAAATACCGCGAAATCGGTAGGAAAATTTGTCAATTAAGATTGGAGTCGAGTGCAACCTGCCTTAATTATAGACCACCGTTTGGTGACATGTGACAGACTTACTATTTGACCAACGTACAGGTGTCAACTTTTATCGACGAATGCAATGACGAAAACAAACCCACCTATACAAAACCATTAAAATATGTTTTGTTTGTTTGTTTGAATGGTGTTTAAACGCCACTTTCAGCAATTTTTCAGCTATATCGCGGAGTCCAGTTTTTGTTGGGGGAGGAAGCCGGAGTACCCGGAGTAAACCCCCGACCTGCGGTAGGAAAACTGGCAATTAAGATTGGAGTCGAGTACACCCTACCTGCAGTGAGAATCGAACCCGCAATCTCATGTTGACAGACCACGTGATCAATAGTAAACGAACTACCTTAACCACTCGGCCACCGAGGCCCCCATTAAAATATGATACCGAGATAATCATACTATATGTAACAACTATGTCATGACGGAGATTTAGATCCTTTAGATTAACTAAACTTTGAAAAATCAAAGCCGGGTCATAACTCTTAAAACAACGTAATAATCGGTTCATCTTCCAATGATATCAAGATATTATATCAAATACAAGTATAATCTATCCGTGGAAAAAGACCGGACTAATAAACGAAACAAAAACGGAGACCAAGAAAAATTATATACAGAAGATCACTATAGGAAGGGTTAAGAACACGAATCCTCCTTTTGTATCTGGGACTAACTGTTGATTTATGGATTCCTGTTTTGTATTTATTTGCAATTTAAAATCTGCATTAAATGAAACATCACCATCACACACATCGTTTATACATTTTCTATGTTTTATTGTTTTATGTCCTACAGTGAACTGCCATTATAATAAAACTGACTTAAGATTAAGGATATTTGTCCTAAAAAAGGTTAAACGACAACATATTCACTGCAAATATATGGCGATTAATTTTCATATCAATTATTTACAACTATGAAAACTAAAACGTACGAGTTTCTGATCTTGGTATACAGCAAAATGTTTAATACAACAAATGATGAGTTACCAAAGCTCTCGATTTGTCAGGAAATTAATCAATTTTCTCGCCGTCTCAACTGTTTGCACACACAAATCGATCAGACCGTTATATCTCTTCAAGCAACATTTAATGATTTTTCTTTCACTCGACATTATCCAAGGGTTTGATCGATTGATTGATGTTTAAAATTAATCAATGATTTGAAACAAAGTCTATCATGATAACACAAGTTGTGGTTATACAGAGAATTTTCATCGCAAGTCAAAAATCATTACGGTTAAAGTTTTCCATCCATCAACAGTCAATTGTTATTGAAAGTGCAACATTTTGATACTGAATAAATTGTACTCTCTCACCTGGAGCCAGAATTAATTGAAAGTGTTAAAGTATGAAACCAATATGAAATAAAACTCGTACCTGTTAAATTATATACATGTGTATGTTACTTTGACAGAGGATTTCGAGACCAAATACAACATGGAAACAATCTATGCCGACTGATAAAGTATATGCATGTGTATGTCACTAAGACAGAGGCCAGATACAACATGGAAACAATCTATGCCGAGCCTGGCCTACGGTAGTGTTAACAGGAAACATGTTATCAATATATGACTTATTTGCAATAATACAAATTCATAACATAATTATTTTCTTACTAAACTTGTTTTTTGTAACCGCATTTCTTAAAATTGTTTAAATATGGTTACAGTTCAACTTTTATCTCATTATGTCGACAATGAAATGGCTTAAGCGGCGAATGATAAATTTTTGTTGCAAGATACAGTTTGATACAGACATCAAACAGGAGAACGCCACCTGCCCTCATCGACCTTTAAAAATTATTATTTTCCCCAATACATATAATATAGAAATTTCAGACATGTTGGGTTTTCTTTGTTTGTTCTGCGTTTATTTTGTTAATGATAAAATATATTTAGTACACACTGCTTACCATTACACTTAATTGAACGGACAACATAGAGGAATAGTTTGCTAAAATAAATTATATATTTTTTATAACCAGTATCTCGACAGCTGACATAATTAACATTGGATCTGCTGTTTATTGGTTTATTCGTACCTACAATTAGTACATCAGAATATTACTGTTCTTTATAGATGAATCGTAGTGATATTGCTAGAAGCACAATTCTAAGTAAATTTATTTTTTCACATTATGCATGTAAAGACGCGCCTTGCTTTTACTGTGTGTTTACTTACACAATGACATTCAATAAACCTGCTTGTCATTTTCTTTCATTTTATGACGCAAAATTTATTTAGTCTACGAAACTGTAAATCCATTATGATCGAAAAAATAAACAAGTGTCGACTGTGAGCACGCTCACAAAGCGATACACCCCGCTTCGCTTTCAAGTCCAATTATCTCCCCTTAATGATATCCGAGGTCAATAAAAATCCTTAATGCACATCTACATATAATGTACTTCCTTTATGCTAAGTTTCATTAAATTTCATCAAGCGGTTTAGAAGGAGTTGTGCTTACAAGGGATGTGGACGGACAGACAGAAAAACAGACAGACAGACAGGGCGATTCTTAAATACCCCCCAAACAAGTTTGCGGGGGGTATAATGACACACAAAAACAGCATCAAAGTATCTCGATATTTATGTTTAAGTTCAACATACCCTTCTGTTTTAGTTGTTTATGATAAGATAAGCAATTGATTGATTGATTGATTGATTGATTGATTTATTATTGTTTAACTTCCAGCAAGCAATATTTCAGCTTTATTCAGGACGTGGATAAGCAATTGAAGGCAAAGACATATGACACTGTATTTTTATTTTAAAACTACTGTGTACTGCAGTTATGTGGTACGTTGCCTCAAGACAGTATTCAGACAATATCACGCTAATATACAAGTACGTGTCGATCGATTTTACAGGATTATACAATGCAACTTATAACGACATTGCGTATTTTTTAACACTTATCTCTGAATAATGGCATTTCAACACATGCAGTGTTTACGCTTTTAATAAAATATGTCACAACTTAGCAACAACGTTTTCTTCAAATAAAGAATGGGTAAGTAGATAATCATGTCCTAAACAGAAAATCGTCCAAATTATTCTCCCATGGTTCCAATGTGTATTATACTAAATTTGGAAAATAATTTTTTGGATTTTCTGTTTCCAGATTTCTCTAGCATACCCAAAATATCACTTGAAGATATATTTTCTCAGAATTTACCACTGATGTCACAATGATTAGAATTAATAAAAGTTTGCACACAAGGCAAACTTTAATGATTTCTTTCATATGAGACGTTATTGTAACATTGTCACTAGTGGGCTGTTTTGGAAGTTCATTTCATTATTTTTTAGTAAGTGATGACACTATTTTGTCATATACTGGCGACAACCATAACTATTCCAATTGATCTAAAAATAGCCACTTCTTAAGGTATGTGCTGACATAATTTCTTATGCATTTTACCAGACAAGGCAATCTGTCTTTACAACAGAATAACGATTTCAATGTAAACGTTTAATTCAATATTCCTTAAATTAATTGTTTAAATTTGTAAATTCGTACTGAGAATATAGGTTTCCCATTTCTTTGTGTCCTTATTTACAATTGTTGACAAGTCTGAACAAACATTTCTGGTAGATAAAGGTGAGCATATAAATCCGTTTTATATCTAATGAATGAATACAAACATTTCTGGTAGATAAAGGTGAGCATATAAATCCGTTTTATATCTACTGAATAAATGATAGCTTAAGGTCCAGAGAAAACACTCCAGCCATATATTCAGGACGAGAACACAAACAATACATTTCGGAAAATGGAAAGGATTATTAGTATGAGATTTTCATATTTTGACATTTTGATTCTACCGAAAGTTTGGTATGGACAGAATAATTTCGCATTTTAATGGAGATATTATTTTACAAAATAAACAAGCGGGGTATTATCGTGCTAAAGATGGTAATACTTTACAACCATGTAAAACTTTTGACATACAAACAAGATTACGGTATTATAAACCAACAAATCCAACGAGGGCATCCCGAGAACGCATCGGGTATATTGTATTGTAACTGTCCCCTGTTCCAGCCCTGTTTTATTTCCTGACAGTCTAATATAACATAGAGCTCGAGTCTAAAGTTGTCATTTAGTGAGGAAAGAAACGTTACTGTTGTTTATCTTCTTTTCAAGCTTCTAACCAATCAATTCTTGGCATCATTTTAGAGTATATCTCCTCAATTTACAAATCATATTTAATAGCCCAGATCTGGGACTAGTATAACTAACGGGATTGGACACTTGCTAAGTCTTCAGCTAAGGAAGTTGATTTATAGGTTCCTGCCCAGATGTACTACCACAAAAAATTAATTTAAGCTGAGGACTAACGGTTTAAACGTCTTGTCAGAAATGAAGAATAAAAAATTGTTGGGAATAAAAAAGGATAAAATGTTTGTATAGTTACATTTTTTGTGTGTTCTTGAAGAAATTATGAATATGTCATTGGTTGAAGTTTGTATTTATTGTTTAACAATACTGATGCAAATTCACTGGAACAAAGATGAAACATTAAACAAAAACAAAAATATAGTAAACTTTATAACCAACATAGCATTCAAGTTAAAGTTACTCCATCCTTAAAGGAAACATTTATCCACAGCTCATAATTGTTCAAGAGTCATTACAATCTCTGTGTGTAGAGTTCAAGATATATTTTGAACAGAACATTCTGCATCAACTACAGCAAAGCATCTTTATCTTGCCATTTTAAGAAATTCATTGAATACAAACCAGAGGTTTTCAACCAAAAACTATAGTAAGAATTCAATAAATCAAAGGTTTAGTGAGTCAGATGACAGTATCAAATTGAAAACTAGAGGCTCCCAGGAGCCTGTATCGCTCACCTGAACCTGAAACCAAACAACCCTTTTCTATCCAGCTTTTCTTTGTTCTTTGCTATAAGGAATTGCCCAACACTTCTGCAAAAGTCATAATAATTCCTATAAGGAGGAGCTTTTGATGCTTAGAGGGAGAAGGGAGGTTCAGTTCAAATTTGCTGTACCTGTTATACTTTTTTAACTATCAGTCGAAAACTCTCTTGACTCCCCCCCCCCCCCCCATTTTCTATTTTAAGCTAACGTAGCTATATAGGTAGTCAGGTGTCATGATTTGCACAATTTTGGTAGAGGACGTCCTAAAGATGATGTGTGCAATGTTTCAAAGCAGTCCTTTAATGGGTTAAAGAGGAGAAGATTTTTTAAAATCAATTAAAATTGATTAAAAAAATGTTCAAGGAGAATAATTCCTAAACGGTTCATCAGACAATCTTGACCCTAAGTCATTTTTGTAGCCCTCATAGAGCAGAACAATTAAGCAATACTAACTTTTTCTCTAGTTCAAATAATTTTCAAGATTTTAAGGCAAAAATGTCAAAAATAATCAATTTTGACAATTAAAGGGTAATAACTCCTATAAGGAATCCTCATACAACTTCAACCAAATGGAGTGTTTCGTAGAGCTTTTGATGCCGATGAAGGCATGTCTGTTCGGTTTTCCTGTATCTGTTATACTTTTTGAACTATAAGCCAAAAACTGTATTTTACCCCCCCCCCCCCCCCCCCTCCATTCTATTTTTAGCCATGGCAGCCATGTTGGTTAATCTGCAGCCATGGTTGGTGCAAACTTGGTTAAGGACATTTGACGGATGATGTGTACAAAGTTTCAAAGCAGTCCTTTCAGTGGTTTCAGAGAAGAAGATTTTAAAAAATCAATTAAAACCGATTAAAATAAACAGTTCAAGGGGAATAACTCTTAAACGGTTAATCAGACAATCTTGACCCTAAGGCAATTTTGTAGCCCTCATAGAGCAGAACAATTAAGTAATGCTAACTTTTTCTCTAGTTCTAATAATTTTCAAGATTTTGAGGCAAAAATGGCTAAAATCAACAATTTCGACAATTAAAGGGCAATAACTCCTATAAGGAGTCATCATACAACTTCAACCCAATGGAGTGTTTCGTAGAGCTTTTGATGCAGATGAAGGCATGTCTCTTCGGTTTTCCTGTATCTGTAACACTTTTTTTAAATATAAGCCAAAAACTGTATTTTACCGCCCCCCCCCCCCCCCATCCAATTTTTAGCCATGGTGGCCAGGTTGGTTAATCTGCAGCCATGGTTGGTGCAAACTTGGTTGAGGACATTTGACAGATGATGTGTACAAAGTTTCAAAGCAGTACTTTCAGTTGTTTCAGAGGAGAAGATTTTAAAAAAATCAATTAAAACTGATAAAAAAAACAGTTCAAGGGGAATAACTCTTAAACGGTTAATCAGACAATCTTGACCCTAAGTCATTTTTGTAGCCTTCATAGAGCAGAACAATTAAGCAATGCTAACTTTTTCTCTAGTTCTAATAATTTTCAAGATTTTGAGGCAAAAATGGCAAAAATCATCAATTTTGACAATTAAAGGGCAATAACTCCTACAAGGAGTCATCATACAACTTTTACCCAATGGAGTGTTTTCTAGAGCTTTAGATGCTGAAGAAGGAAGGTCTCTTCGGTTTTCCTGTATCTGTTATACTTTTTGAACTATAAGCAAAAAACTGTATTTTGACCCCTCTGTTCTATTTTTAGCCATGGCGGCCATGTTGGTTGGTCTGAGGCCATGATTTGGGCAAACTTGGTAGAGGGCATTTTACTGATGATGTATGAAAAGTTTCAAAGCAATCCCTTCAGTGGTTTTTGAGGAGAAGATTTTTGAAGAAAAGTTAACGACGACGACGACGACGACGACGACGACGACGACGGACGACGACGGACGCCAAGTGATGGCAATAGCTCACATGACCCTTCGGGTCAGGTGAGCTAAAAAAAGGTATCATTAAACATTGCCAGTTTGACCAATTCAATGCCTAAAGAATATATTAAATATATATATCAAAGAGCAATTAATGCATACAAGGTTCTTCAACATTTCATAAAAACATATTTAAAAAAAAAACTTATGGGCACAAACCTAAATATAGCATTAAGGAGATGTTACACACAGGGTTCACACAATGCATTGTATTTCAATTTCAATGATTTTTCAAGGACAACCATGGTCTTTTAAAACTATTTTCAAGGTCCTCTGAATGGCTCTACATCATCAGTTTCAATAATCGAATTAAAATATTATTTTGAAATAATGCAAGTGATTTCACAGGTCCTAATACATTCTGATTCTTAGCTTAGTTGCAAATTATCTTACCCATTACAAAGTAACAATGAGAAAGCAAAACTTTGTAATATAAATAGGTATGTTAAACATGCAATCCAGATCACTTTTCAATGTACAAACTTTCCAGTTTTTTCTCTAATTTTCAAGATTTTTGTTACATTCCCAGACATTTTCTGACTGTTAAAAGAAAAAATGAAATTCCCAGTTTCCCATTTTCAGGATTTTGTGGGAACCCTGTACATAATCACATCAATGTTTTAAAAGTCATGATTTTTTTATGCTAAAAGAAATAAGATCATGAAAACTTTACAATGAAATGAAGATGATACTTAGATTACAATGATTATGCTTCATAAATTATGTAATGCTAAAACCAACATCAAATAGTACCAAACTACTTTTCAACTTAAAATGGTTATATTACTGAACAGCTCATTGTTATTTGTCAGCCATTTATTTTTATCTGAATTCTAGATTTAATGTTGTATTTGATTTTTATATTTCCTGTGTAAAGAATGGCAGTGTATTTCTGTTTCAATGTTGACAAGTACTATAAAAATAATGTTGAATCCTTTTTAACTCGGAGCTCCTTTTTGTCAGGGTTTTTTATGTAATATTTCTTGATGTCAATAAGCCACTTGGCTTCTAAAATTATATCTTTCTTTACAAGTGCAAGTTCACAACCGACAGGCTAGATACCTGCATATCAAAAAGTCACTGATTGAATATATAAACTGCTAGTACTGCAGTATACAATTTTGTATTGTTAAATTATCAAAAGCATTCATAAAGTTGGCTTTGTACAGAAGCAATCTTTATTTTCAGTGTGCTTGTAAATGCTGTAAATTATTTTTAAACATCAATGAATTTTTGCAACAGATTAAAACGGTAATTGAGAAACTAGCTTGTGAACTTTTAATTGGGGAAAGAAAAAGATTAACCAACTGTCTACAAAAAATACAGTGACAAGTAGAGGCCCACAGGTGTTACCTGTGAGACACACACCAAACCTGCCACAAGAAATTCATAGAATCTATAACTACTCTGGAGGGGGTGGGGGTTTGGGATAATCCAAAGGTGGCTCTACTGGTAATGGGGGCTGAAAATGGCTACTGGGCGGAAGAGGAGGGGGCAGCATCTGTGGAACCATGGATTGGTTAATAAACATCCGATTCCAATCCATGGAAGGCTGTACATTTTGAATTGCATTCAGATCATAACCAGTTGAAACTGGTTCAAACTGCTGGTACTGAGGGTAACCAGCACTACCTTGATATGTATAGTTCATAGCACTTGTAGGCATAAACCTGGGGACTGGTGGTGATGTCATCATTGTCTGTGATGACATCACCATTCCTTGTGCTGACTGAGATGATGTCATGATTCCTCCTTGTGCAGGATATGTATTTGCAAAAGGTGCCATTATATTTTGTGCAGAAGACATCTTCTCTGGATTGATATTTTGTGCAGTGCTTTGCACATTAGGTACAGAAACACTAGATTTCCGAGTTTTTGAATCAACTGAAGAATTTGATACAGACGATTTTGTCGAGGTGACAACAGCTTTTAAAGTTGTTTGAGCCTTTTGAGTCTTTTCATTTATCATGCTGTATGCATCAAATCTCTGCTTTTTCGTACTCGGTTTTTTAGTATCAGCTTTACCTGGCAGTATTCCCAATAGCTGTTGCTGTTGCTGCTGTTGTTGGTTCACTTTTTCCTGTAACTAAAATTAAAACAAAAATTAGAAACAGAGCACTAATCAGGAAGTCAGGATGTGCCTTTACAGAAATCAGAGCACTAATCAGGAAGTCAGGATGTGCCTTTAAAGAAATCAGAGCACTAATCAGGAAGTCAGGATGTGTCTTTACAGAAATCAGAGCACTAATCAGGAAGTCAGGATGTGCCTTTATAATAATTAGAGCACTAATCGGGCATTCAGGATGTGCCTTTACAGAAAACCAAGCACTAATCAGAAAGTCAGGATGTGCCTTTACAGAAATCAGAGCACTAATCAGGAAGTCAGGATGTGCCTTTACAGAAATCAGAGCACTAATCAGGAAGTCAGGATGTGCCTTTAAAGAAATCAGAGCACTAATCAGGAAGTCAGGATGTGCCTTTACAGAAATCAGAGCACTAATCAGGAAGTCAGGATGTGCCTTTACAGAAATCAGAGCACTAATCATGAAGTCAGGATGTGCCTTTACAGAAATCAGAGCACTAATCGGGCATTCAGGATGTGCCTTTACAGAAATCAGAGCACTAATCAAGCAGTCAGGATGTGCCTTTACAGAAATCAGAGCACTAATCAGGAAGTCAGGAAGTGCCTTTACAGAAACCAAGCACCAATCAGAAAGTCAGGAAGTGCCTTTAAAGAAATCAGAACACTAATCAGGAAGTCAGGATGTGCCTTTACAGAAATCAGAGAACTAATCAGAAAGTCAGGATGTGCCTTTACAGAAAACAGAGCACTAATCAGGAAGTCAGAAGTGCCTATACAGAAATCAGAGCACTAATCAAGCAGTCAGGATGTGCCTTTACAGAAATCGGAGCACTAATCGGGCATTCTGGATGTGCCTTTACAGAAAACTGAGCACTAAACAGGAAGTCAAACTATGTGCCTTCCAGATTGATTTGATTGGATGTCTGCTTTACGTCCAGTGAGCAGTATTTCAGCTATATTCAGGACGGAAACAAGTTAACAAACAATAAATCAACGGAAAATGGGGGTGGGATGGGTTACAGGGAATACACTTTTGACTGCCACTGGAAAAGTATGGAGTTTTGGGTAGGGGCAGAAAATTTAGCTTTTGTAGCGGCTACAATGAGCCTACTCTTTGTCGAAATCTATAAAAGGGGTCTTTATCGTGCAAGGAGCGTGGCACTCTCCAATCTCCAAACACGTAACCCACTACAGTCCGCGGTCAGGCTTTCCGTATTATGACCTGACAACCCCCCAATGAGAGGGTATCCCCTATCCGCCACCCGGGGACGCGCTGGGCTGCTCTGTGGGTCGAGCACTGGGAAGCCTCCCAAACTTTCCAGAAATCAGAGCACTAATCAGGAAGTCGGGATGTGCCTTTACAGAAAACTGAGCACTAATCAGGAAGTCAGGATGTGCCTTTACAGAAATCAGAGCACTAATCAGGAAGTCAGGATGTGCCTTTACAGAAATCAGAGCACTAATCAGGAAGTCAGGATGTGCCTTTACAGAAATCAGAGCACTAATCGGGCATTCAGGATGTGCCTTTACAGAAATCAGAGCACTAATCAGGAAGTCAGAATGTGCCTTTACAGAAATCAGAGCACTAATCAAGCAGTCAGGATGTGCCTATACAGAAAACCGAGTACTAATCAGGCAGTTAGGATGTGCCTCTAAAAATATATTATTAATAAATTATTTAGAGTATTCCAAATAAATAAAACCTTCATCAGACGAATGTGGGCAGATTCATCAGAATAAGAGAGTTTGTTGGGATATGATGTTCTGATATGATGTTTAAGCATACACACGTGTAATTCATTTTTCCTGGTCCAAAGTCATCATTTAAGGTAAAAGGCGATATAACCCTTGAGGGGTCGTCCATAATTGTCAACCATTTTCATAAGTTTGCAAACCTCACACTTGAGGTAGGGGGTTAATAATTTCGACATTTTTGCGTACACTTTTTTTTTATGTTCAGAAATTTTTCGTTTCCGTTGAGTTTAGTTTTTATATTTGTTTAATGGTTAATGTACACTTTTTGATGGGGGGTGGAGGGTCTCAAAAAGTGTGCTTTTTGCACACTTGTGCAAATTGTTGACAATAGCCAGTGCAGGTATAATTATCCATTATAGATGGTTTAATTGCAATATTTTCAGATCAAAATATCTTCAATAAGGTCCTCAAGTTTCTATCCAGAACCAAAAAATCAATAGTACAGAAATCTTGGCATAATTTTTGCATTACTTATGTGTAAAACAATTTATGAGAAGAGCTGTTTATATGAATTTTTCTATGTATTCTTGGATTTATGATCTGCATCAAACTATCAAAGCGTGGAAGAGGACCACCTAAGGTACATTTCTGAAATATATCAAGTCAATCCACCAATCAAAATACATTGCTAACTACTAACCAATGAATATTCAAGCCAAGTTTGGTTCTATTTGGCAAAGAAGTTTTTGAATAAAAGGACTGAAATGTAACAAGTGTAGAGGTTGGTAAATGATAACATTTGACACCAAAAGATGATAATAGCTCAAATAAGATTTGAAGGGTCAGCTGAGCTAAAACTCCCTGACATTCTGGACTAACAGCAGTTTTCAGGCAAATACAGATGGTAAAGACACTTGTAAGTGCAAGTGTAGGTGTAAAACAATGTATACTTACCTCCTTTGATAGGTTTTTCAGTTGATACTGCAGTAAAGCCTGAGTCAATGCATTGGAGACCTGCAGTGCCATGGCTGCTTCGTCTTCAGTGTGGATCATGGACTTGGACTGAAAAATGTAGTATTTTTCTAAAATGATTGGTTTGAACTTAAAGGTTTACAAGGATAGCTATCAGTCAACATAAAAAAATATCAGAAAGTGCATAAACTGTTCCTCATTGCAAAAAAAACCAATACTAAATGAAACTGATGTTAATACCACAAAAGAACTGATATGGACCTCACCTTCGACTCTGTAAATATAAATATTCCTGGTTCATACCACGGTTCTAAGGAAATCAGAATTTGATGGTATTGCTGTCAGTATAGTTCACTACTGTGTAAAGATGGAGAGGCATAGTATAATTGATTGACTAGATGTCTGCTTTACGTCCCACAAACAATAAATCATTTCAGGAAAGGGCACAAATTTTGAATGCAACTGGAAAAGTATGTGGTATCGGTTGGGACGGAAAATTTAGCTTTTTGTATCAATACAACAAGTGTACTCAACATAGCACAAGTGTAGACACATAAAAATGTCTCGCCTGCATTCTGCATCAGTAACGAAAACAATATAAAATAAACAATGCATGGTTACAAAGAAATGGACCAAATCCAAAAACTTTAACGTAGTCTCTGAACCGTGAAATTGAGATCATGGTCAGTTGACACTTACCAGACACTCATGTACTAATCATCAACAACCTATATACTGTCATCCTACCATGCATGGTTACAGAGGAATTTCACGAATCCAAAAACTTTAACATAGTCGCTGGACCGTGAAATTGAGGTCAAGGTCAGGTGACACCTGCCAGACAGTCATGTACTATTCATCAGCAACCTATATACCAAATATTGTCATCCTAACATGCGTGGTTACAGAAGAACTGCCCTAATACAAAAACTTTAAGGTAGTCACTGGACCGTGAAATTGAGGTCAAGGTCAGGTGACACCTACCAGACAGTCATGTATTATTCATCAGCAACCTATATACCAAATATTGTCATCCCACCATGAATAGTTACAGAGGAACTGCCATAATCCAAAGATTTTAACGTAGTTGCTGGACTGTGAAATTGAGGTCAAGATCAGGAGACACCTACTAGATAGTCATGCACCATTCATCAGCAACCTGTATACCAAATATTGTCACCCTACCATGCATAGTTACAGAGGAACTGCCTTAATACAAAAATGTCGTCGCTGGAACGTGAAATTGAGGTCAAGATCAGGTGACTGGCAAGTACTCATCAAAAAGAGGTCATTATCCTGCAAGCAGTGCAGCACTCTTCAAACATTTTACCCACTGTGTTCTGCAGTTGTGCTTTCTTGATTATGACATAACAACAACCCCTAATGACAGGGCATGGACTATTCACCACCTGGGGATGCGCTGGGCTGCTCCACTTTTTCGAGCCCTCACAGTATGGTCCTAGGAAGTCATAGTATATCAACATAGATCTCACCACTTCAGATTGCAGATCAAAGGCTACATTTTCCTTATGTAAAATGTTTGTGCAGGTTGGATTAAATATTGCCTGCTGATAATTCCATATGAATCAATAAACCTTTTTTATATGGCAAGGTCATTTAACTTTTAAAGTGGATTTCTATTCAGCATACACATATTCTTTTAAATTATGAATTTGGAATTTCACTGTTTTTGACATGCATTTATTTGTGTCGTATAAATAAGCTGTATGCATTACATCTAAACAAAAATCAAAGAATGTGTACATGGGACACAGATGCACCCGCTAAATGAAGTCCCAAACAGGAAGTAGTTGTCCGACAGGTCTGAAAATCGCTTAGGACGTACAACTTGTGATACTGAACCACCTTGCCAAATTTCAAATTGTTCTCATGTACAGTTTCTGAGAAAAGCTTGACGGAACTTTTCATACTCATGTTCACACATTTTCATATCGGCCCAGTCCCAAACAGGAAGTAGTTGTCTGTCAGGTCTGAAAGTCGCTTAGGACATACAACTTGTAATACTGAACCACCCTGCCAAATTTCGTTCTCTTGTACGATTTCTGAGAAAAACTTGACGGAAATTCGTACGGATGGACGGACAGAGAGACGGACATGAGAAAAACTTAATGCCCACCCCCACATGTCGTCGCGGGGGCATACAAATATGCTTAATAAAACATGCTTGATGCATGATGCAGTCTTATCTTTAACCCAAATGTTGCTCATAAAGAAAACATGAACTATATTGTTATATACAAAAACAGCCTATATGAATAAAAAAGAATGCTTTATGCACAGGTGTTCTTTTTATTTGTCTGCCTGTTTCCAAAAGTAGCTGAAGCTAAATGAATTCATGTTATGAATTCAGTTGTCATTTAAAAGATGGTTTCTTCTTATACTTGAAACTTTTGAAATGCGATCTCTAAAAAGTGACACTGAGAAAGTGTAATAAAATAGATTTTGTTTGTTTGTCTTTTTAACACCACTTTCAGGAATTTTTTAACTATATCATGGCATCCAGTTTTTATTGGTGAGACAGCTGTTGTACCTAGAGAAAAACCTGATCATCTGTAGAAAAACTCGCAATCCTTGTCAATTAAGATTGGAGTTGAGCGCAACCTGCCTGCAGTGAGACTGGAAGCCACAATCTCAGTGTTGACAGACCATGTGATCAATAGTAGATGAACTACCTTAACCACTCTGCCACCGAGGCCCTGATAAAATTTTTGTCTCTTACTTAACTTACTAGTGTATTCATTAATTCTTGAACCTGTGGTGGCAAATCTATCTGACTTGATTTCTGAAATGAAATATAAAGTATTTGTTAGTTGGCAAATATGTGGGTTTTACAATTTAATAACCCTAACAAGGAGGGGGAGAGGGTAATAATTTTTTTCTCAAAATAATAAGAAATGTCTGGTGACACTTGGAGGGTTTGACATCTTTTATCAGTTTATAATTAATATAATGAAAGGCACGTCATATTAGAATACTGATTTACTTGCGATGAAGTCTCTGTATGTTCAATATACATGTATATTACTTCAATGAACAACTGCAAAAAGTAGAAAATCCTTCAAAGACAGAAATGGACGGATTTTGTTAAACAGGAAGTATGTGAGACAGACCTGAAATCGAATCAGGTTATGGGAAGCCATGCTGATGCTGCATACAAAATTTCAAGAGAATGTGATTAGTAGTTGCTGAGAAAACTGTTACACAAATTTTTTCCCGGCCCGCCATACCACGCTGTGAAATCCAGCCAAAAATGATATACTACACAAACTTTCATGAGCTGTACTGCATTGTAACAAGGTTTTCCTACTTACTATTGTGACTGCTGGCTGAATAGCTGTTACCCCTTGTGTAGAAGTAGAATTATCAGATGTAGAATAACTGGGCAAGTCCATTGGTTGAGGATTCATTTGAACTGGCTGTGTAGGGGTAACAGATGTTGGTTGAATTTGATAGTTTTCTGGTGTAACTGCAGGTGCTGTGGTTGCTGTGAAAAAAGATTGTTTTTAATATGCATGAACACAATTACTGAATTACAAATCAGCTGATAGGAACAGCTGAGCATGAAAACAGTTGGAAAACAATTTTTACCTTGACCTTGGGCCTATAAAAAATGATTCTAAATTGGCTAAACTCAAAAACTACAATTGGGATTGTGCTAAAAATTCAACTTGATCTTCATTTTATAGTACTTACCAACTGTGCAAAGTTTTAACAAAATTAATTTTTCAAGTAATCTTTTGAAAACTGCCAATTTTTGACATTTTTTTTTAATTGGCCTTATTCAAAAACTACAATGGGTATTGTGCTGAAAATTGAATTTTGTACTAAACAGCAGTGCAGTTTAAAAAAAATCCACTGACATGTTTTCAAGTTAGCATCTGGAAACCACCAGGGCACAGACAGATGGATAGATGTACGCTCATATCCTAGCGGAGGGTATCCATTTCTCTGAGCCGAGCTGTCAATAAGTTGTGATTAAAAAATCGTAAAAACAGATGTCAGGACACAAATGTGTCATTCTGAAACTGAAGTCAAAGTTCACCAACCATGGTAAATGACATATCCCCTTGCAATAACCTACCCACAGGCCGAATATCAAAAGCCTACCTAGCCTGGAAAAAAGTTACAGTCTGGACACAAATTTATCATTCATAAAGCATTAATGTAACCTTTAGATCAAAGTTCAAAGTCAAAGGTCATCAACCATGGTACGCAACATATCATGTTTACATGATCTACCAACATGCCAAATATCACTTAACAAAAATCCATCTGGCGATCACTGATACCCCTGCTTAAATTTCGCAGAACTTGTTTTGGAAAATTTTTTAACATTTCATGTTGACTGTTGACCTTGACTTTTGAATTTATTGTCCTGAAACATCTTTTTGTAAACATTTCTAGCTTTTTTGGCAACTGTGACCTTAACATTTAATGGATTTCTCCAAAAATCAATAGGCTTCTGATCCTTCTAATATGAAAGTATATTCCAAAGTTTCATTGAAATCAAATGCAAACTTTTTGACTTATTGATGGGAAACATCTTTTTTGCAAAAATTTCCTATGTTTTTTTGTGGACTGCGACCTTGAAATTTCACCGACTTCCCCAAAAATCGATAGGCTTCTTACCAAATGATATATAACAATATCCTAAAGTTTCATTCAAATCACAGGCAAACTTTTTGAATTGTCATCTGAAAACCAAATTGGGATTTACAAATGAAGGGACATGAGGACACTATAGGGGGACTGCCACTTTTAGTGACTGGCCCTAAGTTTAGTCCATACCTGGTTTGGGCAGTTGATTTGAATCCTCAACAGAAGTTCTAGATTTCTTCCATGTCAAGAATTCTTGAAACAATTCCTCTTCAGTCTTTGGTCCATCTGATTTTCGCTTCATGAAGGACCTCTCCTCTTCCGTCAAACCAGTCCTGACTTCCTCTACTGGATTATTGCTATGCCCATAGTCCATTACCAGGACAGGCTTTAATTTAATATCTTCCTGATGCCACGCTGGTGGATAACCTTCGTCTCGATACCTTGCAGGTGGATAGTAAGGGTCATCTGAATGCACTCCTGAAAGAAGCCAGATATTATATGTAACATCATGATTTGCCCATCACATCTCCCTTCGTGAAACTCTCCCTGTTCATAGGCACATTTCAGCTACCTCCTTATATTTGGCTCATCCCATTCCCTCCTATTCATCCTACTGATCCATTGGCCCAACCCATCTCCACTACAAATAATTTTAATTCCCATCTCCCCTCCTCATGATTGGACCATTCCATCCTCTTTCCTCCTCACAAGTCCATCCCAACTCACCCCAGATCCCAATATTCCTTTTCATTGCTTCCCATACCCACATCATTGCCCATCCAACCCCCCCCCCCCCTTTTCCAATCCAATAATCCAATCCATTATCATCAATGCATGGTGCAGCTTTGGCCTATCCCATCTTCTCTTCTCATCATAGCCCCACCCCCACCCCCAATCGAATCTTCTTTCCTCTGAACAGATTCTAACTATTCTTCTATATGAATAAACAAACCTCTCCTAGCATAGTAAGGATCTTCCAATCTTCTCCCTGCAAAAAAAAAAAAACTAGACAAAGTCGATCTAGCGATCACTAATACCCCCGCATTTTGTAAAAATTTCTAAAGTTTTTCGTGGACTGTGACCTTGAAATTTGATAGATTTCCACCAAAATCAATAGGCTTCTTACCAACAAAATATATAACAATATTTTACAGTTTCATTAAAATCGAATGCAAACTTTTTGAGTTATTGTCCGGAAACAACTTTTTTGTAAAAATTTCTAACGTTTTTCGTGGACTGTGACCTTGAAATTTGACGTATTTCCCCCAAAATCAATAGGCTTCTTACCAACCTGATATATAACAATATCCCAAAGTTTCATTCAAATCACATGCAAACTTTTTGAGTTATTGTCCGGAAACAACTTTTTTGTAAAAATTTCAACTTTTTTGTAAAAATTTCTAACGTTTTTCGTGGACTGTGACCTTGAAATTTAACCCATTTCCCCCAAAATCAAAAGGCTTTTTACAAACCTGATATATAACAATATCCCAAAGTTTCATTCAAATTGAATGCAAACTTTTTGAGTTATTGTCCGGAAAAAACTTTTTTGTAAAAATTTCTAACGTTTTTCGTGGACTGTGACCTTGAAATTTGACGTATTTCCCCCAAAATCAATAGGCTTCTTACCAACCTGATATATAACAATATTCCAAAGTTTCATTCAAATCGGATGTAAACTTTTTGAATTATCATCCGGAAACCAAATGTGGACGGACGAACGGACGGACGGACCACTATATACCCCCGACTCTGTCGAGCGGGGGTATAAAAACCAATAAATTACATACTGAAATAATGTCAAGTTGATAATATGAATAAGTTTGCTAAATAAGATGAAAATAATTCTGTTTTATCTAAAATTAAGTATGTATTTCGTCAAAATCTGGAAAATTAGCGATTGATACAACCTATGTGATACAAAACCTTGTATCACCTATATATGTGATACAAGATGTACTTTTGTCTGAACTACTTCTTCTTGACGTCACAATGAATGGTATAACCAATGATTCGGTGAATGACTTTGATTCTATGAATGAGATATGACGTCATAATACGCGTGACGTCAAGGCCTATATTTTATAAACAAATTCTTCGTTGAATGTTAAATTTAAAATTTTAAATATTCAGTTTTGTTCGACCCTTTTTATACTTCTTAATTTTAGATAAACTTATTACATACATTTAAGTGTAGGTACAACTACCTGTATCACGTCTCCACAGTTGCATACATTCCGCATCACAACTCGACGCTGCGCGTCTCGTAGTGATACGAATGTACACATCTGTCTCGACGTGATACAAGTAGTTGTACCTACACATGATGTATGTAATGTGTATATATTTCACTATACATAACAATTAATTCCATTAACAAGTGTAGACACACAACAAATGTCTTGTTTGCATTCCACATCAGTATTGACCACCATATAAATAGCATTATATAATTTTATTACATGAATAGAATTTTGCCTGTTTTTGATTGGTCTAAAAACAACTTTCGGGGCATGATAAATTGCAACAGTACTAAAATTAAATAAAAATAGGGAATTTTTTGTCTGCTGTACGATTCCGCTGCACAGTAGTCAAGTGGAATCCAATATCGACCTGGTTTTGATCAGTTCAAGACTGTTCCAACATAACTATAAATTTCATTGAATCATCTGTTAGTTATTGTAAAACATACTGTTAAAAAAATGTTAGAATAAAATTATTGATTTATTTATACTATTTCAATATTTGAAATGTGAAGAAAATGGAATTTCATGCAAATCAACTTTAAATGCAGTATTAACAGAAAATATTAAGGGTATCCAGCATTACAACAATTACAAAATGTAAGCATCCTCTGTTTTTCTGCTGAAGGAAGATGTTGATTCTATTCATGAAATAAAACAATTACTGACTTTGATATATGGTTGCTATCAGGATTTCTCAGCCCTCACAAATGTTTTTTTACATTTTTTTCAGGGCAGGGTGTACTGGACTCTAATCTTAATTGACAAGGATTGCCAGTTTTCCTACCGCAGGTCGGGGGTTTTCTCCGGGTACTCCGGCTTCCTCCCCCAATAAAAACTGGACGCCATGATATAGCTGAAAAATTGCTGAAAGTGGCGTTAAACAAAATCAAAGAAACAAACAAACAAAACATTTTTTCAGCTGATAAATCCTGATAGCGACCTATATCAAAGTAATTAATTGTATAATATCATAAAATATATATTACAAAGTTCTGAAACGGTCAATTGTCAAGGTCACATGAAACATACCAGACTGTCATGTACTGCAATCAGCAACCAATATATTATTATCACACCATGTTAGATGTTGAGGAACAGACCTAATTTTATTTCTCAAAAAGTAGCCAGAGTACCTTGAAAAGAATTCAAGATGAGATGGCATCTACTAGACTCATTAGCACCCTATATATCAAGAACAACCATGCATTATTAAAACACAGGGGTAGACTTAAGAAACCATGACCTGTAAGCCCACAGGGCCAGCTAACTTGACAATTTACTGGCCCCTCCAGAACTTCTCTGGCCCAACTTTCTGAGAGGTCCGAGAAGATTGAGAGGATCTTACTGAAAGGGGATCATGATGGGGTTTTCCCTCAGAAAAATTGTAATAGTATTTCAGGGGTCACCACACTCTAAAAAAGTAGGGAGAAGTGACTTCTCCCTGGCAGCAAAACAGGGAGAAGTCAGGCCCTGATAGGGAGACTTCAGGAGACACTAGGGAGAAGTCAGGGGGACCGTACAAATAAGTAATTTCGCAGTAGTTACATACATTTTTCATTATTTACATCAATTTCCAGGATTATTTCTCTTGTGTTTTAAAACCATAACACACTTAGATTCAGTTTTTTCTTTCTTTTTCATTATTATTCATGGTATGCAATATCAAACAGCACATAACCTTTATCATTTATCAAAGTTGTACTGATCCAAATTGCTTCACAGGGATACCCATCTACAGAACTTATCATGATGTCAATAATTACTATACATCTTTATTCTTTCAAGTAAAGCTCAAATACTTATCAAAGAAAATTGTTAAAGTACATTCTCTTTGAAAGAACTGAAGTTTGAAACCAATTAAAAGTGTTCGTTTATCAAAAATATTATGATTTTTAATTATGGGCCGTTGTACATTACTTTTCTTCGTAGTTCACTTCCGGTAATTAGTCACATCCGGTAAATAAACAAATGGCGCGTAATACATTTGAAAGACGTAAATCGTTTGAAAATATGTTAAATACGCATATTGTTTGCCGTTTTTTATTGGAATTACACATTCACTGATAAATTCGTAGTCAGAGTGAAGTATTTGGACCAGATTTACAAGTATCTTATGCGAACCATCGGGCGACTTAAGGGAAATGACAGGGCGACTTCGACTTCGCTTTTGAGGCGCCTTAGGGCGACTTCAGGTCCTAGTGGGGCGACTTTGTCGCCCACTTCGCCCAGTGTGGTGAGCCCTGAGTAATGTTCGACAAAAATAAATTTTAAAGGCCCAACTGGCCCCACAACATAAACTGGCCCGTCGGGCTGTTGTGCTTTCAAAACCGACTGGCCCGGTTAAAATATTACTGGCCACGGGCCAGCGGTTAAGTCGACCACTGAAACAGGAACTGAAACAAGTGTGGACTGTGAGCAAGCTCAAAAAAGGGATACCCCCCGCTTGGCTTCAAGTCCAATTATCTCCCCTGAATAATATCCGATAGCAACGAAAATTCTTCATGCACATCTACATATGATGTACTTCCTTCATGTAAAGTTTCATCAAAATCTGTCAAGCGGTTAAGGAGAAGCGCTTACAAGAGATGTGGACAGACAGACAGACAGACAGGGTGATTCCTATATACCCACACCCCCAAAAACTAGTTTGCGGGGGGTATAATAATACAATTACTGATTTTGATATAGAACCCCTTTCAGAATTTCTCAACTGGAGAAAATGTAATATCCACCGAGCCACTAGGCAAGGTACATTTACGAGGCCAATACTGCTAGCAACTAACTATATTTCAAAGGCAGTAAATGTTTTAATACATGAATAAAACAAACAAATCCTCCTATACAGTAGCACATTTATAAGGCCAACATTAAAAAATAATTTTTTTTGCTGTTTTCCGACTGGACCTTATAGCTATTGGTTGGTAGGTAGGAAAAATATTTGATTTACATTAAAAACTTTGATAAAGTTTAACAAGCAAAAGGATAAAGTAAATTTCACCCTAATAAAGAAAAATTTTAATGCAAAAAAGAAAAACATTAACACTGAGAATGTAAGACAAGGAAAAAAAAAAGATGATTCAGATCTGGTAACATCGATATCTGCAGTTCTTGGGAATGGAGGGTATGGGAGGGTCCCCCTTCTCAGATGTCAAAACTTTTTTGAAAAATGTAACTATTTTGGGCATTTCTTGCACTTTATGAACTATGTTTTATGAGTATGATATTTCATAAAAGACAGGTAGTCGACAGCAATCGACTATATTCAAGTTCAAAAACTATGTTTACAAATATTTTCGATTTTCCATTCTCTGTAACATAACAATTATATTTTTATAAAAGAGGGACGTGATTTCATCCAAAGCAACCCCGTTCCGACCCCCATTTTCAAATGTCTTGAAGATATACATAAATGGATAACATGAAAGCAAAATAAACTTCCACGGGTTTCTGTTTAAAATTGTCACATGAACGCTTAAAAGGAAAGCGAAAAACGGTAAAATTAAAGCATGTAGATGAGCTTAGTGTACAAGCATATCGGAAATGGAAAGACCATGACGTTTCTGTTAATGATTGAACTATAAAAAAAAAATTTCAAAATTAGAAGCAATAAAATTGTGTCAGTATAGCTGATTTTATAGGGTTGGTCAGAAAACAGCAAACAAACAATATTTTAATTTAGGCTTTAGCAGCAGACGCCTCCATTGTTGTTGACAAATTGAATCACACATGAATCAGATCAGAAAGCAAATTAACATGACCGCTTGTACAGAGGACAAAAATAACCATATTTTGGTGCAATTTAAGTACTGTTGCTATTAAACATGACCAAAAAGTACTTTTTAGACCAATGAAAGACATTTAAAATTCTATTCATTTAACAAAACCTTATAATGTAAATAAGTTTACTTGGGCATGAAATTGAGGTCAAGGTCAGGTGACACCTACCAAAGAGTCATGAACTATTCATAAACCTATTGAAATCCTGTTCCTACCCACAAGACATTTTTTATGAAATGTCCCTTAGCTTTTCATTGAATAAGTAACCAGAAATGTCATAATTCTATATATCACGATATCCATAGTGTACAAACTACCACGGGGGCCTCGGTGGCTGAGTGGTTAAGGTAGTTCGTCTACTAATGATCACATGGTCTGTCAATCTGAGGTTGTGGGTATGAGTGTCACTGTAGGCAGGATATACTCGTCTCCAATCTTAATTGACAAGGATTGCCAGTTTTCCTACTGAATGTAGGGGTTTTTCTCTGGGTACCCCGTACCTCCCCCATAAAAAACTGGACACCATGATATAGTTAAAAAATTGCTGAAAGTGGCGTTAAAACACCATTCAAACAAACAATCAAACAAACTACCACGGAAACTGTTTATCCTTTGAATTACATTTTGAATTTGTCTTGTTACAGAAAAATTTACTGTTAAAGGATCTTTCTTCCAATTTACCCTTTTAGTTTTAGTCTTAACTCTTTGTATGGGCTTAATAATGGCCAATTTTTCTTATATATAATAGTGAGTTGGCCCCCTGTTTTTATTTGGGTGAAAACCATGTCTGTCAGCAGGAAAACTGGAAATCCTTGCCAATTAAGGTTCAAGTAAAGTACACCTGAACAAAAGCAGGCTCAAACTCACAACCTCAGTATTGACCTACCATTGACATAAGAAGATGACTATCTACCATTCAGCCATCTAGGTTCCAAACCCTGAAGTTGTATTAATGGGTTTTAAGTTGGGGAAATTATAACATATTAGAAAATGCATTGATACAAGATATAAACTTTTTTTTTTAAATTCAGGCTGTCATGTCAGAATTAGAATAAACACAAAATAAGAAATCAGAGAAATAGAACTCCCATATTTCAATTCTGCAGTTTAAAGGACATTTTTCAAACTTTTAGCCAATCAAAAGCAAGAATTTACAGAATTAGCTTTAAAGAGTTATTAGCATTTTCAGATGAGAAGATTTAAAATGTGAAATGATTATTTGCAGGTATAAGAGAAAACAAAAATAAAAACGTGACGATTGGGCACGTGCATTCAATACAATACAGTCAAGTCTTGTTGTCTCGAACTTGGTTGCCTCAATATCTCGGTTATGTCGATATAAGTTTTAAGTCCCAGCATTTTTCCCATATCAACAAGGAATTTCTTCCTTGGATGTGTCGACCTCGGTTGTTTCGATATTTTGTTTAACTCGATGGATTTTTGTAGTCAGTACAATATTAATTAGTGGAATTTAACTTGGTTGTCTGAAAGTTAAATTTGCTCTCGATATCATATGTCAAAACTGACAATTGCATTTATATGGTTACTTAATTGGTGTCTGTTTATTTTACACACCTGTCAAACAGTAAAACAAGATTATTGATTGGCTATTACAATTAGAATGGGAAATTTAATAAAACAAATTGATAATCAAAGTGTGGTACATGCATTACGAAGGATAATTGATGATCCCCTCATTATTGACCCAATTATTTTGTAATTTTTAATTAAAACTGATAATTATTGAACAGGGCTCCTGTTGGAGGGTGACTCGGGCTAAGAAGTCACCTAATCCTGGTCCCACTTTGCCGTCAATCATCTTCAAAAGCGAAATTAAGTAAGCCTTTCATTTTGTAGAATCGCCTAATGTCGCCTTCAAATTTTAGTCCCATTTTGGTAAGAAATCTTCATATTTTTGATACCACGTCATGTTTAGTATGTTTACGCGCCAAAGTTCAACAGGTACCCGTTTAACTTTTATTTGGTATATAAAGCGTAGGTTTAAAATACGACCAGTTCAGAGCAAAAGAACGTGAAAATTTCCAGAGCGAAAATGAATTTGGTGCCAGAGATTGCAAATATACTACGCTGATAGTGGTGAAATGAGTATTGCTTTTAATTACGTAAACAAAAAAATCTGCATTATTGAATTAGTTCTTTTGAAGTGTAAGTTGATAATTATTTTCCTGAAATGTTTTTCCCTAATTTTATAATAAAGTTTATCGATTTGATTACAATATTTATTAATTAGTTTCGATTTATTTGAATGGATATATTGCAAAAATACTTGATATATTGCATGCTATACAAATACAAACAATGCCAAAGTTTGAAACCAATATGCATTATGCAATTCCCTTAGATTTTTAAACATCACATACTGAAAATGACATCACACCATAACTTGGCTGACTCGAGCTTCGGATAACTCGATATATTTTTTGCAGTCCCACAAACTTTGACTTATCAAGGTTTGACTGTATTTATTCAAATTAAGAAGAGTAATATTCTGACATATACCCTGGATAACAAGTTATAGTGCCTGAGCCCCTTTGACATATAACGTGGATAACAAGTTATAGTGCCTGAAGTTAAATCCTTTTGTTTTTTTTTACAAAGAATTATTGTATGCCAGAACAAGGATGATTTTGGCACTGACAAGAAATGGGTGCATGCTCTGAACAGAAGGTGCTGACTGCGAGATTTAATAAATCCCACACACGCAGGAATTTAGATTTGCTGAACTTACGTCGCATCATATCATGATCTTCAATATATCTTCCTCTTCCTGATAAAGAATAGAAAAATATGCAATTTGAGTTTTGATGAGGTCAATACACATATCTATTGATCCAATAAAAAATAATATACATGTATGGACTAAAGATAAAACAACCTATGCTGATAATATACAAGACACCACAATTGTGTTTTATTGGCATTATTATACATTTCTATTATGCAGAGTGGTTAAGGTAGTTCGTCTACTATTGATCACGTGGTCTGTCCACACTGAGATTGCAGATTAATGGACGCCATAATATAGCTGAGAAATTGCTGAAAGTGGCATTAAACAACATGCAAACAAACAGGCCATAATATAGCTGAGAATATGCTGACAGTGGCATTAAACAACATACAAGCAAACAAACACATTTTTCTATTTTTACCGAATTCCACTGTTTAAAAATCCTACACCTCAAAATAAATTAATAATAATAAAAATTTACCCATAACTTCTGGCCTCAAGTATTCATGTTCTGGTCTCCGTGGATACCTGTCTCCTGGTATTTGTCCTGCCGACAAATGACCGTCTGCTCCTCTCCCTGGCAACATTCGACTGTAATCACTTTTAGCTGGTAACACGTGTTCATCTTCTTGTTTTTCTGATGGTAACAGATCTTTTGGCTGTCTGTTAGGCAGCAGACGTTCTCTTTCCTCCTTTGTTGGGAGCAGTCTCTCACTAAACTTCCTCTCCTCCACGTTTTTTATGACTGGAAGGATCTTGACTTTCTCTATGGTGCTATCAGCTTGTTCTGTCTTCTTTAAACTTTCAATGTCAAAGTTTTTCAGTTTGTCCTTAGTAATTCCAGTCCCTTAAAAAAACATTTAAAAAATCATACTGCTATTTTAACCATTATAGTTTAACGTCAAATTCTATGCTGCCATAGTTTACTGGATCATTATACTCGTATGACTAGGTCATGTGCACTTGTTAACATCAACACTAGTTACTGAAAAATTCATTCTCATTGCTACTTAATATGGTAAAAGGACAATCCAGTCCAAAACAAATTCGGACCATTACATATTCTGTCTGTAAAAAATTCTGCCTACTGTTTCAGCAAAGACATTTTATGGTCAAACCACTTTGGACTATTTAAAAAATATAAAATATGCAAATATAATAATATAGTTTAAATTATAAATTTAATAATTGTACTAATTTATTAAATTCATTGAAACTGCATTTTCATTATAAAAATGTTAACTAAATGTTTTGGATTTTTTGTTTTTCAGCTATATCACAGTATTATGGTGTCCAGTTTTTATTGGGGAAAAGTCGAAGTACCAGAAGAAAACCCGGTAGGAAAACTGGCAATCCTTGTCAATTAAAATCCTAGTCGAGTACACCCTGCCTGCAGCAAGACTCGAACCTGCAATCTCATTGTCGACAGATCACATGGTCAACAGTAAACGAAAAATGTTTTTAAAGAAATTAATTGATTATGATTGTGTACGAGTCATTATGAGTTTGCATAATAAATAAATAAATAATTAGAATATAAAGGCGATATTGTTACACCTTTTTGTTTATAAATAACTTAGGAGCCTCGTTGGCAGTGTGGTTAAGGTAGTTCGTCTACTATTGATCACATGGTCTGATGTTGCGGGTTCAAGTCTCACTGTGGGCAGGGTGTACTCGACTCTTAATTGACAAGGATTGCCAGTTTACCTACTGAAGGTCAGGGTTTTTCTCCAGATTCTCCGGCTTCCTCTTCTGATTAAAAAAAAACGGACACCATGATGTAGCTGAAAAATTACTGAAAATGGCATTAAACATCATTCAAAGAAATAAATACTATAACTAACTTAATCAAGAGGTGTACAAACAAAACAAGCTATGACCTCCTTTAGTAATCTTGGTTGGTTAAATATTTTCTCAATCTGAATGTTAAACTTAAAGCTGACTTAGAAGTTATGATACATAAAACCATTTCCAATCTGTTTCTCGTCATTTACAAAATGAATGCATCAAAATGCTGTGTAGATTTGCCAACGAAAAGTACCGTCAACGCAGCATGCTTCACAGTGTGACCAGTGCGATAGTTGGCAGCATAGAATATGCAACACTGGTAAATTAAATTAGTTTACATTCAATTAAATTGTGATGCACTGCCGTAATGTTTTTTAACTGGGCTGACTCTATATTGTCTTAAATTCATGTTCTGATAACTTCTTTAAAAAAATTGTTACAGATATACACATAAAATAATTCTATATATTAATTAGTTTAAACATATTTATTCAAATAAACATATGAACATTACATATACAAACATAATAATACGCAAGGATTCGGAAACAAGCTTCAGCTTATACAAGGTCCGTCTCCTCAACACATGCAAAGTAAATAGACAATAAAGATCTAGCACGCCTTATCATGTATGGGATATAAAATATGTTAAATGGTGGTTTACAATGTGACATAAAAAAATATGTAAGGGAGAGAAAAAAAAACTATACAAAGTTGTACAAAAATAGGATGGAAATGAAGTGTAATTATACAAATCTTTTGCTGTCAATTAAAAACTTTTGCATTTTTAAAAATAGCTGAGTATTCTGATCGAAAGTTAGAGCATCTGACCCATACAGCAGAATATCAATAGTAAGTGGGATTTGAAGATTTAATGAAAGCAATGAATCACCAATGACAGAATATTTATGACAGGATAGTGGGAGGTAGTCTCCATTTGACCACAGGTACAGTTAGGAGTGTCCACGATATTTCGTAAAAACAGATGGGCAATATTTAATTATTATATTTTAATTAATTCGTAAATTAAATATTGGCATGTGCCATAATAAACAAACCATATATTACTTGTATTAAGAATATGAAATACTTCTAAATTTTTATTTTGTTCCATTAAAATGTGATGCATAGCCATGGCAGTAATATTCTAGGATTTTAAAGCATGGCTCTATATAAGTTATGATACCAAGAAAATTTGTTACACCCAAAAAAGTATCCTTCCTCCTAAAATTTCTGATCCGATTGACGTCAGTCCTCGCCCAGTCATGTCCATTCAACTTCTGCACGGCGAAATATGTCCGATTCGTATTGCTTATAAAGACCTGTCCATTCTCTGTTGTACAGAAATTTGTCTGTTTAACTCCCTTACTTGTAAAGGTGCCCAATTCGTATCGTCTATAGATGTGTGCATTCTCCCATTGTACACCCTAACGTGAACAGTTTGCCATAACCTTAACTGCCAACAGTACTGTTCGAACTTGGCTACTTGAAAAAAAGTTTATTGGTTTGATTTGTATCAATCTGTGTTACGCAGCGACCATAGTAAAAAGGGGGGAGCAAGTGAAAGATTTAATTTTCATTAGATTAGATTTGTGTATAATAGTTGGGCTGTTTTCATTCTTATACTTGTCACATTCTCATTTATTTCACTGAGGGTGCAAGTTTAGTGTAACTGCTGTCAACCTGTACTAGACTCCAATCTTAATTCACAAAGATCATAGAGTTTGTAAAATGCCATTGATGTCACAATAAAAGAAGACGTTTTGGCCTTGATGAAATCGGACACTTTTTGTTGTGTGACCGGTCTAGACACGTTTCAGCAAATGGTAGACACGTTTGTGCAGATCGGACAGGTTTGGGCGGATCAGACACGTTTGGGCGGATCGGACACGTTTGGGCGGATCGGACATGTTTAGGCGGATCAGACACGTTTGGGCGGATCGGACACATTTGGGCAGATCAGACACGTTTGGGTGGATCGGACACGTTTGAGGGGAAGGATATGTTTGGGAGTGTTATAGATATATGCATAATCTAATCCTATAATTTAATTACCATATTTTCTGGACGATAAGTCAACAATTTTTTTCTTGAGAGTCCTACCCTTGACCTAACGTTCGAATCAACTTATCTTAGGCTTGAATCAGAACAAGTCGGCTGTCAACAAATTCGCACATGTCATTTTACATTTTATGTATTTACACAATCTTTCCTTTTGTAGGAGCATGGAGTAAATAATTATTGTACGATAATATAGTGAGACAATATATTTATATAATATAAATTATAATTAAATATTGTAAAGCTAAGTTATATGTTTTGTTAAACTGATCTTTTTTTATGTTTGCACACCAGATTTAACAAGTGTGGACTGTGAGCACGCTCACAAAGGGATACCCCCCGCTTCGCTTCAAGTCCAATTATCTCCCCTGAATAATATCCGACAGTGACGAAAATTCTTCTTGCACATCTACATAGGATGTACTTCCTTCATGTAAATCTGTCAAGCGGTTTAGGAGGAGAAGCGCTTACAAGGGATGTGGACAGACGGACAGACAGACAGACGGACACGGAGACAAGGTGATTCCTATATACCCCCCAAACTAGTCTCTGTTAAGAGAACAAAGAACCAAGTACATGTATAAGGCACTCAAGGTCAGACTTTGACAGCGTCACAATAAAGCAGTGTGGTGTAGTGTATGGTTCAGTTAATTACTAAACCGTTGTCTCTGAAACTTTTCAAATATACTGTATTTTAGCTTTTTGTTTTTGTGTCTGAACATGTTTTTTTATATTTATATTAATATTGTTTTATTTAAAACATGCAAAATATAAATAAAATATGTAATTTTTTGTGATTTTATATATACAATACAAAGAACATTATGAAAGCACAATAGCTGATGTTAAAGAAAAATGTAAATATACATCTACATCCATCTACTCCTGAATTATACACAATAACCCAACATACAACAATAGCAGTCCGAATTGTCATTGGTCCGAATTTGTGTAATCTGAATTGGTTACGGTCTGAGTATGCAATAATCTTTTATTCTTCACCAGCATGTCAGCTCTGAAGTTGCTTATTCATGCCAGACTAAGGGGAGGGATGTGCCTTACTCCAATCTTAATTAACAAGCATTGCCAGTTTTTCTACAAAGGTTGGTGGTTTTCACCAGATACACCCACCTTCCTACCACATCAATGTTTTACTACGACATTGTATATCGCTTAAAAATTGCTGAAACTGGCATCAAGCCCTATTCAAACAAACAAATAAAAGAAAACACAACAGTAGAAATATGAAGTGTTTATGCAAAAGAAATGAAAGTAGACTATCATGAATATTAAGTAGTTATTATTACTTCTCAACAATTACATCTATTAATAGTATGTAGTATGGATTGTTTAATGATTCTGACCATTGTTTTTTGTTTCCTGATAATAGAAAATTCTTATCTTTTTGTTTTTCAGCTATAAAGCCTGGATTACTGAATACTTTGTATGAAACAGCTGCATGAATAAATAGCACTAGAGTTTAGACACTTTCATTGCACTTCAAAAATTCCAAGCATCAATCACCGATTTTACAATAACAAGTTTATGTTTGTTTGTGTGAATGGGGTTTAATGCTAAATTTACTTTCAGTAATTTTTTGGCTATATCTTGGTGTCATTTCTATGGGAGGAGGAAGTTGTTGTGACCTTGGGGAACAACTGACCTTCAACATACTAGAGGCTCCCAGGAGCCTGTAATCGCTCACCTGGAATCCAAAAGACTATATTAAAATTTTTGAAATTAACAGTTTCAGTCTAGTTGTTATAGCTTTTAAGTTACTGTGCAAAAACTAAACATTTCTTCAAAAAATTTGTTAAATACAATAACTCCTATTAGGTGCCATTGACAATTTCTGAAAATTAAATGGTTTTTAGGCATTGTCCTTTAGGGTACTTTAGAAATTTACAATTTTTGGACTAAGCAATCATTTGTAGGGCTTCTATTGCTGATCATTTGTGTAATTTACAGTTTCAATCTAGCTGCTATAGTTTTCAAGTTACAGGACAAAAACAGAAAATTTCATAAAAATATTGCCATTTAAGGGCAATAACTCCTATAAGGAGTCATCTGACAATTTCAGACTAATACAGTGAATTGTAGGGCTTGTATTGTTGATCATTTTTGCTATTTACAGTTTTACTCTAGCTGTTATAGTTTTAAAAGTTACAGGACAAAAACGGAAAATTTCATAAAAAATTACCATTTAAGGGCAATAACTCATATAAGGAGTCATCTGACAATTTCAGACCAATCAAGTGAATTGTAGGGCTTTTATTGCTGATCATTTTTGCCATTTACAGTTTCACTCTACCTCGTATATTTTTCAGGTCATATGGTAAATACCAAAAATTTGGTCAAAAATCGTCAAAAAAGGGCAATAACTCCTACAAGAAGCCAATACACAACTTCGCACTAATAGCAACTATTGTAGACCTTAATGTGCTGATCAATTTGAAGTAACGGTTTTCTCTATAGCTATTATAGTTTTTTAGATAATGATCAAAAACCTGTGTTGACCCCCATGTTCTATTTTTAGTAACAGCGGCCATATTTGTCTGTTGATCAACACCCTGTGTAAAAACTTGAAACTAGGAACCCTAAGGATTGATTGTGGCCAAGTTTGAAAAAAATTGGCCCAGTGGTTTCAGAGAAGATTTTTGAAAAAGTTTACGACGGACGACCGATGACGGACGCCAAGTGATAGCAATAGCTCACATGGACCTTCGGCCCAGGTGAGCTAAAAAACAGCCAAATCCTTGTCAATTAAGATTGGAATCCAGCACATTTTCAGCCTAGCAACGACAGTGATAGTTAGTAACTAGACCAATATGTCTTACTTGTACTGTTTCATGGTATTAGTAAACTACATTTGCAGGTAAATCACAGATTGACACTGTGAATTCTTTAAAAACAATTTTCATTGAAATTACTTGGTCAATTACACATTTTTAAATTAATTTCAGCGACTGCCATTGAAACCCTATTTAGTAATTTGTTTTTCTCTAATTTTGACATTAAATTCAACCCATTTGACAGGTTTGGAAAAAATTGTTTTGTCACTAATGAATATTTGGCTTTCATTTGTTGATTGGTTTAAAATTATAATGTCATGAACAGAAATAATGATGTCATAATCAAAACAGCTTCCATTTACGACATATTTAAGTCATGTAGGTAGGGAAACTTTTATATCATTTTGTAAATTAACTACAGTTTAAAATTAAAGAAACAGAATCTGATATTAGTACACTTGGATTATCGGATTCCTCCTATTTCGATAGTTAAATTATGGAATTTTACATCTGCGCCAAGGCTCGGACTTTAAATACAGTAGTTACCCTCTTATAAGACCACTCCATCCGAGTCATGAAAGTGGTCTTATAATGGGGGTGGTCTTTCTTGAGGGGATATATACTGGTTTATAGAGCTTGGTCGGTGGATTAACAGCAAGAACTGTGACATGATCAAGAAACACACAAAATAAATATTTGTATTTTATTATTCAGTATAAATAAAAAAAAAAGAATTCATGCAGTTTTTATCTGTTAAAAAAATGTGTAATGATAATATAACATTAACAATTCCAAGTCTTCTTAACAGTGAATATTTCTGTTCCTGTTTCATCTGCATTATCATTGTTTTTATCACTTTTATTGTCTGCCCAGGTTCCACTTCGTAGTTTATTAAGTTTGGAAAAATCCAGTTTTTTCTCTGTTTCCAGTTTCCTAAGTTTTTGTCAATTTTGACATCGTTTGTTGTAAATTTTGATTTATGATTATGTTGGTACATTGTGCTATTATCTCCTTGTTGAATATTTCAGTCTTCTTGTAATAAACCCGATTTCTGTAATGCCGAAATCAAACTGATCTACAATATCTTACTTGTTTTCGTCTTTAATCCAGCTTAAAAATCTTCCTTTTATGTGATTTCGACATTTTGTTTACCGGTTATTAAACTGTTTCCGAACTGGTTTACGATAATAAAACCAAATCTTGTTCTATTCAAGACTTCCAAAATAAACATCTGGTCAGTGAAAATGGTCGTTCATGAGGGGAATTTACATTGTTGTGTCAAAAAAACGTGGTCGCTGTTTGCGTTTGAGGGGTGGTCGTTCGCGAGAGGTAATTTTACATTAGAAACACTTACTGCATCAGGGTTTTGGCCGGATAAAGCGGGTGGTCGCTGGCGAAGGGATCGTATAAGAGGGGGACTACTGTACCATAATTAAACTATCTCAATTGGAGAAATTGGATAATCCACTCGTACCATTGTAAGATCCTATATTTCTACTTTAACATCATATACCTTCTAATAAATGATCAAGGGCACCACTTTTGATTAGATCAGCAGCAGCTAGCTCAGTGCTCTGATCAATTTCCAGTTTGACCTTGACTTCCTGACGACCTTCCTGAAATTCAATGTCACGAGCAAACTCCTCTGCAAATGAATTCTGTTCTGATTTCTTTCGTGATGTATACATTATCATCTTTTGGTAAACTTCTGGGTAATGCTCCTTCTACAAGACATATTAACAAAGACTTTGTTTAAGGCTGTTTAGGACTTTTCTTTCAAACATTTTGGTAACCCAGGGATGTGGAAAATTTTGCCAGATGATTTCTGGGATTTTTTTTTATTGACAGTCCCATATGTCTAATATCTGTTGGATTTAATTTGGTTTTGGTTTAAGCATTATCATGACATCCAGTTTTTATTTCAGGAGGAAGCCATATGAAAGCTTTCCTCCCTACCATCAGCAAAAGATGGTAACCATTGTAAAATAAAGTTGGAATCCCTGCCCAACATCAGACACAAACTAATATACATGGAAAGTGTTACTGTTAACATGCCTGTGATCAACAGCAGATGGCCAACTGCCTAGACCACTAAACCACAAGGCCCCCTGTGGTCCCAAAGACTTGTGCAGCTAACATTATGGGTTATAATTCATACAGCAAAATTACAATTTAGAATTTCAGTTGTATTATATTTCATTGCAATCTGATGCATTATTCCCACTTTAAGCCAACAAATTTTTTTTTACGTCCTCAATGCTTCATGCTAAGTATCTATTTTAATGTGCCTAGTTTTGACTATTCCAATTAACATGTCTTCTTTCTGGCAAGTTTTGCCTCTGGAACAGTTACTTGGCTGGACAATAACTATTAATGGCTGACATTTAACCTTGATATGCACTAACAATATAGATTATCAGTGTAAATGGTGGAGGATTCCTAATAACAAATGACCTAAAATGCCAGAACAAGCTATGAAATTATTAGGTAGATATATGAACTGCTTGAAGTTCACACTGTGATTTTGACCTTTAATTTAGCAACATGAATTTTGCATGGTTGCTTGACTGATGTTTTAGGCAATGTCTCGTTCTTTGTTGTAGTGCCCAATGACCTTTGTTAGAAGTTGTCCTAAGTGTTTGTTTTGGTTGTTTGAGTGGTGTTTTACACAATGTTAAGTTCAAGTTTTGCATGTAACATGTCCTCGTGAAATGTTGGTAATTGGAGAAAATAATTGAAAGATCAAACATTTTCAAATCCTAGAACAAATATATGCTATATATCACTTTGGTGTCTTTACACAAAACTTACTGGATTTTTTGTTAATAACTCACTTAAGATGTATTCCCATGCATTGTCAACAGATATCTTGCATCAATTTTCCTCTATATAAGGGGCTGAAGGGGTCATTTTTTATGTTTTCATGAAATTTCTATTTCAAACGTTTTCTTCCGAACAAACTTTAAGACTTACAAAATAATGAAGTTTGTGTTTTATGCCAACGACGTGTGAGATAATAGAATTGCCGTCACATTTTGCCTCGCACATGTTACAGACATATTTAGGTGCTTGTTTATCGTCCTGTTTCTGGAACTCTGTTACATACTGGAGACCTGAAAATACAAATAACAACCTGTGATACAATTTCTACTAGCAAATTTATAAGGACTTTATAGAATGTGAGAGACATGTTCAGTTGATTTTTAGTCTAAATTAGGTCTTACCCTATTTCTAGTAACATTGCAGCTTTCTATGGCATCTAGTTTTTATTGGGAGAGGAAACATACTGGCTACTGATTCTGACCATTGTTTTTTGTTTCCTCATGATGGAAAATTCAGTCTTTTTTTTGGTCAGCTTTAAAGACTGGCCTGACTATACTTTGTATGAAACAGTTGCATGAATAAATAGCACTAAAGTTTAGAAACTTTCATTGCATTTCAAAAATTACAAGCATCAATCAATTGTTTGTGTGAATGGGCTTCAATGCTACATTGGCTTGCAAAATAAAGATTTACACAATGCATGTAATTATTTATAGTAGTTTTATGTAATTAATGGTATGAATGTGTAAATAAAATTGCTGTAAAAAAGTTTCTGGGCATTTATTTACTTTTGCAAGGTACACCCAACGTAAAACATTTGTTTCTATTCGAGTCCTTAATATATCAAACATTGGATGTTATGCACCATTCATTTAATAAAACAAGAAGACCAACCAATTTGTTCTAAAAAATTCACTGACTACAATCATGAATTAGACCATAATAAATTCCAATTACAATATTTACAAAATCTATTATAAAAGGGAGATAAGTCTGTGTGTTATTTTTTAAAGAAATTGAATGCATGTGATGCAGCATTAATTATTAAAACAAGAAGAACCAATTTGTTTTAAAAATGTCACTATATGATTAGACCACAAAAACTCTTTTTAATGAATGGGAGATAAATCAAAGTTTGGGAAGATAACTCTGCATAAAAATTAAATGAGTCAATATATATGAATGTATCTATTGTTTGGCTTATGATCAATTATAAAAGAAAATTAATGGATAAGGATAATCCGTTTCTGATAAATGATAGAAAAGTCCCCAAACTGAAACAAATAGAAAAGAATAATGTATTGATTAAGAAATAATTCACGCAGGCTGTGGTTTATCATTGTTAAACCATGGGCGACTATTTATGTCGTATTATTTTATCCCTCGCTGTCGCTCGGGATAAAATAATACGACATAAATGGTCACCCGTTGTAAAACAATGATAAATCACAGCCTCCGTGAATTATTTCTATTCTAATAAGACAATTACGGTACATTTATAATATTTTCGTATCTATAGAAAACATCATTTCCACCATAAACTGGCTGTTCCGTCAATGTAACACACAATATATTGCAATGGATAATGATAGCGAGTGATAGCGTGTCGCTATTTATAAGATTTATACGTCATATGCAATAGCTTTCCACTGGGAGTTACACTTTTGTAATTGGAACAGCCATTTAAAGCACGCCCTCCTCGCGCGTGATGCTCATAGATAAATCATTTTTTTACCACAGTTGTGGTCTCAAAGCCTTTAAAGCACGTCATATTAGAATTAAGAATAATTGCACGTTTATTACCAACTAAATTCCTAATGATCAAGCAATCATCTAAATTTAACTTAATGGCGGGTCAAGTCTCACTATGGGGAGAGTATACTAGACTCCAATTTTAATTTATTGCCAGTTTTCCTACTGAAGTTTAAGAGTTTCTTCCAGGTACTCTGGCTTTCTTCCCAATAAAACTGGACACTACGATATAGCTGAAAAATTGCTGAAAGTGTTTTGATTGAAATATATTTTGTAATTGTGTTCATTCCAACAATATATAGTGATTTTGTACTGACTGACTGATTGGATGTTTACTTTACGTCCAGCAACCAGTATTTCAGCTTTATTCAGGACGAGAACAAGTTAACAAACAATAAAACTACCCGGAAATATCAAGACAAAGGGCAGATAATTTTCAATGCCATTATGAAAATATGGAGTATTGGGCAGGACCAGACAGCTTTTAAGTTGTCTAACTTATTGTCTGACACACAAATATGTTCAGACATTTCTTGATTTTCAACTTTTGGGATGTCTGTCTAAGTATCCTTACCTATCAATGGTTCATCTATTGATACAAAAGCTTCCTGTATCTTGGATGGTTTGTCACATGGAACAATCTTAACATTAGATGGCACAACAGATGACTTTTTTCCACTTGCAGCTGAAATGAGACAAAGAATGTTAGTTTCATGTACATAGAAAAATTACCTCAATAATTTTGTTACAAACAGTGTGAAGGGTATGAACATCAAAAAAATGTCTTGAAATATACACGAAATGTACACAATTATAAGGTTACATGTAGACAGGTATATTATACATCTGAAACAGCCGTTTCAATTTCCCACTTAAATTCATAAACTGTTTGAATTTTGTTTTCATTATTTTCTTTAAAAAAAACCATATTATTTTTAGAATCTCTATTGCACTGGTTCCAAATAGAATTTCTAAAGAATAATACTGCAAGGTCTTCTTAAAGAGAAATAAAGAAAAGCCTATTCTACTGCGGTTAACTTACAAACCAGTTCTTAAATTCAAAGGGCTTAAACTACTCTAGTATCTTTTTCTTCTATCTTGTATAAACTTCTTTTAATACTATCCCTGACAAATGATTTTAATCTGGTTTAAATTTGAATTGGATTAAAAGTTGAAAAAAAAAACAAGTAACATTTCTGACAACATAAAAATTGATGTCATTCAAAGCAAATATATTTCAGTTATAGAAACATATGAATCTCATCGTCAGCTTGTATAGATATCCTGATATCTTCATCCTAGATCTGATTTAGACAAATTCAGATATACTCCTCCATGTTTTAAAACAACAAGAATGACAAAATACACAAAGCTTCACAGAATAGAAAGAGCTTTGAGTTTTAACTTGATCTCATCTGTATAATTTATCTTCTCCGTAGCTACCTCAGGAACCCCATTTCTCATCATTACCTTTATCCACTTTCTGAAAGAAAAAAAAAAAGAAAACATTCTAAATATATATTTAGCTTTTCCTTCTTAAATTAATACAGAATTATTTCCCTTGATTTATAATACTTTATCAAATTCAGTTTCACTTCTACAAATTAACTTGTATTGATCTATTAAATGTCCATTATCAAGGTACCAGTTTAGAATCCGTTAGCTTCTTGGTTAACGACACAAATGATTTATTTATTTTATTTCCCCCATGTTAAACCATAAATATGGAAAACGTCAAATTTGTATCATTTTTGAATTTTTTCACACAACTTTTATCTGACATAGTGCTATTTTGTACATAATCCTACAATTAAACTGGACTAAAAAAAATGATGCAAAATCATAAATTAAAACTTGAATTTGCTTCCATTTCATTTTGTTAATGATAAAGGTAAATAAAACAAAAAATGCAAAAACATTCTTTCCACAGTTTTATGTTCACTTTCCGTTAGACCTTCTACAAACATTTGTCATGTATCTCTGTAGCCATCTATGTATTATATATATATAAATAATAACGATTATATATTTATTACTGATACTAATATTTTCTCACCTTTAACGCCATGTGATTCTGTGTAACGACGCGCCTCGACTCCATTATTAGTTAACGTTGTACCTTATGATTTTGGAACAATGTTTCAAAATGCATGATCGGTACAACTGAGTGTTTTTAATGTAAAGTTAACAACGAACAAATATGGCTCTTTCCTCAACATGTCAAGGGATTTACAATATTCTACAGTTTGTCAGTTAGTATTTAGGTTTATTACTGTATTCTTTAATTCCATTCCTTTTTTTAATGTATGTAGTAAGAGAACAATTCTCTTCCAATATACAAGTTTTACAAAAATCTTGTTTACTAAGTTGATCTCAAGTTTAATTACTATTCTTCCTTTAAATTACTTCAATTTCATTTTTGATTATTAATAAACAAACCAATTTCCAGTTTATTCACGTTTCTCCAACATTTCTTATTCGTCTAAAACAACAACCAATTAAGACAGGAAATTTAGAGGCATTCAAAGGGAGAGGTTAAGGATTATTCAACACAGAATGTTTAATACAGCTTTTAAATATAATGATAGACAGTTGAACTTTTGCTGTTTTTTAATCTTTAATTTTTTCTTATTTTCTTTATTATTATTATTATTATTGTGAATTGCATTTGTTTTTTTTTAAATTTACAATAATTATCAGAGACATATAATACTAGTAAATTATATTTCTCTGATTTTATACATAGCAATACTATAGTGTGCCTAGCACTTGAAGAATACATTTCAACACATTAACAAAAATCGAAGAATGTGTCCATGGGACACAGATGCCCCTGCTAAATGAAGTTCCAAACAAGAAGTAGTTGTCCGACAGGTCTGAAAGTTGCTTAGGACGTACAACTTGTGATATTGAACCACCCTGCCATCATGTACAGTTTCTGAGAAAAGCTTGACAGAAATTTGTACATATGGACGGACGTATTTACGTACAAATGAAATCCCAAACAGGAAGTAGTTGTCCGACAGGTCTGAAAGTCGCTTAGGACGTACAACTTGTGATACTGAACCACCCTGCCAAATTTCAAATTGTTCTCATGTACAGTTTCTGAGAAAAGCTTGATGGAAATTCGTTCGGACGTACGGACGGACATGAGTAAAATTTAAGGTATCCGACCCATAATTGAAGTCACCTTTAAATTTTATTTTTCGACCTAGAAATACAGCTTTTTAAATCAAGGTATTGCTAATTAAGTATACAAATTAAATATATTGTTTTACTTCGAGTCAATGTTAATAGTTTTGATCAAGAAAATTTAGTTACTCAAATAGTATTTCCGATGTTTGCCGAACATTACCGAGGTCTGCTCCATTTAAAAACAATGGACATCCGGGACACCAAATATGATCACGTGGCCAATTGTGGTCCGGATACCTTAATGCCCCCCGACATGTCGTCGTGGGGGCATAAAAATGTCACTGTTGTAAAGAGTGGGGAAATGGCTGTTCGTCTAACCATCTTTCTGTGTAAAGTCTGTTGGTACAAGTAGGTAAAAAGGGAAGAAAGAATGTATTTAATTCATGGAATGTTGCATGTAATTATATATAACTGTATAATCATTTTAAATCCAGATAATTATTGACAAATTAAGAGTAATGGTTCTTTGGAACTGAGGGCAGGAATTCGTAGACTTGTATATTTTGTCTGTGTTTTTGCCATTCAGTTTGTTTTTTTCTTTGTTTTACGTTACTGATCAATATAATACTGATTTATATGACAATAAAGATTTTTATATGTATAATAACCTTGATTTGTTAAACATCCCCATTGTAATTACATTTGCTTATTGCTGCTTAGTTTTGTCAGCCATGTTTTTGTGAATTTATTTATATTTATATTTGTGTTTGTTTTTGTTTGATTTTGTTTAACGCCACCTTCAGCAATTTTTCAGCTATATCATAGCGTCCAATTTTTTTTTGGGGGGAGTTCCCTGAGAAAACCCCCGACCTGTAATAGGAAAACTGGCAATCCTTGTCAATTAAGACTGGAGTCGAGAACACCCTGCCCGCAGTGAGACTCGAACATGATAATGTTATTACAAGACACAGTTTATAGCTTGTTGTTTTCTGTGTTACAGAGGTTATTCTGTGTTCTGTGCAGTTATATTACATGAATATACTGTTGTAATGCTTCAAAGAAGCTTTATTTAATATTTTTTAAGTCATGTATGCACGTTTTATTCTTTTAGACACCATGGTGCCACTTTTTGTACTTTTCAATTGTGGCTTAAAGGCTGTATTAAATAAATTATTTTGAACCTTGATCCTTCATAGGCTTCAATGTAAAATAGAGATCGTCTAGACAATATAGAGCTATGAGCGACAGATAATCTGACATAAATAAAAAAAAAGAAACATGCAAAACTTTGAAATGGGCATACAAATATTGCACGTGTAGAAGCATTTTACAAAAATGTTCACCATAGGTTTTTATATAAAAAGCCTCTCTGATTTTCGTTCACAATAAAAATACACTTTTTGCAAAGGACTAGATCTAATCAACATAGAATCAGCTTGTAATTTCTTAAAAGAAGGCATTGCACTTTTTTCCCATAATTTTCTAAGTCATACAGTTGAGGCTACTTTGAATTTCTTATTTTTTATGTATGAAAATTTTAAATACATGTATAAGCTCTTAATTTTAGTGAATCAAATAGATATTTAGAAGCATGCTTAAACATATATTGGAACAATCCTGATAAAAATTATTCATTAACTGCTAAAATATCTTCTGCATTTTTGCGTACACGTAAGCCTTTGCCATTGATTAAATACTTTATATACATGTACTTAAATGAAATTTAATGTTCATGTGTTTCAATTAAATAAACTATTTTAATAACATTTATTTATTGCATCCTACCAAAGACAGCATACTCCGGAATTGTACATGTATATATAAAAAGAGTTTTATTCTGCTCATCGATTTTTCGTCCGGAATTATTGACAAAACTAGCCTTTTATTCTGTTTTTCTATTTTTCAAAGCTACGCTCATTTACATATAAAATATATAAGTACAGGGTAAAAACAGTATCCTTTTATTTTATAACTTAGGTAAATATACCGGTAATACCAAAAATATTCATTATTACATAAAAAATTCTCATCTCCACAGCATTTTTGAACTCTAACTTGGGATAAAATTATTATTGTATACTTTTAAATTAATTTCAGTGCTCTTCTATAATATTTTCTTCAGATAGCTCTGCTACCATCTGAAATGAGTTTTTACACACACATGTAACCATATAAGCTTGCAATGCTCGCTATTATACTGACATCTCCAAAGCATTTTCGAAGTTCACACTTAAGCTTTATCAACCAACTTGAGTGAATGACATTCTTTTTTGTAAAATTCTGTACATTCATGGAAACTACGTAAATTTGGAAATATCTTCTCTTTCATCCATCCTTTGCAACAGAAATGAATGAATACAAATGTATCGCCACTCTCCTGGGTGGCATTAATAACATTAAACTACTTTACTTTACTGCATGTGTATAATACCCACCATTGCTGCTCAAATGATCCTTTAAAAAAGTTAAGTATTGACTATTGTACACATCTGAACACACACTGTTAGGTAACATCTTAATTAAATTAATTAATTTTAATTAAATATGATTAAATATTTTTATTTATTTTTATTGTTCAAATTATTTTTTGACATTTCCAGAACATCGCAGACATAAATCTACCGCTTTGTATGCTTATGTGATTTTTCTATTTCAAATGTTCTTTTCATTTTTATTTTGCATTTACCATGGGCAGAACTGTTATATTTCTTCCATTTTGGATTTAACAGTTCAACTTAATACTGAAAACATATTTTATGGTTTTGAAAGAATTTGGATCACACACCAGTTTTTCAACTTAGTAATGTTTTTTCCAATTAAAATGATATGCATGTATGTAACACAACACTCGAACAAAAAAAAAAAGACAAATTAAGCTTACAGAACTCCCCACTAGACAAAAAGCAACTTACCATTAGCAATTGTCTGCGAAATATGGGTCATTTCTACACAATGGGTTGTAGTTTTGACAAAAATTAATTGATCAAATTAAAACAATGATCAACCTAAGCATAAAAAAACCATGTTAACATAAGCAGCAATTTAAAAGACATGTGTTATAGCATGTCTGACCAACTATGAACCAATTTAAAGAAAAATATAATTAGCTACATGCATTTAACCATGATAGTACAAATAAAAAGAACCAGAGAACACAGTCACTTTGGATCAGACTGTGTTATATACATACCAATTTATGTTTATTTCCCTCCACATGCATCTTAAAGGTCACAGAACCAGTACATCGTACATTACACACCTACAAGACATGAAATATTAAGTGAGTGTGTGCTTTTTAAAACAGAAAATGTTCAGATTTATTATAGTAAGAACAAAACCATGTGTTACGACAAATTAAAATTTAGCTGGACGGTTTCTACAGTTCTTCATGTAGCTATAGGGGCCTCGTGGTCTAGTGGTTAAGGTAGTTCGTCTACTTTTGATCACATAGTCTGTCAACACTGAGTTTGTGGGTTCAAGTCTCACTTCGGGACGGATGTACTCAACTCCAATCTTAATTGACAATTATTGCCAGTTTTCCCACCAAAGGTCGGGATTCTCTCCAAGCTCCGACTTCCTCCTCCAATAAAAACTTGACGCCATGATTTAACTGAAAAATTGCTAAAAGTAGCATTAAACATCATTCAAACAAACAAACAAACCTGTATCTAGCTATACCACAGCAATATTTAGGATGTGAACAAGTCAACACACAACTAGATATCTGTAAGATATATCCATCTCTATGGGCACCGCTGACCTGGAGGTCAAGGGTCATCAACCATGGTATATGACACATCACCTTGAAATTATCTACCCACATGAAAATAACAAAAGCCTACCTCAAAAGAGAAAAAAGTTATAGCCCAGAAACGAATAGTTTCGGACGAATGGACGGACGGACAGAAAGACTGATACATGTAATTTTAGGGCATCCACCACTTTGTGGCGTGTCATTAATAAATCAATGGGGAATGGGGAAAGAAAAAAAAAGGAATTGTAATTGCCTATAGAAAAGTGTGTAGAATATGGTAGGGACAAATAATTTCACCCTTTTTATCATGGATACAATGCACATGGTCTTTTTTGACATCTAGAAAAAGAGTCTTTACAAAGAATGCTCATATTATAACTCTCCATTGATCAGAGGGCATTCCCTATACATGTACAACCATTGGACGTGCAAAATAAAGGAAAACATTTAGGAATTTGTTAAAAAAAAAAACAGCATAACAGTGATTCTGGAATAATACAAATGTCAGGTCTTTAATATGGCCTGTAAAATTTCAATTTTACATTGTTTTATTGCTAGCATATTGAAAACTGCCTATAGTTACAAATGTCACCCTACTTTATTTTTTTTATTGAATTAAACATGTTCTGGTACATGTACATGTAACAAGGTAAAATTAGAGAAACAGCTAACAAGATACAAAATCAACAAGCAACAAAAAGAACATAAACGAGTTCCACTAAAAAAGGATACATGTGGGAAAATTTCAAGTACAAACAAATGGGATGAAGGCAAGCAACCAGTAAATTGAGTCCATAATCAAGATTGCAGCCATCAGTTAACACAAAAAATACATGTGCAAGTGGGAAGTTTAGACTTCTTGACCAAAATGAAACACGGAAAATTACAAGTTGCCTAATGATTAATGGGCTGTTCATTTCGAAGAAAATTCCCAAATATGTACTATATTTTGGAATGGGGCCATATTAATGCTGAAACAAATATGTACCATATTTTGGAATGGGGCCATATAATGCTGAAACAAATATTTTGGAATGGGGCCTTACCAATGCTGAAACAAGTATGTACCATATTTTGGAATGGGGCCTTACCAATGCTGAAACAAATATGTACCATATTTTGGAATGGGGCCATATCAAACATACAGCCTTTCGCTGAAACTGACAGCATAAAAAAAAATTTTTTTTCCCACAGTTTTCCATTTGAGGTCAAAACTTCACAAAGTCTAACCTCACAGTAGTACTCATCAGGGAACTGTTCCTTGCCAACATCATTAGGGTTAAGGTCTTTGTCTTTTGCTGCTATCTTTGGTTTTATTTCCATATCCATCCAGTTACTTTTAGTGAAATCGTAATCACCTTCGTCATGCTCTACGACTGCTTCCATAGCAGTCACTAGTTTGATCTCATCCCTCATATGCTGAATCTTTTCTTCTCTAGAAAGAACTTTCTTTCCTCTCACGTCTCTTTGTACAAACTTCGGACCTATATAAAAGAAAAAGTTTCTTGACAGTTAGTCCAATCAATTTACTTCCATGTATTCCCAAGATTAATCCATTGCCATTCTATAGGTTCTCTTGTTTTATTTAGTTTAATTTTAGAAGACTACTCAAGGGAGAACAAAAAGAGGGTTATATTAGACAGGTTGCGTTATAATAAAGGTTTCCTATTTGTAATTCACTAACAAGGATATGAAAATAATGGCTGTACACACTGCTTAAGGTGGTCTCTTTAGCAACTTTGATACACACGTATTCCAGGGATCCGGAAGTTTTATCTGCCCATTTGGACATTTTTCACCGTGCAGAAAAGTACACTTACATAGTATTGGCTATTAGAAGTAGTCTCTGAGGGATTGTAAGCATACATGTATATGCATAATGCAATAAAGATTATTTAAGGATTGTTTTCAATTGTTGGTAAGATTATTGGATATAAACGACTTTGGGTCGATTTACGCTGAATAAACAGCTAAGAGGTTTATGTTGCAGCGTAAATCAATCCAAAGTCGTTTATACATGTTATATCCAATAAATTAACCAACAATCGAAAACAAACCTTATATTTTTAAATTCTATAGTAAAAATGAAGTAACAAGAACAATATTTTACAAATAATCAAATAATATTTGCAATTCACAATTTTAGTGTCGTCACTTGTTGTTTGCGGAAGAATTCATGTATAGTCAACGTCATCAATACATCTTATTATGACGTCACGATCAGTCACGTGCTGAAAAAACCAAGTTAGGTTATACGAAATAACCAACTTTGCTCATGTATTATATGTATGCATCAATGAATGTCCTACTGCCATAAACTTTCTTTTTTTTTTATAAATGACATGTTGTTTGTTCAGATGTTAATTTATATGATTAGTTCCGTGACAGACCATGACACTTGCAAGTTTTTATTCAAATAATGAAGTAATGAAGTTATTTGTGTTCAAACCACTTCAATTGAATTTACTCCAGATGTAAGTCTGTGAATCTACAGTCACACTGGTACATGTATACATACCAATTTGACCAAACATTGTTTCATCTTCTTATTTTCTTACAAGTATTACATATTGTTTGTTTGTTTGATGAAGTTTAACGCCAATTTCAGCAATTTTTCAGCTATATCATGGCGTCCAGTTTTTATTGGGGGAGGAAGCCGGAGTACCCCGACCTGCGGTAGGAAAACTGGCCATCCTTGTCAATTAAGGTTGGAGTCAAGTATACACTGCCCACAGTGGGACTTGATCCCGCAACCTTAGTGTTGACAGACCACATTATCAATAGTAGGTGAACTACCTTAACCACTCGGCCACCAACATCTCGCCTGAATTCCGCATCAGTAACGAAAATAAATTTCGTCATAATCATTACGTAAATAGCATTAATTATGAGCAGCGGCCTGTATACCAAATATTGTCACCATACTATGCATAGTTACAGAGGAACTGTCCTAATACAAAAACTTTAACGTAGTCGCTGAACAGTGAAATTGAGGTCAAGGTCACGTGGCACCTACCAGACAGTCATGTACTATTCATCAGCAACCTATATACCAAATATTGTCATCCTACCATGCATAGTTATAGAGAAACTGCAGTAACACAAAAACTTTAACATGGTCGCTGGACCGTGAAATTGAGGTCAAGGTCAGGTGACACCTACCAGACAGTCATGTACTAGTCATCAGCAACTTATATACCAAATATTGTCATCCTACCATGCAAGGTTACAGAGGAACTGTCGTAACCCAAAAACTTTAACGTAGTCGCTGGACCGTGAAATTGAGGTCAAGGTCAGGTGACACCTACCAGACAGTCATGTATTAGTCATCAGCAACCCATATACCAAATATTGTCATCCTACCATGCGTGGTAACAGAGGAACTGCCGTAACCCAAAAACTTTAACGTAGTCACTGGACCGTGAAATTGAGGTCAAGGTCAGGTGACACCTACCAGACAGTCATGTACTAGTCATCAGCAACCTATATACCAAATATTGTCATCCAACCATGCGTGGTAACAGAGGAACTGTCGTAACCCAAAAACTTTAACGTAGTCACTGGACCGTGAAATTGAGGTCAAGGTCAGGTGACACCTACCAGACAGTCATGTACTAGTCATCAGCAACCTATATACCAAATATTGTCACCCTAATATGCGTAGTTACAGAGGAACTGCCGTAACCCAAAAACTTTAACGTAGTCGCTGGACCGTGAAATTGAGGTCAAGGTCAGGTGACAGGTGACTGACTGACAAGTACTCATCATAAGCTACTCTGTACCAAATTTGATGGACCTAGGGCTTGGGCTTACAAATATATGAAGCAAGATGTCAAGTGTTTACGCCGCCGCCGCCGGATTCCCATACATATGTCTTGCCTCCAGCGACTTTCGTCGCAGGCGAGACAAAAATTGCTGAAAATGGCGTTAAACATCATTCAAACAAACAAAATAATATGTGATTCACAAAATCTTTGTCAGACATTTTGATATCAATTTTGGTGATGTATTTACCAGCATCTACTGTTTCAGTCTTGAAGAATTTTTCTCCTTCTTTTTGTTTATTCTTTTCAGCTTCCATCAGCTTTTGTGTATGCAGTATACCTCTCGTATGTTTCCAGTAAGACTGAAATATACATTGAAATATAATCGCACCAATCAATTTGCCTATATTAGCTAATACTAGTACATGTATGTACAATGTCCTATCTTTGTACATGTACATGTATTTCACAAATTTGTATTCTATGCAGTGTAAATACATTTTTTCGCTTCATGCTTGTGTATGTATGTTGTAATCTCACGTCACAATGACCAGTAAGTGTAAACTTCATCGTGTTGTAAAATCAAAGGGAAATCTATTGTGACGTCAGCACTTATGATGTATTTTACACTTACGACATTTTGTGAAAAGCACTGCAGGAGCATATTTCACAAAAAAGTCGTAAGTATAAAAACTATCATAAGTGTTGGAAGATCAAAGGGAAATCCATGGTGACATCAGCACTTGCGATATTTTTGTGAAAAGGAGTTTAGAAATGGACCATACATAAATTAAATGACTGCCTCAAGATCAAACAGTTACACATGTTATTACATAACTGGTCACAAAGTAGTTCTCGCCAGCAAGTAATCCTTGCCACCCAATATTTTGGCAGTTTTTGTGAAAAATTGGCATTTTAAAAGTGATAAACGTAACTTGGATGGAAGATAGTGAAACCTATCAAACTAAGATTTCGCCATCAATTTTAATTGTCGCCTGAATATAGCTGAAATATTGCTGCTCGGGCGTTAAACACCATTAATCAATCAATCAATCAATCAATTTTAATTGCACAAATAATGGCACAGTCACCAAAATGACGAGAATTGCTTCTGCCATTTTAATGGCAAGAACTTCTCTCTGACATGTACTAGTTAGTATACGAAGTCAAAAAGATAAAATAAAATGTAGTGTTTACAAGTTCTACTATAATGTGACTCACATGGGGAAAATTTAATCTGCAAAGAAACAAAATTCAATATTGTACAGGTTAAGGTGCTTAATCATTACTTGTTCATGTTATTATTCATCCCAATTTTTCAAATCTCTGATTATAATTTTTGAAGGTCATAGAAAATTTATTGTAAAGAAATAAATATATTCGTACAGTGTCAGAAAATATATAATTTATTTGTACATGCCTTAGAAACAGGTAGAAACGCGAGGCTCTGCAGAGCATTTCTCCCATGTTTTGCGGCGAGTACAAATAAACTTTATATTTTCTGACACTGTACGGATATTGTTTTTATCCTGGAACCCTCAAATACATTTTACAGTGATGAAAGACATGAAAAATTTGCACTTTTTGCCAATTTCTGACATGAAATTTTCTGTGCATTTTTAAGTGATAGCCTGACCTCACAAACAAATATTGTTTTTTCGACAACATGTCGTAAACCAGAACAGAATGCTAAATATCGTTTGAAGTGAGGACAAGGGTACCAGGAGACTTTATTTGGCACTCTGCTACCTTTATTGAATAGCAAATTTAACACAGTTGCAAGATAAAAACTGGGTGGAGTTGCTTCTTTTTATTACAGTACAAGATGTGTGGATGCAGAAAAATGTCTCACCTGCATTCTGCATCAGTATTGAAAAAAAATATGTCATGAGCAAATGACATTAAATTGTCACAATTTAAAATATACAGTGCATTAGAGGTGGCTAAAATGACTTATAAGTAGACAGACCTGCCATGAGGTAATATTTACCAAATGAATGTTTAATGTTTGCTGGGGGCAATTAGGTCAAATAAATCACTGTTTGCCTGCACATTTTGAGATCCCTTATTGAATATACTTACATCAGGATTGCTGAAATTGATGTTGCAATAATGGCAAAATCCTGTATCTATTGCTTCCTCCTCTGTCTCATCATCAGGGTTCTCTCCCTTTTTTTCTTTTTGTTGCTGTTCAGGAAGTGTACTGTCAGCAACTGCTTGTCTGGCTGGTGACCGTGCATGTTGGGGTGCTGTAGAAAACTCATTCTGCCTACTGCTATATGGACTGGTTTGAGTTGTTGGTCCCCCTGTTGGATACGATTTAAGCGGTTGGGTGCCTTTTAGACTATACGATTGCAATGGTGCTGAAGACCTTTCCTGACTTTTATTCTGAGGAGACTGAGGTGATACTCTTTTAAATGGAGGCAACTCTAATTTTGGCTTAATTATAGCAGAATCAGTTCTCGTATTTGACAGTAAACTTTGAGCCACTGATGATATCATATCACTTTGCTGGTTTCCTTTCAAAAGACTGTCATTACTCATTGATTGACTCGATTTGGAAACTGTTATGGATTCTGACTGATGTTGGGTACCAGTTTTGGTGCTTGTTCCCTGTTGAGATTTCTGTGCCATATCGCTACTACTTACTTGTGGCTGCAACCCTGATATATTTTGAGTTATAGAACTTGAAACTGTAACAGTCAGACCCTGTGATGTTACCGAGTTGTTTGTAGAACTAGATGAAGATGATGTGGTCTTCGGCGACTGCTGGATTGATGTTCTAGTTGATTGTGATGCTTGTGATACTTGAGGTGATTTTGATGTATGAGTCACAACAACAGAACTAGATGATGACACAAGAGACTGATTTCTGTTGAATGGACTTGAGGATAATGTCTGATCATTTTCTGATTGGTCAGATCTTTGTACAAACGAAGATCTTAAATCAGACAATTCTGATCCTAAAAAAACAACAAAAAATATATCTAGACAACATAGTAAATATTGTAACAGCTTTTTCCTTGCATGTAGTAAAAATCTTCAAAACTGTTCAGAATCATGGAAATGTTTTAGTTCACTCATGGGGTAGACCAGGAAATGGTTCAAGAGCAGACAGAATAATATGGTAATGGCATGTCCAGTTTTTATTTTGGGAGGAAGCCAGAGTAACCAAAGAAAACCCCTAACCAGCGGCAGGAAAGTTGGCAATCCTTGTTAATTAAGATTGAAATCCATCCAGTGCACCCTGCCCTCAGTGAGACTTAATTGATTCCCGAATCTAGGTGTTGACAGACCACATGATCTGTTTTATTATCTTAGAAGCGAAGTTCAGATTGCCCTGTAAAATTTGATAGTCGTCAATGTCGACATTCGATTTTGTTGCTTTCGGGATGAAAAAGATGATGTTTCTCATAACGGCGTGTTTATTGCATAAATCACGCCATTTTGTCTTACAAAGGGAAATAATCAATCAGGGGTCACCACACTCTAAAAAAGTAGGGAGAAGTGACGAAGTGACTTCTCCCTGGCAGCCAAACAGGGAGAAGTCAGGCCCTGATAGGGAGACTTCAGGAGACACTAGGGAGAAGTCAGGGGGACCGTACAAATAATTAATTTCGCAATAGTTACATACATTTTTCATTATTTACATCAATTTCCAGGATTATTTCTCTTGTGTTTTAAAACCATAAAACACTTAGATTCATTTTTTTTTCTTTCTTTTTCATTATTATTCATGATATGCAATATCAAAAATCACATAACCTTTATCATTAATCAAATTTGTACTGATCCAAATTGCTTCATGGGACACCCATCTACAGAACTTATCATGATGTCAATAATTACTATACATCTTTATTCTTTCAAGTGAAGCTCAAATACTTATCAAAGAAAATTGTTAAAGTACAATACTCTTTGAAAGAACTGAAGTTTGAAACCAATTAAAAGTGTTTGTTTATCAAAAATATTACGATTTTTCATAATGGGCCGTTGTACATTACTTTTCTTCGTTGTTCACTTCCGGTAATTAGTCACATCCGGTAAAAAAACAAATGGCGCGTAATACATTTGAAAGACGTAAATCGTTTGAAAATATGTTAAATACGCAAATTGTTTGCCGCTTTTTATTGGAATTACACATTTACTGATAAATTGGTAGTCAGGGTGAAGTATTTGGACCAGATTTACAAGTATCTTATGTGAACCATCGGGCGACTTGAGGGAAATGACAGGGCGACTTCGACTTCGCTTTTGAGGCGCATTAGGGCGACTTCAGGTCCTAGTAGGGCGACTTTGTCGCCCACTTCGCCCAGTGTGGTGAGCCCTGATCAATACGAAACCAGTGTACACTGGTTCTAAACCGACTTGCACTTTCTACATAGAGCTTATTGTTTAAACACAAGGAAACCAGTAAAACCGGTACAAAGAAAAATACAACAACTAAATGGGGGAATTAAGTTGACCTGAGTTAATTCAATTATTGTTGTATATTTTGTACTTGCGTTATTTACATAAAATAAATGTCATATTTTATTTTTTACTTAATAAAACAAACAATACAGGTCTTTGATTAACTCTTTCACATGCTGACAACATGACTTTGTTAATTATATATATAGTCTGCAAACATCATGACCTGTACTGTGTATAAAGACCCCCTGTCTTATGTGACCTTTTTTACAATTTCCCTTCAAAGGTCGCTTAAGACAGGTTTGACTGTAGCTAAAAAATCTAATTACTGTGTGCTATAGCTACAATAAGGTAGCTCCTTTGAACTTTTTTTTATATCTGCAGAGTGTTCCAATAACTCATAATGGAGCAGCCCTGGAATGATTCACACCAGGGGCTTTAATGCATCTGTGTCTGTACAGTTACATGGATTATTCTACAATACCTTATTCAATAGTTTTAACATATTATTTTGAACCATTGCATTGTTGTGGCATTGCCAAAATTTAGAAAAGATGGAGGTTGTGATGAAAACAAGCTTAGAAAAGGAGTTAAATTAGCTTAATTGAAGTTAAGATGATTATTTTCATGAAGAAAAATATCTAGAGAAGAAATTATATACAGTTGAACCACATGAACATGTTTATAACATCTAGAGATTGTGAAATGTGCAGACAAAGACACATGTCACGCTGCTTTGTCCTACAATCCCATCGAAGTATAAAAAAAAGTGTTGGATCGCAAATTAAAAAGATTCTCAGGCTAGTTCTATGTAGTCAACTGCTGTACAGTTGAAACAGACTGTTGAGTTATAGAACCTTTAAATAACGTTTACTTGGACAGTAATTTATAGGAAACTCGGACCAAAAATTTTGTGTATTGTCCGACTGGTCTTTTTATGGTTTGAGTTGTCCAGCATTCCTGCATCTTTAAATTGTCAAAAAAATGTATCTTTAAAAAATATTACCCTCCTGTTCGTCATTGGAAGTAATTTCTTTTGAAACAATGTTTATATCATCTGAAGTGTTTCCTCTTCCCCTGCCCCTACTAGTTACATTGCTAACTATTAGACTCCTTCCCCGAGGTGGCCTGGGCAGTAATCCTCTCCCCCTATTTCCAGGTAACTGCTGTAGTTGATCTGTATTTCCTGTAAGTGATACATCTGTGTAATTAATATCCTCATGAACTGGAGTTTGTGGTACAAAAGGGCTTGTCTGATAATCTCCCCGCCCCCTGTAGCTACTAGTATGTTGTTTTGCTCTGTGAACACGGGAATAACCAAAACCTCTGGCTCTACCGTAAGAACGTGCGGTTTGTGGTTTATAAGCACCTACTTCATCACTACGTCCATGACCATAATCAAATACAGTTTTGTCATCTTCAGGTTGTGCATTCAAGTCTGTTTCGTATGAAGATTCCAGAGATTCGGTCGGATAATGGGTCTCCTCCGGTGCTTGATCGCTGTATTCTTCTTGAACAGAATCTGCGTAGGAATCTGTATATGCGGCATCTGTGGTGCCGTAGCTTTCTGTATAATTTGGGGTATTTATTCCTGTTCCCCCAATAGGATAATTATGTCGCGGCAGCGTCGCTGAAAATCTTGGACGAAATCCTCCCGGTGTTCTGGGTCGAACTGCGCCAGAATTTCGAGGGAGATATGGGGGTTGCTGACGGGGAAGTCTTGGATTAGAAAGCAGGGGTCTGTTTTCTGATTTTGACTGATGTGAAGATGGATATAAAGACATAAAACGACTCATCTTCCTTTGGTATCGTTACTGCTAGTTTCACATTTCAATCAATATGGCAGCTGGTTGTCAATAAATTCCAAATCGTCATCCGGGATTAATTCTATTTTCCGAATTAAAGTGTCCATTTTGTACTATATTGTTTGTTTGTTTGAATGGTGTTTTAACGCCACTTTCAGCAATTTTTCAGCTATTCCATTTTGTACTATAAAAAAATCACTTGATAACATGACCTTAATGCAGATTATATGTTTCTATTTTACTAAAAGACATTATACCACGCCCTTTATCAATTCGAAAAATTATCAAGTAAGAGATTTGTTTGGTATTGTGACGTTTTTTGTCCAGAATTAAGAACAAGAATGATACTATATATATGTTTGCTTGAATGATGTTTAACACTACTTTCAGTTAAATCATGGCGTCCAGTTTTTATTTTTATTTTATTTTTTTCGGGGGGCGGGGGAGGAGCCGGAGTACCCGGAGAAAACCCCCTACCTTCGTTAGGAAGTCAAGTACACCCTATCTGCATTGAGACTCGAACACGCAATGTACCTCAGCGTTGACAAACCAAGTGCTCAATAATAGACGAGCTACCTTAATCACTCAGCCACCGAATTAAAATTATTTTGTAAACAATTTGTAAACAAGCATATGCAACCCACATTTTCCTTGTATCTGTTTATATAACATTACATTATTTGAAAAAAGTACATGTGTCATTTTGTAAACATTTATTAGGTACTAGGAGAACTTCCTCCAACTTGGCTAAAATTAGGAATTAGGTAGATTTCATTTGGAAAACCATTCAAAAGTACAATTGTTACTGCATTTTGCTAGAATGAATATAGAAAACATAAACCCACTCCTTAAGGAAGCATTTTTTTTGTTTATGCAAACACTGAGATAAAACAAGTGTGTACTCTTGGTATACGTATATTCAAGAGGTTATTTCACAAACTTCACTCGATAACTAGACTAACATCCTGCAAATCTATCAAAGAGGTCAAATCATTAAAAAATGTAATTAAATCGGATTTATATAGATATTATAACAGACTATTTACTAATAGAATAGATAAGTTAAACAACTGTTAAATGATCAAAATAAATTTTATTCGTATATCTGTATTTATCCTGCCAAAACTTTGAACATAGGCAACTAATAACAAAATTCCGGATAAGTGATCATTCCTTAGAAATTAAGTCCGGCCATTATTAAAAAAATTCCCGAGAATATTGACTTAGTAATTTTCGTTCCCTTCAAAAAATAGAAGATGAAACCCACTTTTTATTCCTTAGCCATAAAAAATCAGCTGCTTCGGCAAAAATAATTTTTTAGAACTAATCAAAGAATATAAAAAATTCAAATTTTCAGATTTAAATGACAAACAAAAACTTATTCCCATTTTAAACCCACCAAAATTTTTGACAGGTACAGAATCTGGGTTCGTCAAAAACAGTCAATCGAACTGAGGTCAAGGGACTTATGATATGTCATCTGTAGAATTGTTTGTTGTTATGTCTTTTTTTATGTGTCACAAGCCGTTAAAATCGCTTAATGATAATAAATAAATTATATTAAGCACAGTTTTACCGCGTGAGAGTTTATCAATCACATCAACGTCAAAAGCTATAACAAATACCTGTTTGTCTCTAGTCGTTCCATCTTTGAAATATGGCACAGATTATGCACATATAGGAAGAAAAATTACGGCGGAGTTTTATCAGCGGGTAAAGTGGTTCTGTCAGAGTTATATAACGAGAAAACGTTCTAAATTGTGTAATTTTAAATAAAAATTCATACACCAAGTCACACACAATATAATTTAAAAATTACACGGAGTTCAGCTCGTTAACCTAGCTAATTGCTAACTACTTATGTATCTATATTTCTGCACTATAAGCACAGTATAAACTGAACTGTTTTCTCACAGGAATATTAGATACATATTTTGTTATCAACGATTATTTACAGTATTTATACCTCGTCAGGGTCATCTTCAAATATTTATACCCATCACACTCGGCGTATACTACATGTATTTTACCGACTGTTTGCACCCGGCGTAACTTTTAAAGAATTCGTTATTTTTCTCAGTTTCGCCTCACTGTGTGCTTATTTTCCCTGTTGCTTGTTCAAAGTGAGGAAAAAAACCTAGAATTTGTCCTTGTGGGAATTCATTAAACAATGCCAAACGTTTCGTGTATAGTTGACTTGTTATCATCCTTGTACAAAAAACATTGTCCGAAAACGAAAGTCTATTTGAATGCTTAGAACAACGACTCTCTTGGCAGATATAATTCCAAGTTAACAGTGATGTTCCTTGATCCGACTAAAACATCAATTCGTAATTTTACTTTTACATACCATCGTCTGCAGGTCTCTTAAAAAATGACAATAGCGTAGGACTACGACCGACGTTTTTTACCGGCTATCAGCGCGTGCTTTTACCGTAAATCGCTTTTTACCATCAATGGTAGTACATGATGCGGTTTCTTAATCCAATTCAAGGTGAAAACCTACTATATTCGGAAGTCCTTGTCAGCTAAGGTAGGAGTCGAGTATGTCCTCCCATTTTATTGTTATTTTGCAGCGCTGAATTAAACTAGCATTTAGTGACGCTAAATTGTCATCAACACATATTGTGGGATTGTCTGTCGTGGGATGGTTGAAATTAAAAAAAGAACTAAACATTAAACTCTTTTAGTTTTTTTATTGTAGCTGGGTTTTATTTAAGTTACATTGATTAAAAATATTATTTCGAAATAAATACCACGAAAAACTTTAAAGGGCATTAGGCGACCTAGTAAAGTAATCTGGACGTCCGAAAATGAGTTCAACGTCATTCAGAGGTAACAACATGATATGATTCTTTTAAAAATCCTTATATGTTTTTTTTGTGTTTTATATAATGAGATGATGAACCTAAAACAGAAACTCCACAACTTAATTCATCACTACAGGACAGACAGAAAGTAACAAACAATTAATAAAAACAACAAAAACAACACACAAAAAGAAAGACAAATAATATTGTATAAACAACTGTCTTGGAACAGTCACATAAACTACTGGCTTAGAACAGTCACATAAACTACTGGCGTGGAACAGTCACATAAACTACTGGCTTGGAACAGTCAAATAAACTACTGGCTTGGAACAGTCACATAAACTACTGGCTTGGAACAGTCACATAAACTACTGTCTTGGAACAGTCACATAAACTACTGGCTTAGAACAGTCACATAAACCACTGGCTTGGAACAGTCACATAAACTACTGGCTTGGAACAGTCACATAAACTACTGTCTTGGAACAGTCACATAAACTACTGTCTTGGAACAGTCACATAAACTACTGGCTTAGAACAGTCACATAAACCACTGGTTTGGAACAGTCACATAAACTACTGGATTAGAACAGTCACATAAACCACTGGCTTGGAACAGTCACATAAACTACTGGCTTGGAACAGTCACATAAACTACTGTCTTGGAACAGTCACATAAACTACTGGCTTAGAACAGTCACATAAACCACTGGCTTGGAACAGTCACATAAACTACTGGCTTGGAACAGTCACATAAACTACTGGCTTGGAACAGTCACATAAACTCCTGGCTTGGAACAGTCACATAAACTACTGGCTAAGAACAGTCACATAAACTACTGTTTGACTGTTTGGGACAGTCACATAAACTACTTGTTTGGAACAATCACATAAACTACTGTCTTGGAACAGTCACATAAACTACTAGCTTGGAACAGTCACATAAACTACTGGCTTGGAACAGTCACATAAACTACTAGCTTGGAACAGTCACATAAACTACTGGCTTGGAACAGTCACATAAACTACTGGCTTGGAACAGTCACATAAACTACTGGCTTGGAACAGTCACATTAACTACTAGCTTAGAACAGTCACATAAACTACTGTTTGACTGTTTGGGACAGTCACATAAACTACTTGTTTGGAACAATCACATAAACTACTTGTTTGGAACAATCACATAAACTACTGGCTTGGAACAGTCACATAAACTACTAGCTTGGAACAGTCACATAAACTACTGGCTTGGAACAGTCACATAAACTACTGGCTTGGAACAGTCACATAAACTCCTGGCTTGGAACAGTCACATTAACTACTGGCTTGGAACAGTCACATAAACTACTGGCTTGGAACAGTCACATAAACTACTGGCTTGGAACAGTCACATAAACTACTGGCTTGGAACAGTCACATAAACTACAAGCTTAGAACAGTCACATAAACTACTGGCTTCGAACAGTCACTTAAACTACTGGCTTGGGACAGTCACATAAACTACTGGCTTGGAGCAGTCACATAAACTGCTGGCTTGGAACAGTCACATAAACTACTAGCTTTGAACAGTCACATAAACTACTGGCTTGGAACAGTCACATAAACTACTGGCTTGGAACAGTCACATAAACTACTGGCTTGGAACAGTCACATAAACTACTGGCTTAGAACAGTCACATAAACTACTGGCTTGGAACAGTCACATAAACTACTGGCTTGGAACAGTCACATAAACTACTAGCTTAGAAGTCACATAAACTACTGGCTTAGAACAGTCACATAAACTACTGGCTTGGGACAGTCACATAAACTACTGGCTTGGAGCAGTCACATAAACTACTGGCTTGGAACAGTCACATAAACTACTAGCTTTGAACAGTCACATAAACTACTGTTTGACTGTTTGGGACAGTCACATAAACTACTTGTTTGGAACAATCACATAAACTACTTGTTTGGAACAGTCACATAAACTACTTGTTTGGAACAGTCACATAAACTACTTGTTTGGAACAGTCACATAAACTACTGGCTTGGAACAGTCACATAAACTACTGGCTAAGAACAGTCACATAAACTCCTGGCTTGGAACAGTCACATAAACTACTGGCTTGGAACAGTCACATAAACTACTGGCTTGGAACAGTCACATAAACTACTGACTTGGAACAGTCACATAAACTACTGGCTTGGAACAGTCACATAAACTACTGGCTTGGAACAGTCACATAAACTACTGGCTTGGAACAGTCACATAAACTACTGGCTTGGAACAGTCACATAAACTACTGGCTTGGAGCAGTCACATAAACTAATGGCTTGGAACAGTCACATAAACTACTGTTTGACTGTTTGGGACAGTCACATAAACTACTTGTTTGGAACAATTACATGAGCTACTTGTTTGGAACAGTCACATAAACTACTTGTTTGGAACAGTCACATAATTACTGGCTTGAGACAGTCAAATAAATTATTGGCTTAGAACAGTCACATAAATTACTGGCTTGGAACAGTCACATAAACTACTGGCTTGAAACAGTCACATAAACTACTGGCTTGGAACAGTCACATAAACTACTGGCTTGGAACAGTCACATAAACTACTGGCTTGGAACAGTCACATATACTGACATGGAACAGTCACATAAACTACTGGCATAGAACAGTCACATAAACTACTAGCTTGGAACAGTCACATAAACTACTGGCTTGGAACAGTCACACAAATTACTGGCTTGGAACACTCACATAAACTACTGGCATAGAACAGTCACATACAATAGCACCGCGTTCGCCAACATAAAAAGCTAGTTTTAATTTGACAACGTTGCCAATGTAACGAGTTTAGAAATTAAACGATATTCTGTGATACTGAGGCGAAATCTATTGGAAGATGGACGCGGTAAGCTGAACAAGAGTAAATAATGCGCGGTGAGGAAAATTTTAAAAGTACTAAATGACGAACGGTGCGCATCAAGGTCAAAAAGCACTGAACGATGAGAGGAAAGGCCAAACTAAACGATGCTCAGCAAGGAAAAACTATCGAATGACTAACGGAGAGGCAAAACTACTATGGAGTAGCGATTTAAACTACTGAAATATGAGGAGGAGGATTAAAAGTCCTGATGAATGCGAAACGGGACAAAAATTACTTGATGAAAAAATGTTGATGTCTCGCCCGTCCGGTTACTTTTGCTCAGGCTATCCAAAAGGATAATGACCTCTGTAAGAGCAAAATTTACAAATTGGTCAAATACACAAATCCCACTTGTCAGGCACTTTTTATGAAAGGGTACCAGAACTCATTATAGGAAAACATCTTTTCTGCAAAATATATCTTCAGGTTTTATAGTTATAGTCTGTTTCATTATCTGAAGTAAAATTTGACTTTTTGGCCTATGGTATCATAAAAAGTGATTATTTTTGCAAAAAGCACACTGTTTACAATTCTATAGAGTAGAGTAAGGTAGAACCTAAGGTGACATGAAATAAAAATGTATTATTGGTATTATATAATACCTTTCAGACCAAAAATTGATTAAATAAAGGTAAACCATGATCCTATTTCATGTACCAGCACTTATTGCTAGACAGAAACATGTATCATACCTTGAAAATTGTAACTAAAGATTAAATGTATTCATTTTGTTTCTTAAAAGAAGGTTATACAGCAGTATTTTAATCAATATGTAGTGTTTATTCATTCCTCTGGCCTCTAGGTAATTATTTGGCATGGGTAGGCATCATTTGCAATGTGTCGTTTTAATGTAAAGTCTGTGAATCTAGTATGCTTTTGGGTACTTTGAACCAATCAGTCTAGTCAGTTGCTATGTTTTCTACTTTTTCAGTGACTTGGCATGCAAAAAGGACTGAAAAGATGCCAATGAGTCTTTTTGTATAACAATTAAATGTCAGTTTTCTTAAAACTAGTCAAAACTCTACTTTGTGCATAGTTTTATTAAAGTTTAAGCTACAGAAAAGAGACCTCTGCTTCTCAACCTGAATTCCATTGTGGTGTATTTCTACTTAATAAGTTCATTTATACACTCATTACAGCTAAGAAAAGCTTTTTTAGTTAGTTTTTTTCTTTTGTGAGGAAAAATGTTAATTTTTATATCATACCGTCATAGCAACAGAATCGACTGTTTTCAACCCCCCCTATATTCAAATGAGCTCTCACTTGATAAAAAGTTGCTTTTATCAGATGTGTTTCTGCTTATTTGGTAACTATTACACCAGTACTGTCATAAAAAGGTGATATTTTGACTGTTGTGCCAAAATTGTTGAACAGAAGAAAAAAATTATACCCTTACTGTCCTTATCAGTTAAAAATTGCTAAAACAAGGATTCACCACATCTTTGGAAACTGTCATAATTTTTATTTGAGTAGCAATATATTCAAACTGCATGCTTATTTTATTTACAGAATCATTAAATAACATAAAAAAAAATTTTGGTGGAAATCCGGAACTGTTGGCTTTGCTTAAAGGGGTCATTATCCTATTCATGTAATGAATTTCCGGTGCATGTCAAAAGATGGCAGGATGAAAAAATAGTCCCAATTTTCTCTTTTGTTTCTGCTTTTGCTTATAACTGCTATTGCTTAAGAGTTGGATATTTTGAAAGGTATGGCATTACTGTAGAACAAGAATATATTTTTTTCCAGTCAATGTCTTTACAGTGGAAGCACTTCCTAAAGTGTGTAATGTGGTACAATGTGACCACAACACTGAAATGAAAGTAGAAAAACCATTCTTAAACTTTAAGGTAATTTTCCAAAAAAAAATCCGTGGACAGGTATACTTTTCTCTCCATTTTTATGTAATTTAGCATTATAGGTGTAATGCCCCATATATGAAATTTTAAGTGAAAGAAAGATTTTTTTAATAAAAAAATGTTGATGTCTCGCCCGTCCGGTTACTTTTGCTCAGGCTATCCAAAAGGATAATGACCTCTGTAAGAGCAAAATTTACAAATTGGTCAAATACACAAATCCCACTTGTCAGGCACTTTTTATGAAAGGGTACCAGAACTCATTATAGGAAAACATCTTTTCTGCAAAATATATCTTCAGGTTTTATAGTTATAGTCTGTTTCATTATCTGAAGTAAAATTTGACTTTTTGGCCTATGGTATCATAAAAAGTGATTATTTTTTGCAAAAAGCACACTGTTTACAATTCTATAGAGTAGAGTAAGGTAGAACCTAAGGTGACATGAAATAAAAATGTATTATTGGTATTATATAATACCTTTCAGACCAAAAATTGATTAAATAAAGGTAAACCATGATCCTATTTCATGTACCAGCACTTATTGCTAGACAGAAACATGTATCATACCTTGAAAATTGTAACTAAAGATTAAATGTATTCATTTTGTTTCTTAAAAGAAGGTTATACAGCAGTATTTTAATCAATATGTAGTGTTTATTCATTCCTCTGGCCTCTAGGTAATTATTTGGCATGGGTAGGCATCATTTGCAATGTGTCGTTTTAATGTAAAGTCTGTGAATCTAGTATGCTTTTGGGTACTTTGAACCAATCAGTCTAGTCAGTTGCTATGTTTTCTACTTTTTCAGTGACTTGGCATGCAAAAAGGACTGAAAAGATGCCAATGAGTCTTTTTGTATAACAATTAAATGTCAGTTTTCTTAAAACTAGTCAAAACTCTACTTTGTGCATAGTTTTATTAAAGTTTAAGCTACAGAAAAGAGACCTCTGCTTCTCAACCTGAATTCCATTGTGGTGTATTTCTACTTAATAAGTTCATTTATACACTCATTACAGCTAAGAAAAGCTTTTTTAGTTAGTTTTTTTCTTTTGTGAGGAAAAATGTTAATTTTTATATCATACCGTCATAGCAACAGAATCGACTGTTTTCAACCCCCCCTATATTCAAATGAGCTCTCACTTGATAAAAAGTTGCTTTTATCAGATGTGTTTCTGCTTATTTGGTAACTATTACACCAGTACTGTCATAAAAAGGTGATATTTTGACTGTTGTGCCAAAATTGTTGAACAGAAGAAAAAAATTATACCCTTACTGTCCTTATCAGTTAAAAATTGCTAAAACAAGGATTCACCACATCTTTGGAAACTGTCATAATTTTTATTTGAGTAGCAATATATTCAAACTGCATGCTTATTTTATTTACAGAATCATTAAATAACATAAAAAAAAATTTTGGTGGAAATCCGGAACTGTTGGCTTTGCTTAAAGGGGTCATTATCCTATTCATGTAATGAATTTCCGGTGCATGTCAAAAGATGGCAGGATGAAAAAATAGTCCCAATTTTCTCTTTTGTTTCTGCTTTTGCTTATAACTGCTATTGCTTAAGAGTTGGATATTTTGAAAGGTATGGCATTACTGTAGAACAAGAATATATTTTTTTCCAGTCAATGTCTTTACAGTGGAAGCACTTCCTAAAGTGTGTAATGTGGTACAATGTGACCACAACACTGAAATGAAAGTAGAAAAACCATTCTTAAACTTTAAGGTAATTTTCCAAAAAAAAATCCGTGGACAGGTATACTTTTCTCTCCATTTTTATGTAATTTAGCATTATAGGTGTAATGCCCCATATATGAAATTTTAAGTGAAAGAAAGATTTTTTTATTAAAAAAATGTTGATGTCTCGCCCGTCCGGTTACTTTTGCTCAGGCTATCCAAAAGGATAATGACCTCTGTAAGAGCAAAATTTACAAATTGGTCAAATACACAAATCCCACTTGTCAGGCACTTTTTATGAAAGGGTACCAGAACTCATTATAGGAAAACATCTTTTCTGCAAAATATATCTTCAGGTTTTATAGTTATAGTCTGTTTCATTATCTGAAGTAAAATTTGACTTTTTGGCCTATGGTATCATAAAAAGTGATTATTTTTGCAAAAAGCACACTGTTTACAATTCTATAGAGTAGAGTAAGGTAGAACCTAAGGTGACATGAAATAAAAATGTATTATTGGTATTATATAATACCTTTCAGACCAAAAATTGATTAAATAAAGGTAAACCATGATCCTATTTCATGTACCAGCACTTATTGCTAGACAGAAACATGTATCATACCTTGAAAATTGTAACTAAAGATTAAATGTATTCATTTTGTTTCTTAAAAGAAGGTTATACAGCAGTATTTTAATCAATATGTAGTGTTTATTCATTCCTCTGGCCTCTAGGTAATTATTTGGCATGGGTAGGCATCATTTGCAATGTGTCGTTTTAATGTAAAGTCTGTGAATCTAGTATGCTTTTGGGTACTTTGAACCAATCAGTCTAGTCAGTTGCTATGTTTTCTACTTTTTCAGTGACTTGGCATGCAAAAAGGACTGAAAAGATGCCAATGAGTCTTTTTGTATAACAATTAAATGTCAGTTTTCTTAAAACTAGTCAAAACTCTACTTTGTGCATAGTTTTATTAAAGTTTAAGCTACAGAAAAGAGACCTCTGCTTCTCAACCTGAATTCCATTGTGGTGTATTTCTACTTAATAAGTTCATTTATACACTCATTACAGCTAAGAAAAGCTTTTTTAGTTAGTTTTTTTCTTTTGTGAGGAAAAATGTTAATTTTTATATCATACCGTCATAGCAACAGAATCGACTGTTTTCAACCCCCCCTATATTCAAATGAGCTCTCACTTGATAAAAAGTTGCTTTTATCAGATGTGTTTCTGCTTATTTGGTAACTATTACACCAGTACTGTCATAAAAAGGTGATATTTTGACTGTTGTGCCAAAATTGTTGAACAGAAGAAAAAAATTATACCCTTACTGTCCTTATCAGTTAAAAATTGCTAAAACAAGGATTCACCACATCTTTGGAAACTGTCATAATTTTTATTTGAGTAGCAATATATTCAAACTGCATGCTTATTTTATTTACAGAATCATTAAATAACATAAAAAAAAATTTTGGTGGAAATCCGGAACTGTTGGCTTTGCTTAAAGGGGTCATTATCCTATTCATGTAATGAATTTCCGGTGCATGTCAAAAGATGGCAGGATGAAAAAATAGTCCCAATTTTCTCTTTTGTTTCTGCTTTTGCTTATAACTGCTATTGCTTAAGAGTTGGATATTTTGAAAGGTATGGCATTACTGTAGAACAAGAATATATTTTTTTCCAGTCAATGTCTTTACAGTGGAAGCACTTCCTAAAGTGTGTAATGTGGTACAATGTGACCACAACACTGAAATGAAAGTAGAAAAACCATTCTTAAACTTTAAGGTAATTTTCCAAAAAAAAATCCGTGGACAGGTATACTTTTCTCTCCATTTTTATGTAATTTAGCATTATAGGTGTAATGCCCCATATATGAAATTTTAAGTGAAAGAAAGATTTTTTTAATAAAAAATGTTGATGTCTCGCCCGTCCGGTTACTTTTGCTCAGGCTATCCAAAAGGATAATGACCTCTGTAAGAGCAAAATTTACAAATTGGTCAAATACACAAATCCCACTTGTCAGGCACTTTTTATGAAAGGGTACCAGAACTCATTATAGGAAAACATCTTTTCTGCAAAATATATCTTCAGGTTTTATAGTTATAGTCTGTTTCATTATCTGAAGTAAAATTTGACTTTTTGGCCTATGGTATCATAAAAAGTGATTATTTTTGCAAAAAGCACACTGTTTACAATTCTATAGAGTAGAGTAAGGTAGAACCTAAGGTGACATGAAATAAAAATGTATTATTGGTATTATATAATACCTTTCAGACCAAAAATTGATTAAATAAAGGTAAACCATGATCCTATTTCATGTACCAGCACTTATTGCTAGACAGAAACATGTATCATACCTTGAAAATTGTAACTAAAGATTAAATGTATTCATTTTGTTTCTTAAAAGAAGGTTATACAGCAGTATTTTAATCAATATGTAGTGTTTATTCATTCCTCTGGCCTCTAGGTAATTATTTGGCATGGGTAGGCATCATTTGCAATGTGTCGTTTTAATGTAAAGTCTGTGAATCTAGTATGCTTTTGGGTACTTTGAACCAATCAGTCTAGTCAGTTGCTATGTTTTCTACTTTTTCAGTGACTTGGCATGCAAAAAGGACTGAAAAGATGCCAATGAGTCTTTTTGTATAACAATTAAATGTCAGTTTTCTTAAAACTAGTCAAAACTCTACTTTGTGCATAGTTTTATTAAAGTTTAAGCTACAGAAAAGAGACCTCTGCTTCTCAACCTGAATTCCATTGTGGTGTATTTCTACTAAATAAGTTCATTTATACACTCATTACAGCTAAGAAAAGCTTTTTTAGTTAGTTTTTTTCTTTTGTGAGGAAAAATGTTAATTTTTATATCATACCGTCATAGCAACAGAATCGACTGTTTTCAACCCCCCCTATATTCAAATGAGCTCTCACTTGATAAAAAGTTGCTTTTATCAGATGTGTTTCTGCTTATTTGGTAACTATTACACCAGTACTGTCATAAAAAGGTGATATTTTGACTGTTGTGCCAAAATTGTTGAACAGAAGAAAAAAATTATACCCTTACTGTCCTTATCAGTTAAAAATTGCTAAAACAAGGATTCACCACATCTTTGGAAACTGTCATAATTTTTATTTGAGTAGCAATATATTCAAACTGCATGCTTATTTTATTTACAGAATCATTAAATAACATAAAAAAAAATTTTGGTGGAAATCCGGAACTGTTGGCTTTGCTTAAAGGGGTCATTATCCTATTCATGTAATGAATTTCCGGTGCATGTCAAAAGATGGCAGGATGAAAAAATAGTCCCAATTTTCTCTTTTGTTTCTGCTTTTGCTTATAACTGCTATTGCTTAAGAGTTGGATATTTTGAAAGGTATGGCATTACTGTAGAACAAGAATATATTTTTTTCCAGTCAATGTCTTTACAGTGGAAGCACTTCCTAAAGTGTGTAATGTGGTACAATGTGACCACAACACTGAAATGAAAGTAGAAAAACCATTCTTAAACTTTAAGGTAATTTTCCAAAAAAAAATCCGTGGACAGGTATACTTTTCTCTCCATTTTTATGTAATTTAGCATTATAGGTGTAATGCCCCATATATGAAATTTTAAGTGAAAGAAAGATTTTTTTAATAAAAAATGTTGATGTCTCGCCCGTCCGGTTACTTTTGCTCAGGCTATCCAAAAGGATAATGACCTCTGTAAGAGCAAAATTTACAAATTGGTCAAATACACAAATCCCACTTGTCAGGCACTTTTTATGAAAGGGTACCAGAACTCATTATAGGAAAACATCTTTTCTGCAAAATATATCTTCAGGTTTTATAGTTATAGTCTGTTTCATTATCTGAAGTAAAATTTGACTTTTTGGCCTATGGTATCATAAAAAGTGATTATTTTTGCAAAAAGCACACTGTTTACAATTCTATAGAGTAGAGTAAGGTAGAACCTAAGGTGACATGAAATAAAAATGTATTATTGGTATTATATAATACCTTTCAGACCAAAAATTGATTAAATAAAGGTAAACCATGATCCTATTTCATGTACCAGCACTTATTGCTAGACAGAAACAAGTATCATACCTTGAAAATTGTAACTAAAGATTAAATGTATTCATTTTGTTTCTTAAAAGAAGGTTATACAGCAGTATTTTAATCAATATGTAGTGTTTATTCATTCCTCTGGCCTCTAGGTAATTATTTGGCATGGGTAGGCATCATTTGCAATGTGTCGTTTTAATGTAAAGTCTGTGAATCTAGTATGCTTTTGGGTACTTTGAACCAATCAGTCTAGTCAGTTGCTATGTTTTCTACTTTTTCAGTGACTTGGCATGCAAAAAGGACTGAAAAGATGCCAATGAGTCTTTTTGTATAACAATTAAATGTCAGTTTTCTTAAAACTAGTCAAAACTCTACTTTGTGCATAGTTTTATTAAAGTTTAAGCTACAGAAAAGAGACCTCTGCTTCTCAACCTGAATTCCATTGTGGTGTATTTCTACTTAATAAGTTCATTTATACACTCATTACAGCTAAGAAAAGCTTTTTTAGTTAGTTTTTTTCTTTTGTGAGGAAAAATGTTAATTTTTATATCATACCGTCATAGCAACAGAATCGACTGTTTTCAACCCCCCCTATATTCAAATGAGCTCTCACTTGATAAAAAGTTGCTTTTATCAGATGTGTTTCTGCTTATTTGGTAACTATTACACCAGTACTGTCATAAAAAGGTGATATTTTGACTGTTGTGCCAAAATTGTTGAACAGAAGAAAAAAATTATACCCTTACTGTCCTTATCAGTTAAAAATTGCTAAAACAAGGATTCACCACATCTTTGGAAACTGTCATAATTTTTATTTGAGTAGCAATATATTCAAACTGCATGCTTATTTTATTTACAGAATCATTAAATAACATAAAAAAAAATTTTGGTGGAAATCCGGAACTGTTGGCTTTGCTTAAAGGGGTCATTATCCTATTCATGTAATGAATTTCCGGTGCATGTCAAAAGATGGCAGGATGAAAAAATAGTCCCAATTTTCTCTTTTGTTTCTGCTTTTGCTTATAACTGCTATTGCTTAAGAGTTGGATATTTTGAAAGGTATGGCATTACTGTAGAACAAGAATATATTTTTTTCCAGTCAATGTCTTTACAGTGGAAGCACTTCCTAAAGTGTGTAATGTGGTACAATGTGACCACAACACTGAAATGAAAGTAGAAAAACCATTCTTAAACTTTAAGGTAATTTTCCAAAAAAAAATCCGTGGACAGGTATACTTTTCTCTCCATTTTTATGTAATTTAGCATTATAGGTGTAATGCCCCATATATGAAATTTTAAGTGAAAGAAAGATTTTTTTATTAAAAAAATGTTGATGTCTCGCCCGTCCGGTTACTTTTGCTCAGGCTATCCAAAAGGATAATGACCTCTGTAAGAGCAAAATTTACAAATTGGTCAAATACACAAATCCCACTTGTCAGGCACTTTTTATGAAAGGGTACCAGAACTCATTATAGGAAAACATCTTTTCTGCAAAATATATCTTCAGGTTTTATAGTTATAGTCTGTTTCATTATCTGAAGTAAAATTTGACTTTTTGGCCTATGGTATCATAAAAAGTGATTATTTTTGCAAAAAGCACACTGTTTACAATTCTATAGAGTAGAGTAAGGTAGAACCTAAGGTGACATGAAATAAAAATGTATTATTGGTATTATATAATACCTTTCAGACCAAAAATTGATTAAATAAAGGTAAACCATGATCCTATTTCATGTACCAGCACTTATTGCTAGACAGAAACATGTATCATACCTTGAAAATTGTAACTAAAGATTAAATGTATTCATTTTGTTTCTTAAAAGAAGGTTATACAGCAGTATTTTAATCAATATGTAGTGTTTATTCATTCCTCTGGCCTCTAGGTAATTATTTGGCATGGGTAGGCATCATTTGCAATGTGTCGTTTTAATGTAAAGTCTGTGAATCTAGTATGCTTTTGGGTACTTTGAACCAATCAGTCTAGTCAGTTGCTATGTTTTCTACTTTTTCAGTGACTTGGCATGCAAAAAGGACTGAAAAGATGCCAATGAGTCTTTTTGTATAACAATTAAATGTCAGTTTTCTTAAAACTAGTCAAAACTCTACTTTGTGCATAGTTTTATTAAAGTTTAAGCTACAGAAAAGAGACCTCTGCTTCTCAACCTGAATTCCATTGTGGTGTATTTCTACTTAATAAGTTCATTTATACACTCATTACAGCTAAGAAAAGCTTTTTTAGTTAGTTTTTTTCTTTTGTGAGGAAAAATGTTAATTTTTATATCATACCGTCATAGCAACAGAATCGACTGTTTTCAACCCCCCCTATATTCAAATGAGCTCTCACTTGATAAAAAGTTGCTTTTATCAGATGTGTTTCTGCTTATTTGGTAACTATTACACCAGTACTGTCATAAAAAGGTGATATTTTGACTGTTGTGCCAAAATTGTTGAACAGAAGAAAAAAATTATACCCTTACTGTCCTTATCAGTTAAAAATTGCTAAAACAAGGATTCACCACATCTTTGGAAACTGTCATAATTTTTATTTGAGTAGCAATATATTCAAACTGCATGCTTATTTTATTTACAGAATCATTAAATAACATAAAAAAAAATTTTGGTGGAAATCCGGAACTGTTGGCTTTGCTTAAAGGGGTCATTATCCTATTCATGTAATGAATTTCCGGTGCATGTCAAAAGATGGCAGGATGAAAAAATAGTCCCAATTTTCTCTTTTGTTTCTGCTTTTGCTTATAACTGCTATTGCTTAAGAGTTGGATATTTTGAAAGGTATGGCATTACTGTAGAACAAGAATATATTTTTTCCAGTC